>OY735238.1:37694577-37729577 GCA_963457665.1 Thysanoteuthis rhombus | reverse complement strand
CATCATCCTGCCTAAAAATGGCGCTGTTTCTTATCTACATGTATAGTTGCAGATGTGATTCCCAGACAGACAAATTCCTCTCTGATTTCACAGTCACTTTTGGTGGCAGACATTACTATACTCCTCAATTACTACCAGAGTAGCTCCGTCTGATCCTGACATTAGGAGGATGTTTGTTTGTTGGTTGTCTGAACATTTGACTAGATGGGTCTGATTCTCGTGATCTTCGTTAATGCTTACTAGATTGATCAAAGAGATGAGAATTGGATCCACCATTCCACAGTATTATATACTTTTCCTCTGCAGCCCAATCCTTCGTTCCATTATAGAATTTCTTGTGTTTCAACGGAAAGTTTTGTGTCATTGATGATTCGAGTCTTCGGAACTCTACAAGCCGTCGGGCCTTTTTCTAGAATTAGACGCTGTGTATCGGTTAAAACTGTTGTTTCTCCGAAGAGTAACTCGCAAAGGAGATATCCAACGCTTGAGTTGGTTTGCAACGACGAATGGCTGGATGAAGATACTTCGTTTTTCATTCGATTTGGTGTCAACGGTATTTTGATACCGTCCACTACTTTCATTATGACTCTTGTTAAAGTTGTGTGTGTGTGTGTGTGTATATATATATATGTGTGTGTGTGTGTGACTTTATCAAAGCAGATAATACAAATTATAGCTTCAAGTATAAATGTGTGGAGAAAGAGTACTATGTGTACATATATGCACACACACACAAACACACGCGTATATATATGTATATGTACATGTATGCACACATATAGCTTCAAATGTAAACGTATGGAGAAAGAGGAATATGTGCATACACACAGACACACAGACACAAATATATATATATATACATATATATATATATATATATATATATATACATATATAGCTTTAAGTTTAAACGTATGGAGGACGAGTACGGATGTGCATACATACACACACACACACACTCACACACACACACATACACACACACACACATATATATATATATATATATATTTACACGTATAGTTTTTAGTATAAATGTATGGAGGAAGAGTGCGTATGTGCATACACACACACACACACACACACACATACACACACATATATATGTATATATATTTATGCATATGACTTTAAACGTATGGAGGAAAAGTACGTATGTGCATACATACATACATATATATATATATACATTTACGTGTATGTATACACATACATATATATATATATACATATATATATATATATATATATGTATATATAAATGGAGACATACACACACACACACAAACATACACACACACATATGTATATACATTTACATACATTTATGCACATACGCACACAAACACACACATACATATATATATTAATGGAGACATACGTGGAGACAGATGGACTTTGAAAAAAGTTGGCATTATACGCGCTAAAAGAAGAGAAAGTTCTCTCATTGAATCAAATATAACATCTGATGATTATTGAATCGATTTGCCGGCTTCCTTTGATGTCTATATCCTTTTTGTTTCGGCACATATCTGTCAGATTAATATGACAGATTGACGATTACTTTCCACCAGCGCACCTGTCGGATGCACTGAAATGACCGGAACTTCACACCAATCACCCAGTCTCCCTCATCTCTAACTCACTCTTTTCTTTGTTGCTCTTATTGTCTCTCTTTCTCTCTGTCTGTCTTGTTGTGCAACCTCTGTTCTTCCCGCCTTCTCCGCTTCTACTCTCGATTTCTCTTTACCGTTTAATATCTGTGTATCAATCAATCAATCTATCTATCTATCCGTCCATCTATCTATCTATCCCTCTTTTCATATCTATCTATAACCTATTTGTATTTATCTATCTATCTAACGTTATCTCTATATTATACCGTTTATATCTATCTATCTGAATCTGTTAGTAACTCTCAGTCAATTTATCTGTCTGTCTGTTCATATCTTTGCAAGTATCTGTCCAAAAGCCAATTTCTTAGTTTCTGATAAGAAAAATACAACAACTCCTAGTTAGAGATATAAACAGAGCAAGATAGCAAGCTAGCAAGCAAGTTAGATAGATAGATAGATAGATAGATAGATAGATAGATAGATAGATAGATGGATACATAGATAGATATGATCTGTGCTAGATAGATATTTCGGTAAGTACGGGAAACTTGAAAATCCTGCCATCGCCCTGAAAGCCAACCTTCGTCCTTTCTCATGTCGTAAACTGAAACCTTTTCAAATTGATCGTTTCAGGTTCTTAGTGTTCCTCTCGGGAACGGCACAAAAGGTCATGCAAGTTGTCCCCGAAGCAATTAACGGTTGAATGTGAAACTCGCTTGCAAATGTCGGCAATTTTTCATCCTTAAATCTCGTTACTTGCATTTCACAGAAAGAAGCAGTTATTGCTTTGCGACCCTCGTTGTAGTTGATGTCGTGGCTTGATTATACGGGTACGGATCTCTTTATGATATCAATATTCTTCACCAGGGGGTAATTGCCCCCCACCCTCGAAAGTGTATGTCCATACCCACGCCAGCAAGTCTACTGCGTCTGTTCAAGACTGCTTGTATCTATAATATTATATTCTTTAGTAAATTGTCCTCTCTTTGCCACTACCAGAGAGGGGGTGAACCCTTCAAAGTTGTAGGTCCAATCCAACTGGCTCTGTAGACCCCCTTTTCTGTTCAGGATTTCTTGCATAACATCGAAAACGGTTATTGTTTAGCAATCAACGATGTTGTTGTGGTTAGATTAGGTACGAATTTCTTTATAATTTAAGTATTCTTCACCGCAGTGTTCTTCATTTACCCCAACCAGGGGGAGTTGCCCCCCCACACACACACACCAAAATTGTAAGACTATGCCAAATGGACCTATAGCCATTCTTTCTCTGTTCAGGACTGATTGCATTACAGAGAAAAAAACTTTGTCTAATGACCCAAGTTGTGACTGTGATAAGATTTGCTCGACTCGCGGGGAAATGAGATGGACAACCCCCATAACCTCATTGACATGAGAAATGTCATGAAGAAATCAGGGTCGAACCTTGATGATGTACTTTGAGGATTAACACCCCGACAAGGCTACACGTTTGTTGTGACTTTTCTTTGAGCTTCTAACACTGTGAATCGCAGCAAAGAGTTGCTGGGACAATGTCCACAGGTAGAATGGAGACGAGTTGAAACCCGATATAAGTCAAAGAGTCTGATTGATAACTGCGTCCAGTGACTTCATGTCGGTGCTGTGTTGAACAGGCTGCAGGCTGATTGGACATGAGACATTTTTACAGTAAGATAGTATCCATGGCACAAATTGTGCGTGCAGCAGTGCTGTACGGACCATCCGACAGTCAAACACGAACTGTCGGAGTGTCAAATCCTGCAACCACTCTATGGAGTCATCGGCCTGTGACACCTGGGTGATGCCACGCTTAACTGACTCAACAGAATCGATGCTAAGTGGTGTGGGGAAAAGTCATACAATAGAACGAGTGGCAACAGATTCTGGCCAATTAATGTGGGAACAAATCAATTCTCTTCCTCAACTGTCAAAGTTTCTGAACAAATTAAAAGACCATCTGGAACGTGAGGGAAGAGTAATTAATTTGCATTCTTTCGTTTCTGTTTTGAACCAAAGTAATCGTATCATACTCTCGTGACAAATGTCAATACCTTACGAATCAGCGGAAGATCTATTGACCCCATGTTTCACAATACTGATTGATCTTTCTGATAATAAAAAAGGGGGTCTGGTGAGTCACTCAGTGGGGAAACGTCACGTGACAAATCAATGGAGGGCTGATCAATGAAGTTACTTCTGTTGGGTCGTAATCGCTCTAGAAAAGTCCAAATTTTAAAAAAAACAAAACAAGAAAACAAGAGTCAGACTCACTTGGAAGCTCTCTGTGTTCCCGCTTCTCTTCCTCCCTCTTTGTACTATGTCTTGCAAGATAGTCTTGGCCAGCCCTGTTGATCATAAAAAAACGTGGACACCATTTTGATTTGCGTCTATTTACTGTGTTCAGGTGGACTCAGTAGAATCTGAGTGTTCACCTGGTTTTGTTTTTCACTCTTTCGTTTGTGATGATTTTTCGGAGACATCTCATCCCTGTGCCAGAACTTATTTACTAAGCTTACTTTAGATAAATCTGACACAAAGCTATTAGAAGACACCCGATGAGGATCGAACTTACTTCTGTAGTAATGGTATGCGCAACCAGACTGTTAACCATCGCTCCTCGCCAAGGCGCCCAATTAGTACACTGTAAGAAATTTTGAAAAAAAAATTTCACAATACATCGAAATTCAACGAAACCTCCTTGCAATTCAGAATCTAACACTAACAAGTTTGTTTATTTGAAAGTACAGACAAAAACTAGGAAGAACCAACCCCGTTCACTGACTAAAAACTGAATGAAAATAAAATACCAAATAACAAGGGAGAGAAATTTGTATTACAAATGTTGAGTTACTTCCCTTTGAATTTAGATTGAACAACCGCAGCCATCAAAGATGGTGAAGGGTTCTATCCCCCTTTTTTTATATATGCACGTGCTTGTTTTTCATTCCGGTTCTTCTGGCCATATTGTTTTGTTAACAGACTTGAGATTGGCATCAGTACTCCACTAGATCTCTCCTAAAAATTGTTTTTGATTTTTGGAAATCTTGTTTTGGCGGGTTCATAAATAACATCTAGATTCTTTAGAATGTAGATATTTCTAGATGTTTTTTCACTCCATTTTAGATGTTTTCAAGTGGAAAACGCCAGTGATGTCATAAACAGAATTTGTTCTGACCATATTTATTCTTCGATGGATTTTTGTTTCACGTGATTTAAAATTTTGAGGCTACGGTTGTTCAGTTGTTGACTGTGATGGCGAGTTTTTTTTTTCAACAAACTGATAATTTTAAAACCCCTTTTCTTTTTGAATCGGAAACTTATTCTTCGATCCAGCCCCAAATTTGATATCAACCCATGACCCACCCTTCCACAAGATGTCATTTCATTGAAACCTTTAGCAGATATCGTTTAGACAGAAAGACACAAGTGTACATATATCTTTGCCAACTTGGTTGGCGGAGATAAATTATTCAGAAACCATTTGATGAAATTAACATGAAATAAATACTATTTAATTATTGATAATGTCTGACAATGCTTCATTTACTAAGATAAAATTCAAGATTATATTATACATCAGATGTATGTAAACAAATCATCATATATGACAGCGCCAGGCGTTCGGGGAAAATGAAGAAGGACCCAATGCAGAATACGAACCCCAAAATTGATTCTAGTTAAAACGTCAAAGTTTTAGCTGTCACCGTACATAACGTTACATATCATGTGTCATTGTTTGTTTCGACGGAGTTTTCAGTCTTTTCTTACATAAAAGAAATGAAATGCACAGTCTTTCATGGTAAGAATGATTCCAGCGGATGTAGTATGGGAGGTATACAGAAGTAAGTAATTCACACTGCTAATCTTTACCAAATTTTGATCGTGGTATCCTTGTTTTGATCAAAACAAAATTTGATTGAATTAAAATTACTTACATAATGATAGGGATATAAGTTCGAATATGTCATGGAATAATAATAATAATATTTCTTCTCAGAACTTTGGTCAACACTAGAGAAACTATCAGAAACAGAGATCTTTTTTTTTTCTTTTATTCGGACTATCCAATCTTTTCTTCCCGTCTTTTATGTAAACACAAAATTCCGGCCGATTCTTACTCCGGTGATACAAGGCAAAAAAAAAAGACAGTATCAAATAAAAAATCTAAACCTCAATTGCTACGATAGTAAATATGTAATTCTTTTTTAGCAACAAATATAATACAGTGTCTTCCATCATTTTCAACATGGAAGAAATTCTCACTTCTTTCTTTATCCAAGATGAGAATAATCCAGGCTCAAGCGAACATTTCGTATCCTAAATTCGGTTACTTGGACTGCCATGTTTAGTTTTTTGCTTATATATATATATATATATATATATATATATATATATATATATATATATATATATATATATATATATATATATATATATGTATATATATATATATATATATACTCACACAGCACACACCATTGAAGATGGGAAGAATCCCGAAACGTGTCTGGACAATTTACATCTAAGGATTGATAAACCTTACCTCTAAACACTTTACTCCCGAGTCTGTCTCACTCTTTACAGTACACATTATATATATATATATATATATATATATATATATATATATATATATATATATATGTGTGTGTGTGTGTGTGTGCGTGTGTTGAAGAATATCAAATAGTTAAAGCTGAGAAATGGAAACCTTTTCCTGTTCCAGCTGGATCATTTACCCCAGGTGCGAACACAAATCGAAAAGATTGAAAATTGAACTTCTTTAAGAGTAAACAAAGGACTAATAAACACAATTTTGACCCGGAATATTCAGAAAAATGCAACAGAATTCTGGACACGAAATGTGAGCCAGAGCCTGGACTAAATGAGATTGGATTGTCTTGAAAAAAGTTGGAATGTAAAAAAAAAAACTCCTCTCAACGTGACCGACAATACAAAAATAATTGTAGCTTGAAGACTCCATGGCATAATGTTTTTGGTGTAGTCTAGTTTTCATGTGCGAGATTAGCCCGGGGGGAGGGGCTAGGGGCGTTTCAATTCCGTTTTTAATTCGCTGAATTTTTTTTTTTTTCTGCTTGTACAGTCATTTCCAGGATATCGGTCAAATCGTTAGATGTCCATTTGAACCGCTGGTGTCAGTCAAAGTAATGTCTTCCAAGTCTCGGACAATTACATGAGATTTCGTCCTGAGTAAGTCACGTAAACGCCATTATCCTTCCTCCCCCCCACCTCCTTAATTAATTGCCTTCATTCTATTTTGTTTTAAGCAGAACGTGACCGGGGCAACCAAGTGCACGAGACAAAAAAAAAAATGCCAGGAAAAAAAAAGGTACGTGTCCTTGTTGATTCTAATAAAGCTCAGAGGAAATAGGGGGTCGGGGGCATCGACTTTGAACGGGGGTGCCGGGATTGGTGTAGGGTCGATCAGGATATTGTCGTTTTTCGGCATTTCTGGGTCAGAGCGTGGGTAAAGAAAGAAGTGAAAGGAAAGAGAGCATTTATGTTGACAAAATTATGTTGAGGTTGGGGTGGGGGGTAACGTGGGTTGGGCAGGGAATTGTCGGGGAAAGGATTTTAAAAGGTTGAAACGACGATGTCAAAAATCAGAATTGGAATATAATTGAACGGCACATGGCAGCGGCAGTTGGAAATAAAATAAAAGATAGAGAAAAAAAATCTAGTCTAGAAGTGCGGCCAGCCCAAAGTACCGGCAACAAAGACAGTCACCCAGTGCGCCAAGTGCTAAGGACGCCTGTTGCATGTCTGAAACAGTAGGACTTCTCGAATACAAATGGAAAAATGGAAAAGAAACAGTCAAATAAGAGAGTTCCCTGATAAACGCTCTCTTATTCAGGGTTGAGCACTCTTCAAGAGAGGTAACTCGTTCATAGTAAGCTTATGCAATGCTCTTCCAACATGGAATTGGGCACTCTGATGGATGAGGAATATATACAATAAATAAATATATCGCTTAAATTCAACCTCACTGACCGTACAATTCCGTGGAGTAGAGAGAGGATACCAGCCTCCGTGTCTGAAGCTAAGGTTTCGATCCTGCCTCGTGGTACTGGATGGGATAATGGATAGTCTATAGCCACACTGAATAGTTGCATGCTATTGGCTCATCTATTTGGCATGATATATGATATATGTCTGTCACGGTGAGTCTTTTCAAATACTTATCAAAATTGAATTCAACCGACGATGTCAAAAATCAGAAGTCGAATAAAACTGGACGATACGTGGCAGTGAGAGTTGAAAATAACAAAATAAGTGATAGAAAAAAATCTATTTGAGAAGCAAATTGATTATTACACTTATATCTTTCTCATTTATATTGATGAATACATTAATGGTTTTCATCAACGTATCGCGCTTAACTGTTTAATTCATATCTAATATTTGTTTAAGTTTTCTAACAGTTCTGGTATCTATATCAGTCTGTCCATGTCTGTCTATCTATGTATCCACCAACCTATCTATGTTCATATCAATCTATCTATATATCTATCTTTCTATCTCAATCATTCTCATTCTATTTATATCTATCGTTCTATCTAGCTCAATCAATCTCATTCTTTCTCTATCTATCTACCTAATTTAGTAAACGTAACAATGTATAATATATATATATATATATATATATATATATATATATATATAATGTAAGCTGTAAAGAGTGAGACAGACTCGGGAGTAAAGTGTTTAGAGGTAAGGTTTATTAATCCTTAGATATATATATATATATATATATATATATATATATATATATATATATATATATATATATATATATATCACAGCCAGTCCATATCTATCAAACTTTTCGATATCTATCTCCGTTCCATCTCAAGTTCCTATCAATAAATCTCTGCTTCTATCTCCCCGGCTCTCCCCATCGATTCACACCTCTCCATCCACTAATCTGAATCTGTCCACATCTACCCCACAATCAATCTCTCAATCAACCTCTTCCTCAACGCATCCCCACCCGTTTCACCTAATTTTCACATCCCATAATTGTGCACCCAACCCCCAACCAGAACACCCCCATTCCACCCCCATACCATTCCTTTCCACCCCATACCTTTTCTCTCTGACCGGATCGCCGGAAACGATAATTAATACACACAACATTTCATTAGAATCTCTAACCAACCACCATTAGCCTTTGATTGTTTTTACGAAGTAAACTAATCATCACTTTTTTCCTTCATTTTCCCCTTTCTGATTCATTTTCGTCCATTTTTCTTCAATTCATTCGTTCATCCATCCATTCTTTCATTCATTCTTTTATTCGTTCTTTCATTCTTTCTTTCGTTCATTATATTTTGATTTTTGTCCTTCATTCGTTATTTCACTCGTCTGTTTACTTCTCAATCCACTCATAGTCTTAGCTTATTCATTTCTCAATTCATTCCTCACTTCATTCTTTCATTCGTCGATTCATTCGTTAATTAATTCATTTAACCTTTTTTTCATTCGTCTGTTTTTCGGTTCATTCACACATCCCTACTTTCATTCGTTAAATCATTCCCTCATTTGCTCATTCGTTCTTTCCCATTTGTTCTCTTTCATAAAATCTTTTCTTTTTTCTTCTTTTTCTTTTTCCTTTTTCTTTCTTTTCCTTTCTTTCTTTTTTCTCTCTTTTTGTTTTTCCATTCCTTTCCTTCTTTCTCTCTTTTCTTTTTTCTTTCTTTTCGTTTTTGTCTTCTTCAGACTTCAACGAGATTTTTTTTGATCAGATCTCCGACCTTCCACCATTAGCCTTCGTGAACGAATCATCATTTTTTGTCAAAATCCTACAATTGTGTTTTAACTTTATTTTCGTTTGACAATGACCCCACTAAAAACCAGAGACGTCATGAGAGCTGCGTACGCAAAAACTGATGACGAATCCACTCTCTGAACTCAGGTCGACTTGTTTTATTGCAGGAACCACTAATAAAGGAGTTGAAATGGGACACGTGGTTTTGGAATAATATTGTATGGAGAAATGAATTCTGTTTTGATCGCCTTTCAGATTTTAATGAACCAAGCTTGTTTCCTTTATCTATTCTTTTTTTTTAACTTTCTGGTTTCTTTTTTTTTTTTCTTTTTTTTCACTCGTTCATTTATTCATCCCTTTATTCATTCATTTATTTATTCTTTCTTTCATTCATTCCTTCGTTCATCACAAAACATCAACAAAAACTGTCAACATCAGTTTCTCCAGTTTTTAAAGTGGTTCGTTTGGGTAAGTATGAACGCATCGCGCGAACAGACTGCATCAATGGAGCTAAAGGGCTGAAAATTTTAACATTCACTCCTCATAATGTTTAGAAAAAACGTTTCATTTTGTCTTCCCAAAATTCTCCCCTCCCAAAATAAGTTTTTAGCTAGAGGTGTTCGATTTAAAATATATCATTATGCTAAATTGATCCCTTGTTTTGTGCCCAGCTGTTCTTAGTGATCCTACAGATGGTGAGAGAGGTAACTATTTCATTGATCACCCCTCTTTTCAAGTTTTTAATTTCTCACCCCAAACAAGGCATACTGTTAAAAGATGTCATTCACGTGACGTTTTCTATTGAGCGACTGACCAGACCAGCCTTTTCTTTCTTTCATTCTTTTGTTGTTTATTTATTCATTTTTCTTTCATTCATATATTTATTTCCGTTCAGATAGATTGGAAAATTTACCCGTGAGGATCAGAGAATAAATTTTGCCCGTTAGTTTTCATTTCCGCCCAAGACTATTCTCGGAGATTAGTTTGCTGCAACAGCACATGAAGAATCAGTGCATTATTTCAAAAAACTAAAATTAGTGAAACCCTTGAAATGATTATGCTTAAAGCAACATGGGGTATAAGACTGTGAAGGGTAATAATAAAAAAAATTGTATGTGATTTCTGGTTTCTTATTAATAATACCCTTCGTATATAGTCCACTCGTTATAACGGCACTCTTAAATCTCAGAGGGTGCCGTAATATGAGAACTCTACTATAAACCTGTTTTGAGGGAATTGAAAAAGCTTGCCATCCTAATTGAATCAAACAAAGAAGAAAACAAGCCTGGTTGCTGCAGGTTCAAACTCCTCTCCTATTTCTATTCCGACAGAATATCATGTCTGCAACTTTTGTACAGGATAGGTAACAAATAATCTTTCTTGAAAATTTGTTTCATAAATTTATTTTTATTATTATTATTATTATTATTATTATTATTATTATTATTATTATTATTATTATTATTATTATTATTATTATTATTATTATTATTCATAAAAATGAAATAAGCCAGTACATGTATGATTAAATGTCGTTACTTTCTAATACTTGTCAATTTAGCTCAGTCAGTAAGATAACCTCCTGGTAATGAGTTGGTCGTAAGTTCAGTTGGTGAATCTGGATTTTACATATCGGTTAAATCTCTTAATTTTAATGAGGATTTTTCTCGATGAAATGAAATGAAATCAACCCCAGTTTGGGAGTTTGACAATGATATTCAAACGTATTCAATGTCATCTCCAACTGTTTCTCAGTAAATAATCTGAAATCTATCGATTCCTTTCCCAGGGGAGGGAATCGAAGGTTCATTTGACCGTGACTTTTTGTACCTCCTGGATTGGGGTTGGTAATTCTTGGCCATCAAATGATCTAGGATTATTCAAACTTCAGATTACCTACTGTGAAAGGAATCGACACATCAGTTGCAGATCGTCGAAGAGGGGCAAGAGTCCCGGGCAAAACACATTGTGAACGACCAAAGCCACCAAAGTTAGTAAAGGGTTTTATCATTTTTATAAATGTGCGTGCGTTTGTGTGTCAATGTATTCGTGTGCTCCAGCGCCCCTGGCTATACTGTTTTGCCTACAGACATGAAAATTGGTATCAGTAGTTCACTCAACCCTTTCTAAAAATGTTTTTTATTTTTTATTCTTTATTTTTGGAGCGAAATGTTTTCTTTCACCTTTTGGGACCTTATTCTAAATTCTCCAGAATGTTTGTTGTTTTGTTGTTTATTTTTTTTTACTCTATTTTCGATTTTTTTCCAGTGGAAAACGCCAGTGATGTCATAAATAAAATTTATTCTGACCATATCAATTCTTCAATGGAAGTTTTTACATGACTTAAAATTTTGACGTTACATTTGTTCAGTTATTGTCTATGATGGCAAGTTCTTTTTAGATATCTAGATAAAGAAATTTAATAAATAAAACATGCAAATTATCACTAGTAATCATAGATTAACCGTGAAAACAAAAACCTATTCTATCGATTGTCGTATTGGACAGAAGGAGTGAAAACAAAAAAGTGTTTCTTGTTTTTGCTGGAAAAGGAAAAGACTAAAGTTTTGTTCAGAGGAAAAAAGAAAAAGAGATCTCCATTGATATTAATGTAGATTTGAATCGTTTTGAAGTCAATTCTTAGTCGAATTAAAGTAAAAAAAAAAATACTTCATCTGCACCAACAAAATTTTGACGCGTTAAAAGATGCAGATATACAAAGTTTATCACAAATTTCATTATCATTTGACCTTCGTAAATTTTTTGGTCTTTTCCTTTTTCAACAAGCGAAAACTGGAAACACTTTGAAATATTTTTTTCTAAATTTAATAATGTTTTCAAACTAGACTGTCGTGATTTTTTTAAAAGCGCACATCATTCCATCGAAACCATATCAAATTTTATATATATATATATATATATATATATATATATATATATATATATATATATATATATATATACTTTATTTACTTTTCAAAGAACATTACGAAGATCACATAAGTGTTTCTGGATTTCTGGATGGGGATGAATTGTTGGAGGGGAACTCTTCGGATCCCGGCCAAACGGGTAACGGTACCAAGAATAGATTTGAAAAAGTAGTTTGAAGTCTGGTCAATACAGTTTGGTGTTCACTTCGCACAAGTGCCCTTAAGAAAGGCATGAATCCATCTATGTCCTAGATATAGGTAAAATATCACAGGGTGATGTCAATTGTTACCTCCAGATCGGTCCGTGTTAGTAATAACGTGGTATATGAAGTCAAAGCAGTGACGATTGGAACCGTTGAAAGCGTAAGGGTACTAATTATAATTCATTGAATTTATTTTTTGGAACTAAAATCTTTTTTTTAGTGGGGAGAGGGGTTCTTGACTTTTGTCTGACGCTTCGTCCTTCAGTTTGGAGCCGGAGTGGCTTTTAAACACTGAATTTGTCAAATTGTATTTGCTTAATAGTTATGGCTCTATCTCACAAGTTGTGTCCAAATTTCTGTTACTCGGTCAGTGATGTTTTTGACTTGTACTCCTTATTTGAGAATATCGAGGTCTTAGTCGTGGAAAATGGAAACTCTTCTGCGTATATCAGGATCAATTACTTCGAGAGCGAACTCTAACCCGGTCATCGAGTAGATGAAAACTCGCATTTATTCTTGAAGTAAACAGCATCCAGAGACTAATAAACAAGTTTTCCCGCACAGCATTGCACCGATGAATACAGAAAAATGTTGTTTTATTTATTAAGATTCAAACACATCTCAGCTCTACTTCAGGACAAAAACCACCAAAAATACAATCAATTCAATATTGCACCCAGTGCAAATCCTTAAGTGGACACGAAAAAAAAAATGGAAAAACGCATAACTTTCGAAGTGGACAACAAACAGAGACAAATGAACTCTCTTTTCCATATAAGTCTAACCCAAGGAATTCAAGAAAATGGTTATGATTAGTATTCAAGCACATATTGACTCTATCCCATGACAGAAACATTTAAAAACTTGAAAGATGTTACGAAATCAGATTACGTGTTTCCATACATAAACTAGATATTTACTGTTGCCTTATGATCATTTTCTTCTTAATCCTTGAAGTGTCTTTTCTGATTTTTTTTCTTAACACGCTGAAATAATGTCTGATAAGATTAAAATCCACCCGCTTCGCATCTACTGTGAATCTCAGACACCAAAAAGTAGAAAATCGCATACCTTTTGAAGTGAACGGTATACAGAGACAAAACGGCCAAAAAAATTCAGATACACGGTTATTACTAATATCGGAATACTTCACTGCATTATTTCCGGACAAAAATGGCAAAAAGGGTAAAAATGCTGAGAAAAGCAGTTATATTTTTTCATATGGTACCAAATCAAATCACCCGATCAAAAAAGTCCCGTATCAAAAATGTCCCAAACTAATGGTCCAAATAAATAATGTCCATTGCAAAACGTCCAAAATGTAAAAATGACACATGCAAATACGTCCAATGCAATAAGGTCCTTTAATGCAAACACGTCCAATGCAAAGAGGGCCAATATAAAAAGGGTCATTGCAGTAAGCATCAATAACACGCCCTATTGAATGAGGTGCAATGAGAAAAGACCTAACATTATTTAAATTTTATTTTACTTTGAGAAATACCCAAAATGTCTTCTACGACAAAAATCAAATTAATCATCCTCATTTTTCAACGTCCATCGTTGGACAGAGATCTGCCCCAGGATTCGTCACACTTCTGTATCATGTGCGTTGCCGGGCCAGTACTATCTGAATTTGTCTAGCTCGTCTCTCCATCTAATATTCCGCCAGCCTCAGTTATACATGTGATCTCTGGGGATCCATGTCGTGAGTCGCGATGTCCATTCTTGCAACATGGTCAGCCCACTGCCATTTGTGATTTTTAATGGATTCTATGATGTCCTTTACTCTTGTCTTTTCCCGGATGTACCGTGCTGTCTTCTGATCTCTCCATGTGAGGCCCATCATAATTCTTTCATGTGCACGTTGCATGGTTCTCAATTTGAGGATCTTTCTCTTAGTTAGGTTCCATGTTTCAGCTCCATAATTGACTATTGGGAGGATGCATTGGTTAAACACCCTTCTTTTTATACTGAACTAAAAAAACTGAATACCCAAGAAGTAAAGATTTATTAAACTGATCAACCAATAGTACTTAGAGAGGTAGGAAATTCGTCTGAAGATTGGCAAAGTACAAGAATTGAAAACAATATAATAATTCCGGTGTTACAGTTACACTCAATTTATACAGAAGTCGATCTTTGTATTCCTGTCTATGTTTTAGACTATCTTGTTGGCGGCTACAAAGCTGTACATGTTGTCAGCAATGATACTGATGTCATAGTGTGGTTAATACACCTTTAATTAGTATTCAATGACTATAACCTCTGGAAACTTTTGATAAGAGCTGGAGTAAGAGATACAACTAGTTACAAACTATTTCAAACATTATACCAGCGACCAAGTCCTCGACTCTGTGCCGTTCTTTCAGTTTTACACTTCCTCACTGGATGTGACGTTACTAGTAAAATGGGTACTAAAAAGGCTATTCTGTAAGCAAATCCAGTGAACCATCTCATTAACTTAGGAACCGTGCCATCATAGCAAAATACGATTGTAGAAGGTGCCGTATACTTACCACTGAATATCTTGAAACCTAGCAGTACAGTACGAAACTTAATTCATTATGGAAAGGAAATCTTTTACTTCTCTAAATCTGCACCATTACAAGATCTTCTGAAAACAAGTGCAGGTCAATTGCTCTATATCAAACGTGTATTTTCTAATACATATCTCATCTGACATTCACTGGACCAATTATCTTAACAGGGCGGTGTTTCAGCACCAATCCAAGAACATTTTAGATAAGAACTTCAAGATAACAACTTCATCTCCTCAAAATCCTGGAAACATTTAGATGAGCGTTGGTCTGTTGCTTTGGCGTTGTTCAAAATGTACTAAAATCACATATCTGTGTATAAACATAGTACACTATTCCAAAATGAGAGGTTGTTTTGGTCAGTAGTGAAAATCCTTCAACTTGGGATACTAGATACATGTGTGTGTGTGTGTGTGTGTGTATCTTGGCATATAGTTTATAGATAGTGTTTCAGTGATTCATTTCGAGGATGTTGTTACTGATCTTTTCACTGTTCTATCTCCAAAAATACTTCATTATCATTGAAAGCTGTCACTGCAACATTTAAAATATCAGCCTAATTAGGAACTATTTAATTACACGAGACGAAATACCAACCCTAACGGGCCAGATAAATTGTTGTAAAAAAAAAAAAGATTGATAAATGAAAAAGACTGATAAATGAAAAACAAATAATTTTTTATTCAATTTTTTTCAAGGTACATCAGATACTTATCATGATCTCGGAAAATCTCGTGCTTGTACACTCAATAGAAAATAAACAGATTTTTGGCTTTCAAAGTTTATTTTTTTCTGTGTTTGATCAGATGACATCTACACAATTGATTCAAGTGAAATTCAGTCAGTACTTCTGTGGGGACCATCATATATACCAACGTCATAGGGAAGATAATAGTTCATGATTCTACCCAAAAATGTATTAATTCCTCTCATAGCCTATTACAAAACAAACATTTGATATCTATTTTATATATGGAAACACATAATCTCATTTCTCAACATCTTATCACTTTTTTTGCTGTTTTTGTCCCGAAACAGAGTCAAGATAATAAATATGATTCTAATTTTGGGGGATCGAAATTGTATAGAGAAAATGGGTTCATTCGCCTGTGTTTATTGTTTACTTCAACAGTTACACGATTTTCTATTTTTTGTGTCTGAGTTCGGGTCTTTACTTGGTTTCAAGTAGGATTGATTCGAACCCTATCGGACATAATTTCAACCTCTTAACAGACAGAGTCATAAAATAGATACTTCGAGATTAATAAGAGATATAATCATAAAATAGACAGTTCCAGATTGATAAAAACAGATCATAGGACAACAGTCAATATCTAGTTTATATATGGAAACATATAATCTGATTTCTCGACATCTTTCCACTTTTTTGTCATTTCTGTTCTGAGATAGAGTCAATATGTGTTTGAATATTTATTATCACAATCTTCCTGAATTCCTTGGGTTAGACTTGAATGGAAAAGAGAGTTCATTTGTCTTTGGATGTTTACTCCAGAAGTTATGCAATTTTCCATTATTTTTTTTTTTTTACCAAGTTCGGGTTCGCACTAGGTGTAATATAGGGTTGATTTGAACCCAATCGGACATTATTTCAGCCTGAATACGTACTTATCTAGAGAAATGATAAATAAAAACAACATGTGATCGGACTTCTCAACATCTTTTTATATTTTTTTGTCATTTTTATCCTGAAATAGAGTCAAGATGTGTTTGAATCTTAATTTTAAAATAATATTTTTTGAATTCCTTGTATGGGAAAAATGAATTTCTTCGTCACTGTAGTTTACTTCAGAAGTTACGCTATACAAATCCTGTTATACAAAGAAAGGTCTCCATATTTCTCAACTAACGACTCGATATTCTCGAACCTCTCTCTATATGGAGAGTTTAAAAAGCATTACATAACATGTAACAGAATCGTGAACAAGAGATATGAGCAAAAGCCAGGACTACACAATATGCATACACACGCATACACACATACATAGATACACTAATTCTCAAACGCATGCATTACAATAGCAAATACATACTTGTACTCATGCATGTGTATATACGCAATCACCAACAGAAACGTATTCGTACAAACATGTGCGTGGATATACACTCGTAAACAAAATGCATAGCTCTCCCGCTCATGTGAACTCATATGAGGTCACGTTTTGTCACCAGTCCTTGTTGGTCTGCTCATGTGACTTCAGGTCTCACATTTTCTGTTTCTGCACAGATTTGCAGGTTTGTTTCAGATCTAAGACTGACTTCAAAAAGGATGTGCATCGTGTAATATATGGCGACCACATATATAGTCACATGAGGTGACGTGACACAAGCGTGAATCCTGATCGTCATGGTTTTGACGTCTCGTGAGCTTGCATAAGTTCGTGTGACGTAATAGCAATGTGTTCCCTTCTTAGCACACACATATAGGAGCACATTAACAGTAGAGCTGTGATACAACGGATCTGTTACTTATCTGCTTACCTCTAGGTCGGACGTTCGAATCGTGACAAAGTAACAAAATTTCCTCAATTTTTGTCAAACATAAATCTAAGTCAGAAACTGGAGTACACCTACCTTAGACAACAACAGCAATCCTCACCTAATGTGAGGGGATCATAATAAATACGTCATTTTCATTAGGAACACTATTTGAACTGACGTCCCATTGACACATTCACTGTGTTAAAACAGGGTTTCAGTTCAAATAAAGTTCCTAATGAAAAATATCTATATTTATTTTATCGGATTAAACATCCATTTTATTATAATTCAGGGAAGTGAACTCTGCTCTGTTTGTCTGTCCATCACTTTAAAGCAAATCTATAAGTAAAATTACCATTTCCCGACCATTATTTGAAATCGCAACCAAGTGATTGGTAGGTGGCTCTCTTACCGGTTGTGCCAAACCGACAAATCTTACATATCATCGAAATTTATGTTTGAAGTATCCAAGTGGTTATTTGATTCTGATGACTAAATACAATTATTCTAACAAATGAAAATTTTTATATTTTTCATCTATCATGTATACAATGCAAAAGGTAGCAGGAATCATCTCTCGTCGGAATAGAAGTAAGACTGGAGTTTACCCCCGCTGCAGCCAGGCTTGTACAAACCAATTTGCTTTAATGTGACCATTTACGAAAAACAAAGAAAGAAAGAAAGTGGTGTGGACTTTTATTACGTAAGATATACATGGATTACTAATATTTTTATTATGGACATGCATCAAAAATCAGGAAGAAAAGAATTTGACAGTGCGCATCCCCTTTCTAATATCATGTGAAAGGTAGAACGAGGTTATATGACTCAACTGTCTTTGTCAACCACTGTGGTATGCCAGTGTCAATACCTTTATCCAGGTATTTGTTGGTGGTACACACATTACGAACTAGTCGCAAAAGTGCTTACCACGAAAGATCTTGATACAAAAAAGCAACGACAAAAGAGATAGGTAACGATTAATAATACTTTATTTGAACTAAACGTAGAAAGGAAATGAAGTGCCATGTCTACCTGTTCAAATTGATGTTAGGTTTAAGGTTAGGTTTTAAGATTATGGCTAAAATCTTTTTTTTTTTAAATTCCATATAGCCATATAGATGTGCAGAGTTATCGTGCGCCGAGTTATACTTGCGCTAAGTAGTCGCCCAGTTGTCGGTGCCGCGTAGACTTGCTCGGAGTCAGTTTACGGTATGACTTCACACACTTTTTCCAGAATAGATTGTGTTCTTACTTCTCTCGTGCATGGCCCTTATCGAACTAACCTTTTCTACCTCTTTGCTCTTTTCTAAAGGCTTTTTTGTAAACAGCTACTCTGCGGCTAGCTCTTTCAAGGTGAAACCGTTTGTTGATAAGACAGGACATTGAGAAAAGGTAGATTTATACCTTTTACAAGATCATTAACGCGAAATGATCATAAACAGTCCTGGTTTGAATTCGAACCCAGCTTCGATAATTCCGCTTTCTGTGTTAATAGGCTTTACGACACCCGCACCTTCAATACAACTGTCTTCCGTTATTACGGCACCATTGGGGTTCAAGGGTTCTGTTATAATGAATCTGTCGATAAAACCGGTGGATTTCTCACGAGGTACGCTAATGATAAACGATAAAGCAAAAAGTGGAGACTAACTGACTTTTTACCCTTTCACGTTATAATGCCCTGTATATAGGTTAGAGGTCAATAAATAAAATGAATGGACTTAGAAGAAATCGTGCTAGCCATAAAGATCAGCAGCAGCTGCCTTTTATTGTCCTTTTTTTAGACATATACCCTCCCCAGAAAGTATTGGTTTCGTGATACCCATAATAGAGAGCTATTATGGGCATCACGAAACCAATACTTTCTGAGCTTGTCTAGTTCGTCTCTCTATCTTGTATTCCCCCGACCTCGGTTTTGCATGTGATTTCTGGGGATCCATGTTGAGAGTGCTGGTGTGCATCGGTTGTCTGCCATTCTAACAACATGACCAGTCCTTTGCCATTGGAGTTTTCTAAAGGATTCGATAATGTTTTGAACCCCTAATTTTTTCCCCTGACATATTGTGCTGTCTTCTGATCTCTCCATGTGAGGTTGAGCATGATTCTTCCATGGTCACGTTGCGTGGTTCTCGGTTTTCGGATCAGTCTCTCGGTTAGGTTCTCTGTTCCAACTTCATGAGTGACTATCGGGTGATGCATTGGTTGTATACTCTTTCTTTTAGGACTAATGGGATTTTCTTGCCCTTGAAGGTTGAGCTTGCTCTACCGAAAGCTTGCCACCCAAGTGTGATTCTTCGCTCGATTTCTTCTTCCTTCGAGGATTCCATGGATATTTGTTGTCTTAGGTAGATGTAGTGGTTTCCTTTCCCAAGTTTTGTGTTTTCGATTTTGATCGTTGTGTTCTTATTTCCAATGTGATTGTTGCACATAATCCTCGTTTTGCTAAAATTCATGTAAAGGCCGACTTTTTTGCTTTCTCGATTCAGTTCATGTAGCATTAGCTGGAAGCCGTGAAGGTTCTCTGCAAAAAGGACGATGTCGTCTGCAAATCTAAAGTAGCTTAAGGCCCAGCCACCATATACATAGTGGTATGTATATCATTTGCTGAACGTATCAGTAAATTCTTAGAAAATACCTCAGACAAGCAAAAGTTTACTCCAAAAATAGAGGAATAGTATATTTTAAGTGGCTCCTACTTCGGACAACAACAGAACTAATAACCCCAAAAACGGTCAACAATATTGTTCAGCCCTAGGATTTGCCTCGGCTCGATATTAATGGAACAGTATTCAGCAAAACACTCAATTACGACCTCCACCCAAAAGAAGGCCGTAGCATACAACGGTTGAAACGTTGTGTTCAAGAAATGAACCAAGATGAGGACAACAGTCCGAAAAAATCTATGCATGACACATTTTAATTTTTATAAATTTTAGTTTTTAAGAATATGTGCTGAAATCTTTATGTACCGTCGCTGCGAACCGATCACCGACAATAGACTTGAGAGAATAGAAAAAACAAACGTGCCGTTGGACCGCATATCATCAAATAGTGCCGTTAGAACGAGTGACGTTACAAGGAGAGTTTACTGAATCTTTTTTCCAACCATGAGAAACATCTCACAATACAGATTGTTTAGAACGAGTTAAGATAAACACTGAGGGGTTTGGGTGGTGACGGTTGGGGGTTGTGGAAATAAGATCTCACCACAGCTGGACTTTACCTCTTTTGTAAACCGGAGCCGGGGATCGGGTCAGGGAAGGGGCGTGCAGCCAATTACCAACAATTATCGCTGACGTAGTGGGAGGGGGGGTGCGTGGGTATGTAATCAATTTTCCTGAGGGTGACGCTGGGAAGGTGGCGGCGATCGGAGAAGAGCGCGCGGTTGTAGGGACACGAGCAAGCTGTTGAAATTCAACAAAGATCAAACAATGATTTTTTTTGTTTTTGTTCTTTTACTGCAGGGATGATGAGGCCACGGCCAGCCCTACGTACGGGCAACACAGACAGTCACCAAGGGTGCTAAGTGCTAGGGGCGCCTATCATGTGTCGGAGACAATGGAACTTTCCAAATACAAACAAGATGATGGGAAATCGAAAAAATGAAACAGAATGGAAACAATCGAAATAAGTTGATTCCCTGATGTGAAGTCAGATTTTTCAGGAATATCTGTCAGTTATATACTTCCTGGTGTAAGCGAATTAAAAGACGAAAGAAATTCTCACAGCTGCACATAAATAGATAATGCTGTGATATGAGGGGTGTCAAAGTCAGTTTGCCTGGGACACCCGGAATCATTCGACTGACCCTGGGATGCCAAGAATCATTCGACGCGAGGTATGCTCAGAGTTTCACGGGGAGGAGAGATTTTGCTGAATAGGTTGGGTTCTTTAGTTACGAAACGGATAATATCCTGGTTTGGGGAAAAGCATGAAACCGAATCTTGACTGACTTGCTATTTATGAGACTAATGTATTTCAATTTGAATTGGTCATATTTATGATGGGTACTTGGAATCCGTCCCTAATCCTACCACGGACATCAGGGAATGCTCTGCCCCTCTTTTCACCGTACAATAGAGGGGCACAGTCTTCATCCATATATATATACATATATACATATATACACACACACATATATATATATGTGTGTGTGATTGTGTGTGTGTGTGTGTATGTATATATATATATATATATATATATATATATATATATATATATATATATATATATCAGTCTGTTCATATCTACCCATCTATCTATATATCTATTCATATATATATCCATCTCAGTCTGTTAATATCTATCTATCTATCTATCCATCCATCTATCTATCTATCTCTGCTCAGTCTGACCTCTTACCTCCCCTTCCCCAATAACACCCCTGAAAATTCTGATAATTCTTTCGATGTAGTTTGACTTGATGAGACCGACTTCCCGTGATCCTTAGGGCGACAGAAATGTATTCGACGGAAAATGAAATTAAATCCATTAAAGTTGACTTGAAATGTTAAGTACCCAAGTTGAAAACTCGGTCTATCTATCTATCTATCTATCTATTTATCTATCTATCTATCCGTCTATCTGTCTGTCTGTCTCTCTGTCTCTCTCTCTTTCTCCTTCCTTCTTCTCTATGCTTCATCAATTCATGTATTCTTTCTTTCCCCCACCTTCTTTATATATTTCTTCCAGTTTCACATTCTCTCTGCCACTTTTTCTATCTCTCATTTTCCTCTCTTCTTCTTATCTTTCTTTCTTCCTTTCTTTTTTTTTTTCGTTTTTCATTCTATTACAATCTCTTTTTCTTTCCCTCTCTTAGATTTCTCATTTTCTTTCTTTTCCTTTTCTTTCTTCCTTCCTTTCTTTGCCTTCCCCTCTTCTTTCTAACTCTCTTTTCCCTTCTCTTTTTTCTTTCTTTATTTTTTTCTATTTCTCTGTTGTCTATTTATTTATTTTAGACTTGCAAGGGTATTTAATCTCATTGTAGATTACACCCCGACAAAGCTGCCACCCGACGGCGAACACCATCACCCCACCCCGAACTGAGTACGCCAGTGTTGAAATCTAATACAAAACAAGCCCAGTTACGTCGCCCTATGACAAATTACTCTCTTTCTTCTGACTGAGCCAACATTTTACACTAAAAAGACGTCCAAAGGATTGGTATTTGTGATAGCTTTAATCTTTATAGGCCAGCAACAAGGTACTAACCCCGCCCAGGTTGAGTCCCGGGGGGTTGGGGGAAGAATCGGGCAGTTAGCCTTTCCGACAACAATGCGTTCGTTGTGTTAAGGCGAACACACATATCTTGCCTTCATTTCAACATTCGCCTGATGCTGGTCGATTGGTGCGAGGCAAACTTGATAACGAAGACATGAATATTTTCTTCTATAAAATATATCTCTCTTCATTATCATTGCTTTTACATTAAAACAAATTTAAATCCTATATCATACGCTACATGTATCTCTAATTATTTTATCTGTAGCATTTGTTAAACCGGATTATTATTAGATGTTATTCATTGAGTTGTCTCCCCTACTTATTTCTTTGCAGATGCGTAAAAAAATCTGAGTTCATTCAGTCGGTCGGTCTGTCTAGCTGACTGACTGGCTATCTTTGAAT
This sequence comes from Thysanoteuthis rhombus, assembly GCA_963457665.1. Classification (NCBI taxonomy): domain Eukaryota; kingdom Metazoa; phylum Mollusca; class Cephalopoda; order Oegopsida; family Thysanoteuthidae; genus Thysanoteuthis; species Thysanoteuthis major. The sequence goes on along the minus strand of OY735238.1, from coordinate 37,706,375 downwards.
CGCGCGTTCAAGCCGCGTCAACGGAGCTAAAGGGGTGAAAATCTGAAGATCTACTTATTAGGTCTAGAAAAAAAAATTTTGTTTTTTGAAAATTCCTTCCCAAAATGAGTTTATAGGGGATCAATTTACTACGTAAGTTTACGCTAAACTGGTCCTAGCGGAGTTCATGCTTGTTTTCTTTTAAATGCTGTTTATTTAGAGATCCAACAAAGAGAGAGAGAGAGAGAGAGAGGGATAACTTAATCATTGATCACCCCATTTTCGTTTTTTAACTGCCAAAAGACTTTGGTCACGTAATGCGTTGAGTGACTAACCAGACTTGTTTTCTTTGGCATTGCTTTGATTAAAAATCAGAATTTGAATCTACTCATATAACACGCTACGTGTATGTTCATTTTTTTTTTTTTATTATCTGTTACATTTGTCAAATGAGATTACTGAGAAGCATGCAAAATGCACATAAGAAAGTCATCTGGAGAGATCACAAGACAGCACGATATATCAGAAAGAAAACGGGGGCCAGAGACATCATAGAATCCATGAGAAAAGTCTAATGGAAATGGGCCGGTCATGTTGCAAGAATGTCAGGCAACCGGTGGACATCACGACTCACAACATGGATCCCCAGAGACCATAGGCGAAACCGAGGTCGACAAAAAAAAAAAGATGGAGAAATGAACTAGACAAATTCAGAAAATACTGTCTTCCGCGACGCCCATGATAGAGAAATGTGGTGGACCCAGGGGAAGCTTAATGTCCAACGACGGACGTTAAAAGACTAATGATGATGATGATGATGATATAGAGTAGTCCTCCTATTTTTTCATTTTTTTAATGATGATTAAATACGTTAAAAAAACCCAGATTCGTTCAAGTTGAACATAAACTAGAAAATATAATATTTTTGCTATTTTCATGGGCTCAACAACAACAATATCTTGAGTGAGAATGATTCTAACTGAGGGAGCAGTAGTAAAGAGAAGTATTCCGGGAACGTTATATATGCTTTCACTACAACGTTGTTCAGTGCAGCAATTTTTATAAATATATCTAGTGCGCTAACCATGATATACTTATATATTAATGAATTATAGATTGCGATGTATCATATAAAAGCTTATTTGAGATGATCGCCCGTGGTTACACGGTTAATATATCACTCGCTCTCGACATCGTAAATAGAATAAAAAGTTAAAGAAAATGGGACTGTTGCCGGAATCGAACCCGTTATCGATAGGGCAGTAGCCTCTAAGTAACGATGCTTTTGCCACTGAGCTGAACAGACACCGGTAATGCAAAAGCCGAAATAACTGCTTTCAACCCAAATTCTTATATTGTTTATTCTCGATCTATTCATTCCTTTTAATCGTTATGTATCAAGAAGTGGACGTATTTGGTCCGACAGAATGAATTATAAATTGCGTTGTATTATATAGTAACTTATTTGAGATGATCTCCCGTCGTTACATGGTTAATTTATCACTCACACTAGACAACGTAAATGGAATAAATAATTAAAGAAAATAGGGATGCACTGGGTGGCAGGCTCGATTCCTGCAGTAACCACATTTTCTTTAATTGTTTATTCTATTTCCTGCAGTAACCCCTGTTCCTTTAATTCTATTTAGGTTGTCTAGGGCGAGTGATATATCAATCGCGTAATGACGGGAGACCATCTCAAATAGGTTTCTATATGATTTAACGCAGTTTACAATTCATTCTGTCGGACTAAATATGTCCGTTTCCTAATGTATATACATTATAATGTATTAGACTAGATTCCAATATTTAATCGATATATTGTCTCTACTCAAAGTATTGAGCGCTACTGCAATGAAATATTTTCGATACACCTTATCCACCAGAGTGCTCTATTCCTGTGGAAGAGCATTGCATAAGCTTAGAATGTATGAGTTACCTCACTTAAAGAGTGCTCAACCCTGAATAGAGGAGCATTAGATATATATATATAGATGTGTGTGTGAGTGTCTGTGTGTGTTAGATCGAAGAGATAGTTCGGAAAGCCCAAGTCGATGTTACAAATAGGAAATTTTTTATTTAACGTTTTGTTAGTCGAAGCCGAAATCTTTTGAAAATGCGTTGAATTATAAGAAATCTCATTTGTGACATCTACTTCAGCTTTCCAAATTATCACTTGATTCTTACATTGTTGGAAGAATTATAATCTACATCCATACACTGGCTACATATATATATATATATATATATATATATATATATATATATATATATATATATGTATATATATATATATGTGTGTGTGTGTGTGTGTGTGTGTTCGCGCAAGAACACACACACACGTGAGTCTGATTATTCATGACAGATTCCACACTTGACTTTGTCACTGAAATTCGTTCGCATATTATTTGCTCTTTTGAGGACGAGTTGTCGTTTCTGTTTTTTTGTTTTGTTTTTGTTTTTTCACAAGAGAGAGAGGAAAAAAAAATGCCGACCTGACTCGTCTCCAATATTTCGACTGACAGCACGCACTTGTTTACCCCCAGGGACTCTCCTTGCCTCCACCAGGGCTGAACGGGAAGAAGAAAAGTTTTTCAGATGTCGAGACAGACAAACTATAATCAGAAGATCTGAATAAAAAAAAATTGTTATCTTTTGGTTTTGATTTACTTTTTTTTTGTTCTTAATTTCAGCGAATAACAATTTTGGTTTCTTTTTTTAGATCTGAAGTTCATTGCCAAAACTTTCGGGGCCATTTTACTTCTGCACCCATCCCCGAAAAGGGAGACAATCATCAATAAATATCAAATATTACTGATTGGTTTTGTTTTTATCAATTGGTATTCATTTTGATTTTTCTTGTAATTATTTCAATTGATAACATTTTAAAACAACTAAGAACATTTTAGTAAAAAAATAAAAATAAATCAGTTCACTCTTCATATTGTTCAGAAAAGATCTGATGTCAAGGCTAAAAAAAGCTAAAACGGGGAATTGCTAAATCTATGGTTCCACATAATTTCAACAAGGCAATCTTCTATCATGTTTGTAGGCCCATTCACACACTTTGATTGGCCTCATTAAGTTACCATATCGCTCCCACTCGATTAGTAGTAAACCTTGTTTTGGGATGCACACTGATGGAATGGGCATCCGTTAGGCGGGGGTTTTCCCACCACAGATCAGGATCTCTCGCTTAGGGTGAGGATATTTGAAAGAATGAACCTCATAGCCAATAAAGGATAATGGTACGGTACAATTATTTTATGCAACCCAAATATAATCTAGCCATATACAAATATGGTATTATACTTTGATGGTAACAGGGTTGCTGCAGACATATACCGTATTCAGTATAGACGATTTGCCCCCCAACTGAAATATATCCCCCCCCCCTTTCGCCCTGGAAAAGTGTCGGCTCCCATTGTAGGGGTTGTTCTTAGTAAAATCCATTTCATAATTAGTGGCAAACTTGTTGCTGCATCCCGTCCTTCCTCTGGGGAGTTTAAAAACCCTCTTTTGGCACAATGTGGGGAAAGTGGTCCCGATTGTAGAAATAAGAGATTTAATGGAAAATAGAATTTGGATAAGTCACTATCATCAGCGGATAATTGAGTTGAATTCATTTTTTTTCTTTCATCAATTCTCATATTTCTTTTTATTTGAATGAGCGAAAGTGTCAAACTTCACAATTTAGAATCGGAACCACATTCCCTAAACTGTACCAAAAGGGCTGTTTCTGTCCGTTGCTTATTACAGACGCTAAAATAGTTTTGCATTTTCGTTCATCTGTAGCACTCAGCACAACCAAGATACAAAGCACCATACACCGATACAGTAAAATACTATAGTTATAGAGCTACCAAGCATTTAGCTAAAAAATTCGGAACCTGAAATATATACTACTTTTGCTACTAAGTAAAACCGGTACTGATACGGTTTGATAAACTTTCCTTTTTCGCTATAATTCCTGTCCAATATAAAAGATTCCAAGTGAAAATCAAGAATGTTGCACTCTGAGCTCACCGGCTTATTATCTCCAATTGACCGGATTCTTTCTGACATTCCGTCCTCGTGATTTTGTATACAGCATTTAGAATCTTTCTAGACACATTCCAGAAAGGAAAAAAGTCCGTCAAACAAGAAGACGGCAAATAGATTCTATGGAATAAAAGTCAGCAAAATACGACGCGTTTTTTTGTTTTTTTGTTTTGTTTTTTGTTTTTTTTTTTTGTCATCAAAAGATCGAGAGATTTTTCAAAAACACGGGAAGAGGCATAAAGCGTTGGCATTAATGGCGAATAAAATGATCAAAGAAAAGACCAAGAGAGAATTTTCTCGAAGACTTTGAAGAATATTGGAAAATCATTTCTTTTTTTTTCTTTTTTTTTTTTTTGGTTTGTTTTTCTTTTTCATTTTTTTTTTTTTTGGTTTTAGAAGATTTGTTGGTATTGGTGAGGGCGGATAGAAGAGGAAGAGGAGAAGGTGGAAAGAAACCTGCTTTAAAGAGAGGGGTGAGAGAAAAGAGACAGAATAAAAGACGGAGGAGAACGAGGTGAGGAGAAAAAGGAGAATGATGAAGGAGAAAAAGGGAGGAGAGATCAAGAAGAAGGAGAGGAGAAAGAACGGGGGACAGTGGGAGGAGAAAGGACAGGATGGAGAAAGAGAATGACGAGGGAAAGAAGGAGGGAGAGAAGAAAAAAGAGTAGGAAGAGCAAGAGAGTGAAAAGTGCAGAGAAACAGAAATAAGAACAATGAGAAGGAGAGGGGGAAGGAAAGGGAGGACGAAGAACAAAGAGAAGAGTAGAAGAGAAGGGGAGAAAGATGAAGAAGAAGAAATCCGGTTTATAGAAGAATAAGAACAAGAGAGAGAAGAATAATTGAGTGGTAGAAAAGAGAAGAAGAAGAAGAAGAAGAAGAAGAAGAAGAAGAAGAAGAAGAAGAAGAAGAAGAAGAAGAAGAAGAAGAAGAAGAAGAAGAAGTGGGAGAGGGGAAAAGAGAGGAAGAAGAACAGTAAAAATGAAAGAGAAGAGAGAGGAGAAAAGAGAGTAAGAAAAACGAGAATAGTACAGAAGAAGGGTCGGAGGATAGAGAGGTAGAGAAATAAGAAAAATAAAGAAGGTGGAAAGAAGGGAAGAAAGAATAAGAAGAATGGTGAAGAGAGAATAAGAAGAATGAGGAAGAAAGAATAAGAAGAAAGATGAAGAAGAGGGAGGAGGGAAGAGAGAAGGAAATTAATAGTACACACATTTTGTACAATTAAAAGAATCATCTTGTTTGAAATCTAATTGGTTTCTTTTCCCTGTAAAAGTCTGCCAATTCATGTGACACAACGTACAACAAATCCTCGTTGTAACGGTGTTTCTTGTAACGGCACTACTCAATGATATACGTGTTTTATAGACACGTTTGTTTTCACATTCTGACCATGCTCTTCTCGGAGATTAGTTTGCAGCCACAGCACATCAAGATTTCGGTGCGTTATTCTCAGAACGAAAATTAGTAAACCTTCAAGATGGTGCCGCCCAGAGAAACAGAAATCTTAAAAGAAATTCAAAAGAAAAGTCTTATCAATTAATGATAAGCTTTAAATAGTTAAGAAGATGGAACGACGTGTAAATAGATGTGCATTAATTTCCGCTCTGGAACCTGTATATTAGATCTGCGATCTCCAACCATTAATGTGCGACGGCGCATTTATATACCACGAAGCATACATAAGAGTCGATCCCACCCCACTCAAACAATGACCGTGGGACAATGTTCGCAGTATGGATACAAAAATGATATTTGGATACGTTTTGACATTCCTGGTATTTTTATGGATTGCATTAAACTCCTTTTTCTCCAAAGATGCAATAAATAAAAAAGAAACGTGTTGTTCATTAAAGGCCCTAATGGCAGTTTCGAATTCTCTTCTGAATTCCAAAGTGTAGAACCGCAGATCTCGTATTATTTTTTTTAATGAATCGCATCTTTTTCAATGACATCTTGATTCAATGTGAAACAAATAAGCAGAGGACTTTCAAAATCTTTTGAAAACCATGATCAACATTATACTTCTGGTAATAAAATTAATAAACTATTGATACGTTTAAACCATGAACTCATAATCATCATTCATTTTCTTTTAAATGATCAAATCTATCCTTAAATACTTATGGTGTGCCGCGACTATTTTAGTGTCTGGCTCAATGTGCTGTGAGGTGGAAATTGTCGGAAATCACTACTTTAGACTGTGAAAGGGTAATAAAAAGTCATTTTTTTGTTCAGTACTTCGGGGTTTCTCTTCATAAGTACACTTCAGAATAAATCCACTCGTTATAACGACGAATTCGTCACATGAAAGACGAATTTGGATCTCATTCCCACTTCTTAATTCCTACTTCTTGCAATTAATGCCAAAATGTTGCGATAAAGAGGGGGAGAGCATCAAAAAGACATTCGTGCGACGATTCTAATAAGGGAAGTGTACGTCCCAACTGTATATATTGTGAAGAGACTGGACTTTTCCGTCCGTCGTACGAAACCATGGCTTCGAATCATTACAGTCAATTCTTTTCAGCGTTGCCAATTTAGATGTTGAATATATGAATTCAAATTATTCTGAAAAGCAGGTGTCAAGGGATATTATTCAGGGAACTGTATCGAAAGATCTATAATCTGCAATTTTTCCATCGATTTTTGTCAGATTTCTCGATAACAGCCGATCAGAAGGAAACCTTCAAATTCGGCATTGCGCTGCCTGATGTGCTGGCCAAAATGTCTGGCGATTGTCAACTTCGTACTATGGCTGAGTCGAGTAATGACAGTGTATACACGCACACGGCTTTCACAAATTGCAGTTAGATATCAAGGGATGGTCTAGCGGCAAGTGGTCTGGTTTCTGGGGTTCAAAAGCTTAAAATAGATAACGTTTCTTCCCAAATTTCATTCGGATAATTTAACTACTTTTTCGTGTTCTTGGTGTAGATAACACAACATTTTTGAACCCCTGCAAACAACAGATACATATTAGATATAATATTTGGATATATCTATGATATCTCCACATGAAGAGAAGAGTCCAACGAAAAAAAGCTTTTTAGGAACTATTTTTCTTAATACGTATCATAAATATAAATGTGTGGCTGGGCTTCACGAACGAAGATCTTAGGAAGATTTTTTCACGATAGCATGACTTGAAACGGCGGGGCCTGAACGCAGAATATCCTTCAACCCTTTACGATGAAATTTTGAGGTGAAGTGCGACCTGCGCTGAGCCGATCTCAGTGTTCTCAAATTTTCTACCCGGCAGTTTGGCCTTTATAGGCAACCATATGTTCTCTATGGTGTTGAGATCTTTTATATGATGGTAAGGGCTTGGCTCATTTTGTTGCCAAGAAGTGTAGACGATACAAACTGAGAAATATTACTAGCCGTCGACTAGAACTGTCTCTAAAACTTTCAACATAGGCCTCTTTAGTTTTTGAGTTGGCCTGGCTAGCTGGCTGGCCGGCTGGTTATGTGCCTATGTATCCATTACGCGTACAAGCCGTACTAATGGAGCAAGAGGGCTGAAATGTTCAACATTTACTCCTTATTATGTCTAGAAAAATTTCTTTTTTTTTCAAACCTCCCCTACATATTTTTTTTTTAGTGAATGGGGATCAATTTACAATGTAATTTCATGCTAGTTTTTTCTCTCCTGCAGCATTCATCTTTGATTTTTTGAAAATTCGGTTTTCTTCAGTGAACACCAAAAGATTAGTGAAATAACTTGTTAATTGGTCACGCTTCTTTCTATTTTCGTCTCTTTTTGAAAAAATAGCGCGAAGAGAACTTTCATAATTCTATAGGATGATTTTTTTTGGAGACGAAACTAAAAACATTCGTTTCAATGGAAGAGTTCACTGCTTCAAACAGTAGTTATATTTTCATCTGCAAAACTGTCACTATCAAGTGGAAGAGTTCTTGGTTACAGACAGAGAACTAAATCACACTAGTCATTAAACCGTGCAATCTAGGTGCCAGGGTAGGGAGCAGGGTTCCCAATTCAGCATGTTTCAAGCTAGATTTAGCGCGTTTCTTGTTTTGGCAGCGCGAAAAAATTCAACGTCAGATTAATACAGCTATTTTTAGCAGTTAAAAATGGCTATAAATGGCCACCTGTATTTTTTGATGCGTTTAGGTGTCTTTTGGCGCCTTTCCGAGTTCGATATAGCGCGAAAAGTGAAGTTGAATTAGCAGTACCGTTGGTGATCATGGGCGTTCGGAAGGGGGTGCAAGGGGTGCATTTGCAACCCTACCCCTAGAAAAGTACCATAACTCATTTGCATAACGTTTCGTTTTAAAATTATGTTTACTTCACGAATTGAATTAGTTTTGTCTTCAAAATAGTCTTAAAAAGGAATGTATTTTCAATTTGTCGTGTGAAGTTTTTTTTTACTTAATATGCACTTTAATTGGACAACCGTAGCCATCAAAATTGTTCATGGTTCTATCCTTTTTATTTGTGTGCGTGTTTGTGTATCTATGTGTTCGTGTACTCATTGCAATACCGTTTTGTCAAGAGACTTGAAAATTGGCAACAGTACCCCACTAAACCCCTTTTTTTTTTGGAAAAAAAAAGAAGCTTTTTTAACCTTTTGGGCTTCATTTTGACGGGTTTAAAAATAACATCTAGATTTCCCAGAATGTATGATATTTTCCTGTGTAAAACACCAGTGACGTCATAAATGAAATTTATTCTGACCATTCATCGATGGAATTTTTTCACATGACCCCAAAATTTGACGCTACAGTTGCGCAATTATTGACTGTGATGGCGAGTTTCCCTCTTCTTTTTTTTTCTAAACTCCAGTGTAGCACCATCAATCATCGCCTCTTTTTTTTTTTTTTTTGACAGTCTCGATTTGCAAGGTGAGTTTCCTCCGGGTTAACTTCTATAAGTCCATAGCAATTTACTCCAATTATGACTGATTTTAGCATCTAAAAATTGCTAAAAACTTCATGTTCTTTGTTACTTCTTGTAAATGCGATATCTCGATGAGATATTAGAATAGTTTATTTTTTTCGTCGAATTTCCGTATTCATCAAATACACGGACAATCGTTACGTGGAAGAATTAGCAATTTTAGGATCCCAAAACCATTATTTGACAAAAACGATTTGAACCTTCTTCCGGTACAGAAGATTTTCCATATAATTTTTTATATTTTGGTTCGGTGGTAGTGTTTGTTGATATTATAGCTCTGCAGATTGCATACGCGCTGCCTTGACATATATTCATGTATTAACAGCAACTGCTCAGATTATTTTACATCTCCTCCACCCAAACAAACAACAGAACTACGATTCTAAAATAACACAATCTCGACATTTTGAATAACATTTGATTCCTTTGGGCTAATAAGAAAGAATAAAGAGTGTTCGGGTCTTCGTCCTCTTTCAGAAAATGCATTTTTTGAGGGTCTCACAACCCATGAAAAAATGTTGACCCGACCATCCTAATTATAGCGCTATCGGGAATAAAAGGTGAACCTTTGCCGAATATATCCTTTTGTGAATCCTGTAACCCTGAAAATGTAACCCTTTGTACACCTGCAGAAAGTGACAGCGGATGCCCATTGTGGTGAGTGTCATTTTCTTCTTCAATTTTACTCATGTTTGAAAAGTATAGAAAACGGCTGTAATTCACTTCGAACTTTACTTTTGGAATCAGAATTGTGATAACAATAAACAATTGTTTTTCTTAGTTGATGGGATTAAAAATGTGCGAATTCGCCTTCTCTCCAATTGCCGTGAATGATTAACATTTTCTATACTTTTTCAGAGAATAATCAATCAGAAAATAATAACACTCATTACCCAGGAACAGAAGTGAAGTTGAAAACCAATTACATAGTGTTATATAAGTTGATCTAACTGATTTTACAGATCGGTAAATGATAAAACGATTTAGAAGAATCCTAGTACAAGTCTGGTTAGTCACTCAATAGAAACTGTCATCACCAACATCTTTTGACAGCATGCCTCGTTGGGGATGATCAATTGAAAAATTGAAAAAGAGGGGATGATCAATGAATCCGTCACTTTTCTCATATTTTGTTGGGCTGTGACCATTGACAGTGACCAACACGAAAAAAACAAGCGTGAATGCTGCTGGACATAAACTAGAGCAATTTAGCATGAATTTACCTTGCAAATTGAAACCCCGCTAATATCTAGTAACGGAGGGGGTTTCCAAAACAAAAACAAAAAAAAACATTTTTAGACATAATAAAGAGTAAATGTTTAAATTTTCGGCCCTCTAACTCCACCAGTGTGAACAGTATGAGTGATACATACATACGCACATAACAAACCAATCAACCAGACCAACTTGAAAACTGGAGAAACCTGCGTTGATAGTTCTGGTGACAGTCTTAGTTGACGGTTTCCCATAATGATAGTAATGTTTATATACAAACAAAATTTTACAGACGTGGTCGGTTAACTTTCAACAGCTCTCAACATAAAAGCCGAAATGATAAACACCGAAAGATTAAAGTGACTTTTAGAAAAAAAGAAAAAAAAAAAGAGAAAAAAAAAGAAAAGAACAGGGTGGGGATCACTGTCAGCTCCCTGAAACTAATGCAGAAATTTCCATTTGATGTTGCGGGCGGTATCAAAAATTCTAACAGACACATTACAACATATTTTTCTGCAGGAAAAATTGCTTTTTTTTTTCGGTTTAAACTTTTTTCCCTTGCAATTTTCAAGCTTTTCTCTGATGCCTAATTCCTGTTTTTGTTGGGTTTGAAAGAAGAAAAAAAAAAGGACATTGTATTGAATTTGGAAATATTTTGAAACGAGATCCTTTTTTGGTTTGTATCTGCTTTTGTTATTGTAATTGATTTTTTTATTATTTTTTTTTTTTGGCAGGGGGTGTCATTGAGAAAAGAAAAAAAGGTTGGTAGACAAAAAGAAAGAAAGAATGAAGAAGGAAAGAGAGAAAGAAAGAAAGAAAGAAAGAAAAAAAGAAAGAAAGAAAGCGAGAAAAAAAGAAAAAAGAAGGGAAGGAAGATGTTACAAAAAAAAACAGATGTATATAAAGAAAGGAGAAATATACAACAAAGAGAGGGGAAGAAAAAAGAAAGTAAGAGGCCACAAAGAGAGAAAGAAAGAAAGTTACAAAAAAAAGAAACAGAAATAAAGAGACTACAAAATAGAAAGAAAAGAAAGAAAGAAAGATGCAAAAAGAATGAATGCTTCAAAGGAAAAGAGAAAGAAAGAGACGATAACGAACAAAAAAAAAGATGCTCATAAAAAAACAGACGGTACAAAGGGAGACAGAAGGAAACATACAAAAAGAAAGAAAGAAAAAAGGAAATAAGGAAATAATGCAAGAAAGATAGAAAGGAAGGAAGGAATGAAGGAAGGAAGAAACAAACAAACAATATTTTCGCAGGGGTTGAGAGAAATAGAGGTATTGAATTTGTAAACATTTTAAAACGAAATTCTTTTGGGGTTGTATCTTTAAATTTTTTGTAATTGCTTCTTCTGGGAGTGGGTGTTGTGTTTGATTTGTGAAAGGAATTTCAAAGAAGAAGTTGAATGGAGATTTCATTTTTCCGGGCTAGGGAAGGATTTGAAAAATTGTTATTCTTCAGGGAGTTCGATATTTGAAGAAAGAGGAAAACAAATTAGGAAGGGGAAGGAGTCTAGATTGAGAAGAGACAAAACTGGGCAGAGTGGAGATAATGAATAGAAGAAATAAAGAAAGAAAGAAAGAAAGAAAGAAAGAAAGAAAAAAAAGAAAGAAAGAGAGAGAGAGAGAGGAAGGGGAAGATATACAA
>OY735238.1:37674577-37692077 GCA_963457665.1 Thysanoteuthis rhombus | reverse complement strand
TTTGACTAGTTTTTCTTCCTTCATTTTAACTTCCAGGGGCTTTTTTAACAACTTTGAATCGGACTGTAATCCAAAAGAAACGATTAAACAGTGCAATCGGGAAAAAATAAGCAAGCGCCATGGTGAGAATCGAACTCACGCCACTAGGAGCTTCTAACCATTCAGCCAGACGTACTTTATGGTTAAATAGAATTTGATCTTACGCCCTAAACCTAATTTCTTACTTTTGATATGCCACGCAATTGAAGCTCATAACTGAGACCAAGTAATCGTTCTTACTACAATTATATTTTAAATTTTTCATTCAATACAATAGCCAGCATCATTATTAAAGATTAGTGTGATCTAAACTGTTTTGGGTTTCAACAGAAAATCATTCTACTCTTCAATAATAGGGTCGCCTACTTTGCTTTTTAAAAAAAAGTTTTTATTTATTGTTCAACGTTACCCCGGTTTACGGCACGTTGATGATAAACATTTGCAGTAAGCTTTTAGTTGATCACCAACGGAGTTTTGTTTTGTTTTTGTTTTTTATCACATTTTTATTTATTCACTATTTTTCAAATTCAACATTTCTACTACATCATCAAAACATAAAATTCTATTTTTACCCCGTCATTATGTAGTAACCCCTGAAGAGATACGATCAAATAGCGTTGGATACACCGGTTCTCGCGCAATGTTGATCCTGGTCAGTCGCTAGACGTGGGGCGTCGGGAAATACCAGGTGCCGTGAGCAGCTGTGGAGGCATCCTTGCAGCCATATGGTAACCTACTTAATGATGTTATATAGATAACATGCGTCCTTTTGCGTGATAGAAGACACATGAATGAATAAATACACACGGGATTTCATTATATGTGGAGATCTATTCTTCACTATGTAAGAGTTCGAGTAACTATATTTTTGACAGAAGACACGGAGTTAGTTTCAACTTTACTGTTTGGAAAATCTCTTGAGAAAACATCACATGATAAACCAAATCCTTTCTCGTATGATTAAACAGGTGTGGATCCAGAGGTGGGTGTCAAGGGTCTCAACCCTCCCCCTATGCAAAAACCTGAACCAGCCTTTCTTATCCATTTGAAAATGTTAAATGTTGTTTATGCTATCATAAGTAAAAACTGAAACAATACCAAATTTCACTTCTTGTAAGTTCATCAGAAATTAATCATCTTTTTTGTCGGTATATAACCCCCTCCCAACTAAAAAAAAAAAAAAGAAATGGCTCAAACGGTAGCCGTAACCTCCGTTGTCGAGACCCACATTTGCCAGAATTTGAACTGGGCGATGAATGAAAGCGATTCTGGGTGGGGATGTATTTTTTCTTACACGACACAGAACAAATCTAAGAGCCTGAACGGGAGGAAGGGTCTTATATACCATCAAATACATCCTTTGTTTTTCAGGCTTGCATCTCTGTTATTTTTAAAATCAAATTTCAAAAACTTCTGGAGTATGTTTTCAATTAAATTCATCATCTCCTTCCTGTGAGTGAACTTTTTCTTGACCCCGCCTTCGCAATCCGTTGGAACCCCGCCCTAAGTTGATGTCATTGGCAAGAAAAAGTCTCGCTCAACAGCAGGCTTGCCAAAAAGATGCAGACGTTTCTCGCCCAAAACACGTACTAAATGGCCAAAAATTGCCCAAATGGCTAATTTCTGTCATAAAAGTAATTAGTTCATTATTCCTTTTTATTAGACAAAATATTTAAACTCATGAATAATAATTCGATATCACTTTACTTTTCAGTTGATCTTTTATCGGAACCTTGCCACAACAGTCTGAATATTAAAGGTTATTATCATAAAGTTTATGATATAGAACTGAAAAAATAAACTGGCTGTGAATAGAAGTCCAAAAAAGATTACTAATGATTGTTTATGAAACATTGTAATGTTGAAATATGTAGAAACAAAAAAAAAAAATACTATCGTAAAAAATGGCCAAAAAATTCTATCATAGAAGACCAAAAAGTTCATGGCCGAATGCTATTCAAAAAGACCACATTTGTCAAAATTTGCCACAATATGGCCACATTTATCGAAATTGATCACAAAATGGCCACATTTATCGAAATTGACCACAAATGGCCACATTTATCGAAATTGGCCACAAAATGGTCACATTTGTCGGAATTGGCCACAAATGGCCACATTTATCGAAATTGGTCACAAAATGGTCATATTTGTCGAAATTGACTACAAAATGGTTACATTTGTCGTAATTGACCACAAAATGGCCACATTTGCCGAAATTAGCCACAAAATGGCCAAAATGGCAACCCAACTCACCAGTGCAGTCAGCAATGTGTCGCCAACAACGACCACCAAAGCCATCGCGAACAACAACGAAAACCTTTTCCTTTGTGTCCCCGACGTCTTCCGTCTTTGGGTACCACGCAGAGATAAAAACATTCGACGATCACAAAAGGGTGAATGAATGGATGAACGGAAAATAAAGAGACGAGCCTCAGTTCCGATCACGCCGTGACGACAAACAGACAAACACAACTAACGAGATCCCATTGAACCTCGGACCCAACGTTACAACCACTCCTCGCCGCCAAGAACCGTTCATAAAAAGATATGAATGAAAACCGACGTGCCGGGCCACGCTGGGTCGTCCGCAATAGAATCCCGCCTTTTTTGAGCATGCGAAGCCACCCGTGGTCAGCCATTGGCGTATGTACCACTGAGATGAGAAGAAACGACATCTTTGACGATCGATAGACTTCCAGTTTTTCGGGTTGCGAACGCCGTTGCATTTCCTTTGTCTGTACTGTTTTTCCCTGGAACTACTCTCTTATTTCGTTGTTTTTGGTTTCATCATCGTCATCATCAACACTGACATCATCACTCCAATGACTACTGATAAATATAAGATATCAAAAAAGTCCTGGAGAGCCCGCATAGGTGTTACGATTTACGTAAAATTGGCAAAAAGGGGGGAAGGTTATTCTTCGGTCAAGGAACGATCTCCGACCGGGTAAAGGGGGAAACCTATACAGATATATATATATATATATATGTGTGTGTGTGTGTGTGTGTGTTTTGCACATACCTGCATACAGAGCTACATCCGATGATCTCAGGCACACAAGCACGAATACACACGGCTATCCAACATCTGCCCATATATATATATATATATATATATATATATATATATATATATATATATATATATATATATATATATAGCCACGTGTGTGCATATATTATAATATATCCTCTGATTTCCTCCATAGAAACACACACACACACGACAAGTGTGTTCATGATATGTGTGTATTCTGCATGTGTATATATGGTAAATGTGTGCATATGTGTAGGTGGTATGTGTACGCATGTATTTATGTATGTGTGTAGCGTACATGTTGTATGTGTGTATTTATATGGCATGTGTCTGGGAATACTGTATGTCTATGTTTATGTGTATGCATACATATATGGTATGCACGTATATGGTAGGTGCGTATATGTCATGTGCATATATGGTAGGTGTGTATCATCTCTGGAAGGATGTTTGAAGAGTGTGGCCTCCCTTTTAAACCAGAGATCCCCGGGACGTTCTTGTTCGTCAAGTCATCGCCAGACCGACGCCTCGATCTACCTCAGCTTTTCTGCCTCTCCGTTTGGGGACTCAGCTGGAGTTTTCGTTCCGGAAAAAACTCTCCGGTCGCAGTACACGCAACTCCTTTTTCTTAAGGCTCGGTTTGCACGCGGATAGCACAACACAAAACCACATGAAACCACGTGAGATTTCAGCGAATAAAATGGTGCGCATATACGTGCTTATATCTCGCCTCTACACTTATGTTTGGAGTCGTTTTCTTGAAAGGTTCTTAGATTCGTTTCATAACGTGTAATTGTTGCCTTTGTTATTGAAGTTATTAATTGTTTTTGTTTTCAGTATATTTGGGTCATAATTTACAATTCTGTGTTCCAATTGTTGATAGTTATTTGTGCGAAAAAAAGTTCTTTGTGAGAAGTTCTTTCTTACGTTCTTTTTTGCGGTGTATTTTGTATATCTCGTTGTATCTACGGTTCATTGTAAAGTTGTGAAGCAAGATGACTTCAAACAAAATCGTTGAATAATGAAGATAATATCAACATTCTGTTGTTTAGAAACAATGAATACTCCATTGCGTGCAATGAATGAATATTTTAATTTGTGGGTTTTGTATTTCATTTTGACTGTAGACATTCATGTGGATATTTATGAAAGACGGGTTCCACTGTGAAGCAGTGGTTAGCAAACGATACTCATTCTTGTCTATTTTCATCTTTACGTTCGACGGGTCTTTTTTTCTCTTGTAATTGTAAGACACCGCCGACAAAAAAATGACACCAATACTGTCAACACTGGTTTCGTCAGTTTTCAAGCCAGTCTGGCTATGTATATATGTATAACAAGTACAGGCCACACCAATGGGGTGAAAAAATAAGCATTTATTCCTCATTACGTCATTAATTTTTAAAAAAGAAACTGTTCTCTTGTTCTAACCCATTCCCCGAATAGATTTTTAGTGGAGGGTAGTTTGAAATGTACGTTTATGCTAAACTTGTACCTAGTTTATGCCCACTTGCTTTTTTTGGAAATTCAGACTATTTTTTTTTGTTGATTAATGCCTCCAAAAGGCGAGAAAAAGTAACTTATTCATTGATCACCCTTATCTCAATGTTTTAATTGATCACCATACTTCCAAAAGACGTTGGTCGCGTGACGGTTTCTTTCGAGTGACTAATTATCATTATTATCATTTGTAATCTCACACCAGTTGCCTGGTGGTTACTGCTGGTGGTTGAGTGACAGCAAGTCTCCTCAAGTCTCCAGCCCTTCTCTCCTAGTTCTTATAGGCCACAGTAATACTGCAGTTTACAGTTTCACACCGGTTGCCCAGCGGTCATTGCTGAAGGCTGAGTGACAATAAGTCTCCTCAGGTCTTCAGCTAACATCTTTTCTCTTCTTCGCCTATCATGCCAGTGCTGTGGTTCAAGTTTCCGCTTTCATTTCCCTTCCTGTGTTAAGTCACTGTTAACAATTAGTGTTGCAGTCTTTATATTTCTAGCACTTTCCTCAGTATCCGCGCAGTTCCTAGCAGTGCTGTGATCTGTACAGTCTCAATCCTTCCCTTTATCCTGATCTCCTCCAGTCTCGTCCTCAGTATCTTTGGGACAGTTCCTAGTGCGCCCACTATGACTGGCACGACCTTGGCTTTCATGTTCCACATCTTCTTCAGTTCTCTCGCTAGATCCTGGTATTTTTCCATCCTCATTATTATTATTATTATTATTATTATTATTATTATTATTACTATTATTATTATTATTATTGATGTTGTTGTTGCTGATCTTATTATTTGGAATCTCACACCAGTTACCTGATTATTATTATTATTATTATTATTATTATTATTATTATTATTATTATTATTATTATTATTATTATTATTATTATTATTATTATCATTTGCAATCTATTGCCGAGTCGTTACCAACAACTTAGGGGAAAAGACAGTTAAAGAGATGAACAATAATTTCTTCTTATTTTGTGTGTGTTGCAATTTTTTGCGTGTATGCTTTTTTTTTTTTTTTCATTAGTATTCAACAGATGATAGCGTTCTTCTCTACATACGGTCAGTTTTTGTAAGCACTATTTTCAGAATTTCACAGAGAGAAGGGTTGCCGGGGATTTGGGTGAGATATTTTTCAGGGTCTTTATTGATCACCATAAGCGCCCCGACAATAAGTTTCTGTTTCCAAATGCTGCATTTTTATGTATCTCAATTTCAAGATCCTTGTATTTGCATAGTCTCACAAATTCTTTTATCATTATCATTATTATTATCATTATTATTAGTAGTAGTAGTATCTACTATCGTCCCCTCTCTCTATATCTTCATTTTTGTCTCACTCTTATTATCAGTATTAATATCATCACTATTATCATAGTTAATTTTTCATCATTATCAATGTCATCACTAGGGTTAACATTATTAGTAGTTATGATATCAATTGAAAAAGACACAACGACAGTAGTAGTAGTTGTAGTAGTAGTGGCGTTGGTTGTAGTGGGAGTAGTTGTAGTAAATGTAATCGTAATTTTTGCCTTTCTTGTAAGAATATTTTGATCGCGAAACTGTTGCCATTTCATCTTCGAAAGATCCGTCTTCTATTCACGCCTCGGCGCAAGCGAAAGCCGGTCGTTGCCGAGCAACATCCGAATTTTACTTATTAGACATATTTTTTGTCAGATGTCGGCGAGAACATCAAATAGGTCCCGCTCTTCCGGTATTGACTTCCGGTGACGGAATCAGCCACGAATTATCGGGGCGCGACTTTTCATTAAAAACTGAAAATGCACACACAAACACAACACACATGCATACATACCTATACACTGCAAGCAGACGCACGCATGTATATGTGTATGTATATGGTATGTTTGCGTATGTATGTATGAATGATAATATGTATATATTGCGTGTTTGCGTATGTGTATGTGCATGCGAATATGGCCTCTGTGTGCCTGTGTTGACGTGAATATGTGACATGTGTATACGTTGTATATGTGTGCTTATGCAACGTATGTGTATAGAGTATGTGTGTGCATGTGTGTAGTCGAAGGAAAATCGAGCCAAGTGTCGGTTTTCGAGGGGAAAGTCTGGGCAGTCGGGGTTGCAATAGACAGAAAGGATAAATCGAGGTTCGGAGCCGATCATAATCCCGAATTACACGAGCCTGAACGCCAGATATTCAAATGGCCGAACGGTCCAAAACAGAAGAATCTCTTAAAACAAAAGTAGACAACTCGTTATACAGAATGGTGCTTTTTTTCATTCTGCATTATATTTAAAATAACCACCCATCTTATTTTTTTAAATCTCAGAACATGCTACGCCTTCGCCTGGTTTTTGTTTACTAAAACTAATCCAATGACCATCGTAGATTCAGTATTTATTGTAATGTATTAATTATATAAAAAAAAAATATAAAAACATTTCATATTACATATTTTAAAGGAAATATTTTTAAACCCTTCTTTCTAATTGATTTTTATTTAACAACTTTTTGGTTAACGTATCTGTTGAAATACATGGTACGTTAACGAATAATGGAAAACAAAAAATAAATCTTTAGTCTTTACAATAAAATGAATCTATCCATGTATAAGTCATGTATACAAAGTGGTACGTTAATTTGGTTGTCTGTCGTATCGAATTCTTCTTATAATCTAAAATTCATAATGGATTGGTCCATGTTAAATAGATCAATAGGGCTAATACAACAATAAAAGGTTTTTAAAATGTGATAGGCTAACAAGAATACGTCACATAAACGCTATCAAAAATTTTAGTGCAACTTTCTCAAAATTTCATTTTGTAATGAAATGAATTCATATTTTTATTTTTTCCCCATGACTTTTTTCCATACTGCACGATATCAGTGGTTATTTTTCTTACATGATACATTGTCTGAAGACTTTATGTCCGATCGCCATTTGAAACAGGTAGGTAATGAACGAAGTACGGTAATCAGTCAAATAGTGTTAATGATTAACTTTTGGATTTTAGACAAAGACTCTTATTGCGAATGAACCAAGTCATTTTCCGTTATGTTTTGTGAGACATCTTTCGATCTTTTACTGAACTTCAAAATAGATTAAGATGATAAATGATTCTAAAAAAGCGAACAACCAACTCATAAAATCTCCTCCAGAAAATAAAGCGTCATGACTGATTATAACAATTGCAAAAAAAACTGCCGTACTAATTTCTCTCGATGTCTAGAGCGCACCAAAAGAGCACATGCCTCTGCCAACGTTACTGTTCTCACATAGCCTGTAGTTCATTCTTCCACCAAATTCTATTGGAATCTGTTTAGAATTTTTGAGATATGGCGTGGACTGACAGGAAATTCTGACGATGTTATTCAGTTTGGACATTTAACTATGGCGTAGCGGAGGTAAGTGTACAACCGTCCCTACCTCAAATTTTGATCAGCTCTTCCACAGCCAATTGTGCATCCTTCCGATGAATTTCATTGAAATTCATTGCGAACTTATGGAGATATCGTAAGGGTTAGTCATTAGCTATATTATGTGATTTGGAAATGTAACTATGATGAAGGGGAGCTAATTGAGCATAAATCCATCCAAGGGTTCTATCTATTCTTTTGTAACCCACTCTATACCGACCATTTCATTGGAATTCGCCGAGAACCTTTGGAGATATCGCCCTCCCTTGCGCTTCCAGTCCGTGGTACAATGGACCGTATGTTTTTTCCACTCTCTCAGAGTCCCTGTCCAACAAAGGAATTTAAGGCTAATTATTCAAAGCAATGATTGTGATGATAATGGTCATCAAATGAATGATCTCTTTTCTGTCCCTACAGACAATGAAACGACACAGGATTGCCCCCCTCGGGGTGCATGCCTGGGAAACCCTGCGTATGGAGATCCTGGTATGCCCAGTCGCCAGAATATCCCTCTCGACCTTGCTGATGTAGTCCAGAGGAAAGAAGAGAGAAGTACGTCTGTTATCGGCTTGGCTGCAGGAGCTTCCGGAAGAGCGTCAAATTTAACCCCCCCCCCCGATGGGGTTCCACTTCTTGGTTTGGAATCATATTTGTCCTTCTCCTAGGCTGGTTGCCTTCCCAAGACTAAAGACCAAATCTGCCCTTCTAATTTACCCATCGCTAGGAAAGAAATGGATTCCGAAGAGCATACGTGCGAAGTGAATATAAACAGCCCAAACCTAAGTTTGAACTCGATGCGCCGATTACATCGTCCGTTAACGTTACGCCAATCACAACTGCAAAACATCAAAACAAAGAAATCGATGAAAGAATTTGATCGAAAAAGTTTCTGGCCAAAATTATTCATTGAAATTTTCGGCCGACATCTTTCTTTTCGATGTTATCAGCCTTCAAAGTGCCATTTTTTTGGCACGGCCATTCTAGAGTTAAAATCCAATTAGAGGAACAGAATAAGTATAGCAACTCCCGTTATTACGGCACACTCAGGGAATTAGAGTGCTGTTATAATGAATTTGTTATTATAACGGTTGGATTATACACAAAGTTTATTTAAGATGAGAAATCAGAAAATAAAGACAAAAATTACTTCACCTTTCAGGGTCCAACATTCCATATACAGATTACTGTTCTGCAAATAAAATGGGCTTATTAATCATAGCTTTTTCAAACCTTTCTCATTGGCAACAATTTTTTTTTTAATTCTGCGACACATTACCAAGCCTAATAAAAAACGTCATCTCAACAAGTGACTCAGGAAAGGTATCTTTTGAAAGAAATACAGCATTATAATTAATTTCACGACACACACGGTGATAATCAGCGACATGCCATTGTGTCACGACACACAGTTTGAAAAGCCCTGCAATTGATAATAGTTTTGTGAGGATATAAAAACAAATGTGCTGTTAGAGCAAGTGCGTCATTGAATAGTGCCGTTAGAATGAGTGTCGTTACAACGAGAGTATAAGGGAAAAATGGATTTTTAATTCAATGTTTTGATCTTGGTTTTGCACTTTGTAAATGATTTCTCTCTTCTGAATCTGATTAGAAGTTGGGTCCTCCTAGAGTAAATTGCCTGTTGCATCGGAGATAAGTAAAGTCTATGTATTTGAGGAGATTATATATAATTAAATGTCTTCAGCAAAGAAAATAGTTGATGAAGATCACGGTTTGACGTCTGAGGAATAAGTAATAATATCCGTATCTCGAATAAATGAATCACCGTCACCCACGAAAATTATCAAAAATCTAAAAAAAAAAAAGAAAGAGATCTTCTATCTAAAGAAAATACCACCAACCCAAAATACCGGTACAAAATTTGGGCAATGTTGGTCTAAAATGGTCATAGAGACCCTAAAAAGAGCACTATTGGGGAAAACAAAAGTTTTGTAGATAGTGACTAGTGGTATACCCATGAAGATTTTCATGGTTGTAGCCCCGAAAATATGATCTGACGCGTTCGTTGATATACACTCGCACAAAAACGAGCAAAGAGAGGAGAATCTGAATCCTACTTAGCTTATTGGACGGACGGGCCATTATTGGGGCTACAGTAATTCAATGATAATAATATTGATGACAACAGAATGTTTGTAAAGGAAAATTAAGAAGAAGCAATGAACTCTTCTTAATCGAATGATCAAAAAACATGCAAAGAGGAAACACCGAAATCTAAGACTGAGATGGAGTGACTATGAACAAAGCATGTTCCTAACTCATGATTGATGGAAAGTTTAGACTTCTTGGGAGTGGTAAGAATTATGAAGCTATTTCTTGTGGGAACAACAAGGACGTGGAGAATAACTCTAACGATCAACTCAGAAAAAAACTAGAGATGCACACGGGAGGCAGTTTCCAGGAAGACTCACTTATACACACGGCAATCCATAGTGTCATTGACCCCAATCATCATCATCATCATCATCATCATCATCATCATCATCAGTCTTTTATCGTCCGTGGTTGGACATAAATCTTACCAAAGATTCGCCACGCCTCTCTATCATTGGCGTCGTAGAACCAATACTTTCAGAATTTGTCACGTCCGGCCTCGGTTAGGCATGTGATCATTAGGATCCATGTTGTGAGTAATGATGTCCATCGGTTGTCGGCCATTCTTGCAAGATGACCAGCCCTTTGCCATTGCCAGTTTTCTAGTAAATTCTATGGTGTATCGGACACCTGTTTTTTCCCCTTGTGATCTCTCTACGCAAGGTTGAGCATGATTCTGTCTTGCCTGTTTCTCAATCTACGGGTCAGACTTTTGGCGAGGTTCCATGTTTCAGCTCCATAGGTGACAGTCGATAGAAGAATGATGATGATAATGACGAAATGAGCCAAAGTTAGTATTGATAGAAGAAAACTGATATCAATTGGAAATTTCTATCTGCCATCAAAGGATCAAATAAGGGAAGTGGATTTAGATTAAACATATTAATCCTTACGGATCAACCAGTAAAATAAAATGAAAAAAACAGGACTGGGCGATGGAAGAAAAGGCCGTATTCGAGTTCTAAAAGCAATCACAATATATCTTGAAATCAAAACTAAGTGGTAGTGATCAAATCAGTGCAATCGATACCTTTGCTGCTCCGATAATAACATACACGGTGGGAATAATTGATTGGACCAGGGAATAGCTTCAACAAGTAGATACGAAAACTAGGAAAAATATGACAATTCAAAATACGCGACGAAGATCATGAGCAACAACCACATTGGAGATGAAAACACTGAGATCAAAATCGAGGACACAGAACACAAAGAATCTGAGTCCTTCTAGCTCTAAAAAGGTGTAAGACATGGTGAAACTAGCTCACACAAACTCTTCACAGTCTGCCTTGAAATGATCTTCTGAAACCTAGACTAGGAGAATAGAGGAATCAAAATAGACAAAATTCAGAAAGTCCTGGCTCAGCGACGCCTATGATAGAGAAGTGTGGCGAATCCTTGGAAAGGTCTATGCCGAACGACGGATGTTGAAAGACTGATGATGATGACACCCGAGAGCCGATATTGATAGACTGTATATCCTATGGAAAAAGGTGGAAGAGAACTCTTAACAATTGAAGATTTTGCTGTATTAGAAAAAAACACTATCAGCAGAATTTGTCAATGAAAGTTTAGAGCCACAAATGAAAATACTATTGGAAGAAGTTTTCCTCAAACACGATATGCCAAAAGATGAAGATCTCAAGAAATAGAGGGGCAAGGTGGAGGAACAAAGCCATACATGAAAAATGAGCTGAATAGTTGACAATATGGATCTGCAGTTATCTCAGTGGCTCAATAGAGCATCGGTAACGGAAGCACTGGTTACTGCAGCACAGGATCAGGCATTGAATACCAATTGGCAAGCACATCATATTCCTAAAACAAAATCGTCCGAAAAGTGCAGAGCCCGTGATGAATATCAGGAAAGAGAAGAACACATAGTATCTGGCTGTCCAAAATTAGCACAAACTCTGTACCTTGAGAAACATAACTTAGCAACAGTCACAGTTCATCGGTGTTCATACAAAATAATAGACTTTGAAAGAACAGAAAATTGTTGGAAGCACCAACCTGAAACTGCATTGGAGAACGAAAAAATCAAATTACTTTAAGACTATTACACCATGACTGGTAGGAAAATACTTAAAGAAGTCCAGATGCCGCCATAATTGATAAAGAAGACAATCAGGCTATATTGATCGATATGTTATGCCCAGCAGGCAGGAATACTGAACAGAAAGGAAAGGAAAGAATAATACCAAGATGAGGATAGAATTGCAAAAAATATTAAAATACTCGATTAAGTTCCTTCCAATTGTGATAGACGACGAATTTTAAAAAATTATCCCCTGAAGCAGTAAACCAAAGACAATAGCATCAACCAGATGTAAAAGACAGTATTTTTGAAAACTTCGAATATAATCAGGAGACATCTTAAACTTGAATCTAATTGATCTGGAGTTCGATATTAGATACTAGACAGCCCTGCACTAAAGCTGTGTGATACCTTAGGATACTACTGCTACTAATATCAATGATAATGATTAAGAATTAGACATGATACACAGGAAACAGCGAGTGTAAATATGAGGAGAAAAGGTGATTCAGCAAACACCATAGTAAGCCCCGAGGGAATTAAAAAACGGGCAAAAATTCGCAGGAGGTTAGTCCACGGGAAAAGCTCGACCATACAAACCAATGGTACATGCACAGACCAGAATCTCTCTTGGGGAATAAAACTCAAAGTTCTCTGAGACTTCGAGATTCAAACAGATCACCCAATCCAGGCCATGATACCAGATTCAATGATAGTGAACAGGAAAAAAGAGCATGTCAGCTGAAAGATGTTACTGTCCCAGCAGAAAGAAGAAGAGAGTAAAGCTAGATAAGTATCTGGACCTTGCCAGGAAGCTGAAGAAGTTGTGGAATATGCTGTTTGTAATTGTTGTTAGAGCCCTGGGAACCTGAATATAAAGACTGGAGAGACTGGGAGTCCAAGGAAGAACCGAGAACCTCAGCACAACTGGAGTTGATCAAAATGCTAAGGTGGGTCCTGGTGTGTTGAGACTTGTTGTCACTTGAACTTCAGTGACGGCCATCTGCTATCATGAAAACTCAATAGTGCACAGGATGATTTAGCTTTCTCCACATTTAAAATTTGACTGCTGGATGTTTGACAATAGGTGAAGAGGTGGTATAGCTGTGGCAGTGTAGTTGTGGTAGCCATTGGGTGCAGACAGGATTCAACATCGTTGAATGATTAATGGGGCAAAAAATATGGGGTACTCAATCTGTACAGCATCTACTACATTCAATCAGATTTCGACCTTTTCGACAAACAAGGGTACCGTTATTGACACTACATCGGTTACTGCGCGTAATCTGGGCTAAAAAAAACACATCACCATTAGACCGTGGAACAGTGGCATCATGTCGCCTAGTCATATGAGTTATGCTTTCAAGCTCGAGCAGATGAGTTCGTGAATGGAGGAAACCGCATAAGGCTTTGGATCCAGCCTGCAAGCTGGCTTTAGTGGTGGCTATTCAATGGTGCATGACATACACAGATCTCGTGGCATACCATTTGGTCCCTTCATGTTCGCATTGTTTACCGTTGGTGATAGTTTCTTCCAGCAAGCAAACGCTCTCCATCCTCAATCTTACACGGATGACACAAAACTGGTTCCAAGAACTCTCCAAATACTACATTGTCCCTTGCATTCGCCAGATTAAAACCCCATTGAGTATGTGTTGAGCATGCTGTAGACCCCACTAAATTCCTTGCACCCGAACCCAACAAACAATCTCAGTTATGGACAGCCCGTGGGATGTACCTGGTTAGAGATACCCACGGACTGATTCCAGCACCTCGTAGCCTCCATGCCACGTTGCATGGTCTCCGTTATTCAGAAATGAGGAAACACATGTTATTAGGTTGCTGTCTCTCGTTTTTTGTTACTTCGGTTTTCTTATTTATTAAAATATAAGAACTCAGAATTTTTAATCTGTATAAGTATGTTGAAATAAACCTTTTGCAAAGTATCAGATACTTTTTGCACTTACTATATATATATATATATATATATATATATACATATATATATACACATATATATACACATATATATATACATATATATATATACACACATATATATATATACATATATATATACATATATATATACATATATATATACATATATATATATATATATATATATATATATATATATATATATATATATATATATATACAAGTATGTGTGTGTGTTCAGTCATTGTATATAAGTTGGTATGAATCATTTCATCCCCTTTTTCTGCCGTTAATAATTCGATGTGAGAATTTTCTGGGAGAGAGATAAACAGTCCAGAGACAAGGCTTCGGAGATGAAAATCTTATAATTAGAAAACATAACAAACTGTCGAAAAGATTATTGAAAAAGATAGGGTCAGGGTTGGAAGGCAACTTGATGTGCCAGAAACATAAAAGAATTTCCCGCCAATTCTTTATTCGTTGGCGCTTCTTATCTCCTTTGGCAAAGCTGCCAAACTTTATTGACCGTTCAGTCATTCTTCTGTGAAATTTCGATTAAGAAAATTGATTTTCGCTTTTGATTCTTTGTCGTGTGTCTCTTTTACTAAATGTTGCTGAATTATTCAAGATCTGTAACTTGGTCGCCTTTGTGTTTTTAATCGACTACACCAGCTCATAAACACTAGCTGAGACATGGGGGAAAGCTTGTCATACCGAAAGTGATCAGGTATTTTTAACTTCAAGGGTTGAGGTCGATATATGGTTCACTCTCAGGCAAATAAAGGTAACACCACTGTCATCTAATTTATTCACTGCCGTGTGACTTGGGTCCATCTCAAGCTTTTGATATCAATTAACGATTCATAGTCTTGAAATTCTGCACCTGTGGAGTAATTATTTATGTCGTGCATCAATTGAGACTCTGAGGGCGTTTGCATATTTAGCAGTTGTGTGTTACGCCATTCGTTCACATGACATGATTGGTCATCTGGTCTATGATAATAACGTTACTATCATGTAAATGTATGGTATATCTCGCTACCGCTAAGTGTACAAACGCTCCCATGGACTCAGTGGGTGCTCTACATAAATATTGACTTCACAGGTGCAAAATTACAAGACTAGATTACGAATCAAAATCAGGAGCCTGGGTTTCAATACTTGATTTGGATATTTTGAGTATTTTCACTAGCTCCTGCACCTTATGACACTAATCATTCTCAACTACTGTCTTTCTTATGATTGTTATCAACTAGTCTACCAGGGAGAAAACCACAGTAAGAAACTTCGCAAACCACTTTTTATGCGTTTAACCAGTCACAATACCTTCTCGATGAGCTACATAAAGTTGCATTTTGATCTTTTATGAAATAGTATGCTGAAAGCGTTTCTTATTTTCTCTCATCTTCAATGTTAGAAATATGCCTTTTTTTGACAATTTAAAAAATATCCATGCTGATATAACCACTGTCAAAGAAATTTAAAGCGATCTTTTTGTATAAAGGTGATTGAAAATAAACGCGCCTAATGCCATCCAACAACAGAAACAGGTCGATCTTTTCGGCCAACCTAATCTAAGATAAATAAAAATATGAAACCACACTAACAACTTATGGCTTAGCTTGGTTTGGTTTGGCTTCGCTTCGCAAACGAAGATTGTTGTTCGCAAAATATCACTTCGACCTGAGAAATAAAGTTGTAAGATGAAGTGCAACGTGCGAACAACCGGTCCCACCCCACAAGGATTTATATCGTATGATCCACCGAGTTGGTATGGATAGCAGCGAGGCCCCCCGGTCGTAGGTTAGACAAGATTTTCTTCCTCCGGACAGATGCCTGAGCTAACTCAAGGAGTCTTCTGACCCATATGTTGTTAAACCACATGAGGTGGATATTCTGTGATAACTCCTGATCTTCAAAATAGATATTTTCCCTTGTGGAAGATTGGCAAAATGTAGTCTTCCTGCCTATTTGGCCTTATGTCATTCTTTTGAGGTTTTTTGAATCATTTTCTCCTTTATTATACATAAGCAATTAATCATAATTAACTTCCAGCTTGCTAGGCCCGTCGAAGTTTCACCAGGGGCCGGCTCACCATACATTTCGGGGACATGTTCCCCATTCTGTCCATTATCAACCTCTCACAACGCTGGATGAGGAGTTGGACTTTTCCCACTTTGGAATCAGAGTTGCCCGTCTCCTACATTGGTTTCCAACCAAGACTAGAGAGCCCAGTCAGTCCTATCATTTACCCATAGCTGATAGGAGGAGAAAGGGGTTAATGCTTCTTTAAGTATATTAGCACAAAATGGACTCAAATTGTCGCAGCCAGGGTTTGAACTCTGTTGGCCGTTTTCATTTTACGTATGGCAAACATATAAGCCACTCGCACTTCCTAACGCTGTTACAGTAGATTATTTATTTCAAACTTATTGTCTATATATAAAAAGATGTTTCTGTTGTCTCAATGAGAACTGGATTAAAACGTTCGGTAGTTCTAAGTACAAATAAAAATTTAGTTTTACAAATATTTCCAAATATTTCATATATATATATATATATGTGTGTGTGTGTGTGTGCAATGCTCTTGCAACGTGGGAATAGAGCACCGTGGTGGATGGGGAATTTATATATAAGTAGATATATCGCCTAAACTCAACCTTACTGACCGTCCAGTTACGTGGGGCAGAGATAAAATGGGTCTGAAGCGAAAGTTTCGATCCTACCTCGTGGTACTGGATGAATAATGGATAGTCTATAGCCACACTAAAGTATTGTAATACAACGTAACAGCTGTCTGTGGATGACACAATGATATATATATGTGTGCGTGTGGGTGTGTGTGTACTTATTCTGATTTAGAATCAATAAAATAATAATGAAAAATGTGCATTTAATACATTTTTATATTTTGTATGTGTGTATTTTTTGTTGAATGTAATTAATTCGTTTTCTGATATTTAAATGAAATACGATACAATCATTTCATATTTAAAAATTTTAAATGATTTATATAAACTTTGGTTGACCCAAAATCTTTCATCGGACCGAGGCTATGTTCCCTAGAGTGTATGTCGCTATCAGCCATGACAGTCACTTTAGTCTCATCTGCTTGCAAACTTTTGACGAAAAAGTAGTACCTGATGAGAAAAACGATTCAAAACATGCAAGAATCTTATTTGTAGTAAAAGTATTTATCCCAGTTATAAGAAGAATGAATGTGCATTTTTTTAATCTAAAAAAAAACATTTGCTTTTTTTTTTTTCAAAATTTTTTTCCTTTTGTAAATCTTTGTCTTGAAAAAAAAAACCTTATTTTTTACGAAAAAATGTTTTTCTAGAAACGAGCTAGAACGTTTTGTTTTATTTTTTTGCGTTTTTTTGTTTTGTTTTTTTTCCTTTTTCACTCTTGACTTAAGGCTGTTAC
>OY735238.1:37657077-37667077 GCA_963457665.1 Thysanoteuthis rhombus | reverse complement strand
CTAATTAGTCACTCAATAGAAACCGTCATGTGACCAACGCCTTTTAGCAGCATGCCTTGTTAGGAGTGATCAATAAAAGAAATCGAGAAGAGGGATGACTAATGAATAAGTTACCTCTTTCTCGACTTTTGTTTGGCTCAAGAGCTTAAAGTTTCAATATATAATGGTGGCACTGCACGACACAATCTAAGCGACCAATTTAGCATAAACTTACTTCGTAAATTTGACCTCCTCACTTTTAAAAGGAAACGTTCCTTCTATAATAAATGTCTACTTTTTCAGCCCTATAACTCAATTGGTTCGACCAGTACGTATTACAGCTAGTCAGCTAGCCACTTTGCCAGCCAATCAGCCACTTTGCCAGCCAGCCACTTATCCAGCCAGCCAGTCACAGTCACTTGAACACTAATGTTGACAGTTTTGGACAGTAGTTTCTAAAAAGAAGAAAAAATATAAAGAAAAATCAGAGAGACAGAGAGAGGGGAAAAAGGGGAGGACAATAAGCTAGAAGAAGAAGAAGAAGAAGAAGAAGAAGAAGAAGAAGAAGAAGAAGAAGAAGAAGAAGAAGAAGAAGAAGAAGATAAACAACAACAACAACAACAACAAGGAGAAGAAGAAGGAAGGACGGAAGGTCTGGGCGGGAAAACTAACTTGTTTTATATGCATCGATCTTAGTTAGAACCGTGAGTAATTCAGGTATCTATTCGCAATTTCATCTGGATTGAAAGAGGTATCGAACCATTAGTAATCAAAAAATCGGTGTTTTACATATATATATATATATATATATATATATATATATATATATATATATATATGTATATATATATATATATATGTATATATATATATATATATTGCGTCACTCTCAAACATTGAGCTGAACAGTCCGATGGAAAGGTGAAGCCCCAAATAACCGCTTTATCTACACTTTTATCATCTTGTTTATTCACTGTCCATGCGTGCACTTGTTGTCTCCATCTCGGACAATTATGTTATTAAGGAATTGATGTATAACCCGGTGGAATATTTAGGAATAAGGTGGCCACTTCAACGTATTGTCGCCCACATATATCAAATACATTGTTAAGTGAAACAAATACATCACAAGACGTATATCTGTCTATCTGATGAGCCCAAGTAGCGAAACAAACGTTTACTCATTACAATACACCAAAGTTCCACAATTATCGATATATATATATATATATATATATATATATATATATATATATTACGAAATGGATATATATGATCCACAGAATGATTATGAATTGCGTTGTATTATACAAAACGCTTATTAAAAATGGTGACACGGTTATGTATCACTCGCCCTGGGCAACGTTAATAGAATAAACCAAGAAAATGGGGCTTCTATAGGAATCTATAGGGTATCCGCTTTAACGTAGCGATGTTCTTATCATTGTACAACACATTCAAATCTCTGTTATCAACATATGACATATATGGTGCGAATTGCATATATATATATATATATATATATATATATATATATATATATATATATATATATATATATATATATATATATATATATATATATATATATATATATATATCGTTACATTACATAGAAACCCTTATTTGAAATGATCTCCCGCTGTTACACGGTTGATGTATCACTCGAACCAGACAACGTAATTTGAACCTTCCACCGATTGGGTATCCACTTCAACATAGCAACGCTCTTACCATTGAGCTAAACAGCTGCCGCCAATACAAAGGCCAAAATAACTGTTTCCAACCCGAATTCTCATCTCGATTATTCTATGTCTATCATATATATCCATTTCGAAATACATAACTGTCGTGTTGAAAGAAACGAAAAGAACACACACACACGCACACACACACGCACACACACACACACACACACACACATATATATATATATATATATATATATATATATATATATATATATATATATATATATATATATATATATGCAATGCGAACCATATATTTCATATGTTGATGATGGAGATTTGAATTGCAGTAGGCTTGGAGAATAGCTTCACAACCAGATTTTTTTAATCACTTTTCCATTTTTATTCTTTAAGTTTGGCATTTTTACTACGTCATCAGAACAAGAAATTTTATTTCACTACATCACTTGTGTTCCTTAGCATGCCAGAGTACAAAAACACATTGCTTATTTTCATATGTGTTGATAAAAGTCGTAATCGTCGTTGTTACATTTAAAATACATTTATTTTTAAAAAATGGGAGGTGCAGTTCGGCTGAGCTGGAAACAACACGGAATTTGAACTAGGTAAGTCAGGTTCAAATTCTGTCCGATACAGTTTGTATCCACTTCGCACTAATGTCCTTGGGAAAATCATGAATCCATCTCTTACTGCAGTTGTGGATAAAATAGCACATAATAAAGTGAATGATGCCACCTCGGGTGCTTGTCGCCTCGAAGTCTATTCAACGAATCGCAAACGCGATATTTGGTGTGCAAACAGTGACGACTGAAGCTGTAGCCAGTGTAAGGCCACTACTCACTTTTTATGAAAAATAACCAAGAGTGTCTATAGAAATGATAATAATATCCGTACCTTGCGTACATGAGTCGCCGTAACCTGCTCGTGTAACAGAACTAACTATCTAAAATTGTCTTCAAAATAGATCTATCTAAATTATCTTTAGAAAAATACAAGCACAAAATCTTGGTCCAAAATTACCAAAATGAGACCCCCCCCCCCAAAAAAAAAATTCACTTATTCAGGAAGAGGGGGTAGATGTTTACACATGCAAATTTTCAAGGTTGTGGCTCCAAAAATGTGACCGGAGCGACCGGAGACACACACAGACAGACTCTAGACACACAGACGAGCTAAGAGAGAAGAATCTCAAGCCCACTTGGCTGGTCGGTCAGGTGGCCATTTATGGGGCGACGGTGATTTGAGTCTTGAATTCCATCG
Source organism: Thysanoteuthis rhombus (assembly GCA_963457665.1). NCBI lineage: Eukaryota > Metazoa > Mollusca > Cephalopoda > Oegopsida > Thysanoteuthidae > Thysanoteuthis > Thysanoteuthis major. The sequence continues at coordinate 37,664,126 of OY735238.1, read as the reverse complement.
AGTAAGGATGTTCATGAAATACCATAAAATGTTGCGAGTCAATTTATTGATCTTTCCAGCTATTCGATTAGTAAAATCACGAATCGTTCTATGAGATTAGAAAGTGATCTGGAAAACTAAGCGGTTCACGTAACTTTAAGTGTCGTAAATTGTAAGAAATGGTTATCCTTGGCCTTACAGATATAATTGAACACAACAAAAGCCCCAAAGAGTATAACTTTACAGTGAATTAATCAAATATTACAACAACAACAACAACAAAAATAACGGGAATAATTGGAGATAATGGTGATCTTTGGTCTTACGGATGTAAAAAATGTTGGTAAACACTGCATACAAAGACTCCATATAGAATAAACATAAAACGTATTGATCAGATATTAATACAAAAATGAAGTTGAAGGCCATTTGTTTTTCATCAGAAAATCGTGCTCGATCAATTCCTTTAGGTACGACGGAGATAGTGCATCTGATGTGCCAAAATATCGTCATAATTTCTATTTGGGGCTCGTCGAGAGATTTTCGACGGTCTGTGTGTCAGATGAAGAACAAATTAATGGCTTTTAACTTCATTATTGCGTTAATATCTGATCAATAGGATGTGTGGTTATACTTTTTGGAGCCTTTGTACGACTTTTTGGAGCCTTTATATTCTATGTTTAACTAGCAATTTTTACATCTGTAAGACCAGGGATTACCATTACCCACAATTTACATGAAAAGTAACCCTGAGCCAACAAAGCAATTGAATATTCTCATGAAATCCATGATCTTTTGATGATTGTTCAATCTGAAAGATGAAAGGCTACATCGAAAACTATTTCAGGAGAAAATCAATACACGATCAACAAAGAAGAATATGCGTTCGATTCGATTTGTATTATGCATACTACAGTAGAGTTCCGTTATGACGGTACCCCCAGGGGGTATACAGTGTCGTTATAACGAACATGCCGTTAAATCGGGTGGATCTTTTGTGCACCATTTATAAACCAAACAGTGCAGTAAACTTCTGTAAACATGTTTCAACGTGCCGTTATAGCGTTATCGCTGTCAAAACGGTGGATTGTTTACTTGGTGCATTACAGTAGACTCCCGTTTTTACGAGACCCTTAGAGATTTAAGAGTGACGTTATAATGAATTTGCCATCATAATGGATGGATTTATTATGAAGTGTATTGATAATGAGAAAACCAAAAAGTGCAGTAGACTTCTGTGACCGTGCTTCAACGTGCCGTTATAGCGCTATTGCCGTTAAAACGGTGGATTTTATACTCAGAGCATTACAGTAGATTCCCGTTATTACGACACACTCCGGGATTTAGAGTGTCCAATTTGTCGTTATAACGAGTGGATTCATTATGAAAACTTCTTGATAGCGAGAAACCAATAAATAAATAAATAGACAAGAATGACTTCTTGTTACCCTGTTCACAGTCTAATGCCCCATGCGCAGGTTCGAGGTCAGCAAATCAAACTGGTCTGATCTTCTCTTTATATCGTTCAGTGTAGAAGACACTATGTTATTTTCAGAAATTAAAGCATTTCCACTTACATCTTGTCCCATCTTCTTAATCATTACAAGCTTATCATTAACTTCAGTTTTTACAATAACGCTAAGCTGATAAGTTGTACGTATCTACGAGAATGTATCTCATAGATACGTAAGAGCTTATTTCATACAAATGAATACATTTATTCATATATATATGTATATATATATATATATATATATATATATATATGATTTCTTGTTCATTATATATACAATACAAAGGTTGCAGTAATCATGTTCAGTTGAAGTTGAGTTTGAACCTGCAATAGCTGGGCTGGATAATAACGTGAAACCAAAAAGTAATGACAAAAATTACTTTTTATTTCTATTTCACTATTTAATACTTTACATACAGAATAGAGGCTTTCAAATAAAATGGCCGCACTTCTAATAACATCTCATTCTATCTCCTTCATTATTTCAAGCTTATCATCAATTGATAGGACTTTTCTTTTGAAATTTCTCTTCAGATTTCAGTGCCAGCTAGCCAGAACAATTTCAAAACGTATAAAAACCTATGTCGATGTGACGAAGTTGATGTTGAAAGTTTTGGTTTACGGTTTCTATTAAATATGGCCAAACCGAAACGTTCATGGCCAAATGCTTTTTCAAAAAGGCCATAATTGTTTTAGCATCGCAAAAAACTTGACATTTAGCGCCATCTTTAGCTTATTTTTAGCCCCTTTTAGCACTATTCTCATGCTATTGACAGAGCTATTTTTCAGCATTTTTAGCTGATTTTTAGCTATTTCACGGTAGCCATCAGCAAATCTAGTCGTTTGTAGCCATCAACAATGGCCATTAAATGGCTAACAGTGTTTTTAACGCGAGAAGCAATATTTGCGTAGGCATCGCGAAAACTTGACATTTAGCGCTATTTTTAGCCAATAAAATGAGCTATTTTTCAGCAATATTATCTGATTTTTAGCCATATCATCACCATTATTGGCAAATCTAGCCTTTACCAGCTATCAACAATGGCCATTTATTGGCTTACAATATGTTTAGCTCGTTTTTTGGGTTTTGTTTTTTTTAACCTTTTTTTCGAGGTCGATTTAGCGCAAAAAAGCGCTTGAGTTGGCAACACAGAGTGTCACAGCTAAAGACAAACTTTCACTTTCATGCTTCAGGCCGACTTCAGTCCAAGTTAACCTCTTCAACTTGTGATTTATTACAGACGGGTTTACACAACATTTTACAATCATCCAACGCGATCATATAACACCTTCCTGGGGTTTGTTGTTCAAAGAAGGAAAAACTGCTGAAAGGAGATATATAGAGAGAGAACGATATAGAGAGACTGATAGAGAGATAGCAGGGGGTTGAACATTGATCAAGCACCTGCCATCGTCTATATCAGCGGTGGGGTAGTGGCCGAGGAAGGAAAGGGAAGGGTTGGGTGACAGGGTGTTTATTCAGTTGAGCGGCCGAAAACTGACCGACCGAGGCTTCACTTGAAGACCTGTCGTAGTGAGTACAGTTCAAAAACAATAAAATACTTCTTGGGGCATAAAATTTTCGAAAGCCTACAAGAAAGTCTTAAAACTCGGGACACAAGAAATATCAAAAAGATTTCGGGTCTATAAAAAAAGCGGCGGGGTTGGGCTCCTACTGTAGCGTTGCTGTTAGCAAGTTAGTCTCGCTGACCAGTACGTGCAATGAATGAGCGAATGGTTCCCAATCGGGGAGGAATTCTCTTTTAAGGAAGAATAAGGCTTTTAGGTCAAATAGAAGTCATGGTGAATGTTTTAGCGGTTTTGGGGGAGCGTCATGCAAGATGGAGTGTTACTGTACATCAAAAGGTCTGAATTTTCCTTACCGGTGTTGTTTATTGAATTCATTTTAAATTTAGTTACAGTGTTAGTTTTTTTTTTAAATTGTTTTGTTTTATTGGTATTATTAACTTAAATAAATCTTTAAATTTTCGTAAACGACTTCAACTATCGATTCACCGGATTGATTTTGGGGTAATTCTGTTTTCATATAATTAGTGGCGACTATCTTATGCTTGGGATTAAAAGCGACTTGTATCGATAAAAACGTCTGGAACCTGCAGCTTGCTTTTAATAGAAGGTGGGTGCTAGTAATCTAATTGACAAGAGTGGGTAATGGCTTTGAAAAGGTTGAGAACCACCAGACTAAGCGAAGCTTATTAAAAAAAAAAAAAAAAAAAAACGCGTATAAAAGCTAGATTCATGTTACTTTTCACGTCGTAAACTGAAGGTAATGGTAATCCTTGGTCTTACAGAAGTAAAATATGGTATTTGAACACGGCATGTAAAGACGCGAAAAAGTCATACAAAGGCTCCAGAACGTAGAGGTAAACAACATATTTATCTGATATAGACGCAATAATGAAGTCAAAAGCCATCAATTTGTTCTTTGTCAGATACCCGGAAATTGTTTAGGTGCGCCAAGAAGAGAAATTACGACGACATATTGGCTCGTCGGATTCCCTGCTTCCGGTGTACATGAACGAATTCGCCGAACGTAATATCCTGACAAACAACTATCAGTGGCTTTTGACTTCCTTGTTGTGTGAGTTTGTTTTTTTGTTGTTGGGTTTCTTGTGGGTTTTTCATTACATCCGTTTAAATGATCGTAGGTCAAGGATATAGGGATTTCGATTGAAAAAAACAACAACTTTTTTTTTCTTGCTTCGTTTATGAAGAACAAATTAAAAAATTCCCATTATATTCTTTTGAGTCAACAACTGTTACCCCGGGTAATTATACGTGGATCTTTATTCTTAGTATCGTAGGTATCCTTCGAGGACAGGGATCATGGTTCGTGTTCCGTTGAGTGTTGGTCCACAAAATGAAGATGTTTGTGCGAGTTTTTGTTTGAGGTGTACTTGTTGTTGCATCCCAAGAAACGCGAAATATTTCACAAATCATCCAAATGATTTCAATGTCAAAAAAACCATGACGATTGACGAATCTGTTATATTGAAGCTAAAAAGTTGACAGTTGTTTTTGTCTCTGGCAGCAAAAAAAAAACCCGTAGTCTTTGCCTCTTTTTCCTCAAATGGATAATTTCGTTATTCCTAAATATATTTCAATGAAATTTTGTATCGAAGCTGGTAGAGATATTCTATCCAGGTGATTGTGAGTCATAGCCGATGTGATCGTCTGCTTGCCTTTTATAAGTATAGAACGAGGTACCTCAGAGTTGATGGTTCTAAAAAAACACCAATCACCATTATCTCACTATATCCATTCAATGGATGATATCAGAATTATGTGTCTTCTGTTACTTGGAGAGGAGACAGACAAGAGTGAGACCAATTGCCGAGCGAAGAGGATTCGCTGAGTGCCGAGTGGAGATATTCAACGTACCAAGTCTTATTCATTTTAAAACATTTTCATGGGTAGAGCTGTGTATCGAACCTTTAAACTTTTGAGATTTTCTTTTCTTTTCTTCCTTGTTTCCTCTGGAGTTTTTTTTTTGGGGGGGTGCTTTTTTTCACTATTACATTCGTTCAATAAAGTCGTTTTCCTACAGCTTCAAAAATGACGTCTGTTTTCTTTGATTGATGGAATATATTGTCAGTAACTTTGAGAAGAGTAATTAACACACCAATCCAATCTCCCTTCCTCCCATCAATGGTGATCACACAATCTCCGGCCTTCTTCGGGAGTAATTCGTTATATCCCGGAGGAAACACTTACTTTTCTGATCTCTTCCTTTTCTTTCCTGATTATTTTACAAGCGTTGCTGTTAATCTAAATTTTCTGTTTGATACCATTTTTTTTTCATCTTTTTCGCTTTACAACACGGGAGAAAGTGACCGTAAAAGGACTCTTTCCTCGTGGATATTGCATATTACTCCTGAAGAAGGCCGTAGAATGGATCAGTTGGAAAGCTGTGTTGACATCAAAGATGAGAAGAAGAGATTAGATTGTCTGAACAAAAGTTGGAAAAGCGTCATAATATATAAACTAACAACTGAATTAATCATTGACATCTATTTTTTTTTTTTACTGTTGGCAAATTCATCGACAGATGCTTATCTGGTACTTTTATCATATAAGTATTGTATAATATCAGAGTTATGTGTCTTCTGTTACTTGGAGAGGAGACAGGCGAGGGTGAGACCAATTGCCGAGCGAAGAGGATTCGCTGGGTAGAGCCGAGTGAAGATATCAAACGAACCAAGAGTCTTATTTATTTTGGAACAGTTTCTTGGGCAGAGCTATGTATCGAAACCTCTAAGTCGATACAATGTATCTGATAGTAAAAGAGGTTGACAATCGTTTACTGGTAAGCGAATATTATCATCATCATCATCATCACCATCATCATCATCAGTCTTTTAACGTCTGTCGTTCGACATAAACCTTCACCAGGATTCGCCACACTTCTCTATCATGGGCGTCGCGGAGCCAGTACCTTCTGAACTTGTCTAGCTCGTCTCTCCATCTTACATTCTGCCAGCTTCGGTTGTGCATGTGATCTCGGTGGTCTATGTCGTGAGTCGCGATGTCCCACGGTTGTCCGCCATTCTTGCAACATGACCAACCCACTGCCATTTGAGATTTTAAATGGATTCTATGATGTCCCTGACTCCTTGTGGTCCCTCCATGTGAGTCCTAGCATAATTGTTGGTTCCTAAAAAGGTTATGTCAGATGTAGACAGGATGGTTAAAAAACATGTATGTTTGGGCAGTGAGTGTTGGTGTGTGTGGAGAGGGGAACGGAACAGTTTTGCACCGCCTTCTGAAATTCCTCTCGTGGGCCCTGGATTAAAATTGAAGATATAGCTTTCTGTTTTAGTAACTTAAGACAGGTTCTAGTGAGTTTTATCGGCCTTTGCGTTGTGATAAACCCCAAATGAGATTCCTATCGATATATTATCCATCTCCACTAAGCCAATAATCATCATATATTTCCGCTAAGCCGAAAAATCCGTACCTCTTGTCAAGTCGTAGCATAAAGCCTATAGAACTCACTAAAACCTTAATCTAGAGTTACACAAATAGAGGAGTATCTGTTTACTCTTTACTTATATAATACGTCATGTGACGGTCTACATCAGTGATTCCTGAAGTGGGCACTAACGATCCTTGGGCACGCTGGAAGACCAAAGGGGCTTCTGGAAGGAAAAGGATGGTAGAGGGCTTCGGAAGTCGAGGGGTCAGTCGGGGGGAGCGTTAGAAGAGGCGGTGAGGGGGTACGGAGTAAAGAAAACAAATTTTATTTTCTAATATATAATTTTTAACCGATTTGTGTGGCGCTGGTGGAACATACGCTCCAAGAGGTAGTACAGAAAAGATTGAGAAACAATATATATATATATATATATATATATATATATATATATATATATATATATATATATATATATATATATATATATATATATATGATATGAACTGTGAAGAATGAGACAGACTCGAAAGTAAAGTGTTTTGAAGTTAGGTTTATTTATCAGTAGATGTTTGTTTTTTTATTAATGGTCTAGACATGTTCAGCAGAAACAATATCATAAAT
>OY735238.1:37579577-37649577 GCA_963457665.1 Thysanoteuthis rhombus | reverse complement strand
TGTGGATTTTTGATATATACCTGGAGAATCTGGATCAGTTTTGTCTTCGGACACTTTTTCGAAAATAAATTTGTCTTACTCTGTTTCTATTATTTCTATTATTATTCGGATTATCCTCATCTTGGTTGTTTTTCATACAACGTTTCGGACGAATAATAATAGAAATAATAATAATAATGCCTCATCTAAAAAAATTAGAGATATATTACTCTGTTTTGTTACTCTGTTTTTTGGGGGGGGGGTTTACTCTTCTAATATAATAAAGTAAGCGACGAAGACGAAATTTGAAAATACTGTATTTTAACATTTATTGTTGAGTGATTAAGAAGATTAAAATACAGATCATTAAATCCCTGGGGGTTGATATATCTCTTGTTAGGAACCCCTGATCTAGATGTTTCTAGGTGTTTTTATTTTGGCTCAAATTTAGGTGTAAAATTGGAAATAAATTAGCCAACTCTCGTTCACTGCAATTCTTATGGCCGATTCTTTTCAATCGGGTCCACGTGAAGATTTTTATTTTCCCGTCCCAAAGTTTATTGCCCTCAGCTGGAGTTCGGCCTTTAAAGCAACAAACAGACAAATAACATGAACGACGGTAATGGACGACTCAAAAGTCAGATCGTCATAAAACTTGACCAGCTGACCAGAACTTTTGATGTTAGGTGCGAAAAGTTTCTGTTCCCACAGCTTGTAAACGAATTGGCAGGTGGCTACTTGGGGTTTTTATATGCCTTTCTCTTTCTTCTCTTTTTTCTCTTTCTTCTTCTTTTCTTTCTCTCTTTCTTTCTCTCTTTCTTTCTTTCTTCCAATTACAACCACTTCTTTGTATTTTATTTTTTATTTATATCTTCTTATTCCTGCTTCTTCTTCTTCTTCTTCTTCTTCTTCTTCTTCTTCTTCTTTTTCTTCTTCTTCTTTTTCTTCTTCTTCTTTTTCTTCTTTCACTTCCTATCTTTCATCTTCTTCTTCATTTTTTCTTTACATCTCTTTTCTTCGCTAATTTCTTTCTTTCACTCCCCTATCCATTTTCTTCTTCCCACTTGATTATTTCATTTTCTTCTTCTATTTGATATTCTTCTATCTTATATTCTTCGTTTTCCTTTTCACTTTTTCTTCTTCCCTTATCATATCTTCTTCCTTCGTTCTCCCTTCAATAACCTTTTCAATTCTCCTTCTCCATTTTCTTCTTTAATGGCAATCATTTCTGTTTATTTATTCTCCTTCTCCTTTCTCATTTTCCTTACTTTCCGCTTCGATACTTTTTCTCTTTCTTTTTTTTCTCTCTTTTTCCTTCTTGTTTTTTTTTTCTGTTTTCCTTCTTCGTCTCAATTTTCTTCATCTTTCCTTCTTTTCATCATGGTTCCTTCATATTTCATTCATTATTTCAGTATCATCGTTTTCTCTTTTCCTTTTTTTTCATTTTTCTTCACATTTATTTATCATTCATTTTCTCCATCTTTTTTCCTCTTTCTCTTGAGATTTTTTCTTTTTCTCCATTTTTCGTCCTCGTTCTTTGTTTTTCGCGTTCTTTCTCTTCTTCTTTGGTTTCTTCTTCATTTTGATCTTATCACTTCCTTTTTTCCCCTCTTCTGCTATTACTGAGTTATCTTCCTTTTCTCCTCCTCCTCCTCCTTCTCCTCCTCCTCTTCTTCTTCTTCTTCTTCTTCTTCTTCTTCTTCTTCTTCTTCTTCTTCTTCTTCTTCTTCTTCTTCTTCTTCTTTCTTGTTACTTCTTTCATTTTTTTATCCATCTTCTGATTTTTTCTCCATTATTGTTCTCCCTCTTTCCTTCCTACATCTTATTCCTTATAGCTTTTTTCCGTGCCTTCTTACCTCTCCGCTCACTTTTTCAACTTCGTTTTTCTTCTTTCACTTTTTCATACAGATTTTCTTTTTTCCTTCCATTTTTCTTTCTTTTCTTTCTCTTTCACTTTATCTGATCTACTTCGTACTTATTCTTTCTTCTATTTCTTCTCCTTCATTACCATCAATAAAATCTCTTTCTTTCGTCTCCTCTATTTTCCCCCTCTTCTCTTATCGCACGTTTTCTTTCTTTCTCCTCCCTCTCTCTCGTTTCTCATTCTTTTTTCTTTCTCTCCAACTTCTTTCTTTTTCATAACTCCTTCATTTCGAAAATATTTTCCTTCTTTCTGTCTCCATTCCTTCCTTTTTTTTTTTAATTAACTTCTTCATTTCCACCATATTTTTCCTTCTACTCCTTCCCCTTTCGTTTCTCTCCTCATTCGTTCTCTTTCTTTTTCATTTTCGTTCTTTGAACTCCTTTAATTCTTGTCATATTTTTCACCGCCGCCGAATTTTCTCCGCTCCCGGTGTTTCTCCGCTTCGTCCTACCCTTCCAACTTCCAAACGCCCCTCGCATTTTTACTTATCTCTGATCTTTTGCCGACCGTAGATGAAGGGCCAGAAAGCAAATAATAAAACTGAAGTCTTTCGCGTTTAGCTTCTCATAAATATAACCTGCCCCACTGCAATAAAGGCTTCGTTAAACAAATAAATATGTAAAGGAAGATGATTTCAAAGCAGATTTTTTCTTGTTTTGAATTGGATTCTGTGCCGACAAGATAATCCTGTCAAAGGGACGAAAATACAGCAATACCCCGCTTACCGTAGAACCTCGGTTTAGCATTGATATGCTTAAGCGGTACCTCGTTCGGCGCTAATTCGCTATAGCGGTCATTTTAAAAAGATTTTTCGCAATAATTTCATCATCATCATGATCATGATCATGATCATGATCATCATGATCATCATCATCATCATCATCATCATCATTATTATTCTTTTAACGTCCGTCGTTGGACGTAGACCTTCCCCAGGATTCGCCACAATTCTCTATCATGGGCATCGCGGAGCCAGTATTTCCTGAATTTGTCAAGTTCCTCTCTCCATCTTGTGTTCCGTCGGCCGCGGTATCTGATGTGATCTCGGGGGATCCATGTTGTGAGACGTGATGTCCGTCGGTTGTCTTTCATTCATGCAACATGGCCAGCCCATTGCCATTTGAGTTTTTTAATAGTTTATATGATGTCACGAACACCTGTTTTCTTCCTTATATACTATGCTGTTTTATGATCTCTCCATACGTAATGTTAAATTCCGACAAAACATAATCATAAGAGACAATATCAAAGACTGTCTCCGGAATAACTGTACTGTATACTTTGATTAATGCACCATGCGTATGAGAATGAACACAGACACAATTCGCCATCACAGTCAATTATCGAACAACCGTTGCGTCAAAATCTGAAGTCAAGTAAAAAAATTCTATCCAAGAATAAATATGGTCAGGATAGATTCTATTTATGACATCTCTGGCGTCATCCACTGGAAAACATCGGACATAGTAATTTTTTTTTTTTTTTAATCATCTAGAAATATGTAGATTCGGAAGAATCTAGATGTTATTAATAAACCCGTCAAAATAAGCACCTCCAAACGGTCAAAACAGCTTTCTTCTTCTTTGGTGTAGGGTTAGGGTGGGGGAAGGGATTTAGTGGAGAACTGATCCCAACTTTCAACACTGTAGACAAAACTACGTGGCCGGAAGCGCTAGAACGCACAAACATTAGTAAAAACACAGCAACACGTGCTAAAAAAACATAGTAACCTTAACCATCTCGGGTGGCTATTTCCAGGGACTTAACAATATCCATTGAACCCTCAACATCCAAATTTTGGAGATCAGTCTCATCCTTTCTGACCAGACGGATGGATTGGTTGCCAATGAAGGTTTTACCCCGAGGCTTTGTACTGTTTCATGTAGTCTAGACGAATAGGATCAGGGTTCACGCTGAGACCAAGTCAAGTGCTCTTATGTCCCCACGACAATAGCTTCGAGGACTCGAGAGAGAATTTCAGAGAAGGTTCCTGCCTCATAAGTTTGGATCTGAGATTCTCCACGTCAAACCGACCTGGTATTACATCCTGTTCTTGCTGGAGGGGTCAGGTGAACAGGGACACCCAGAGATATTTAACTAACTGCAAGAAAAAATACACAGCACTGATCTTTTCAATCTTGTTGAGGATCAACAACAATATCATATGTTTCTAAATTATTGCTGGCACAATTTTTATTTATATTATATTCTAATGATCCTATATAGTGCCCTTTTGTTTACCGCTAAGTTTTTAGAAAAGTAAATAGAGCGCTAATAAAGGTATCTAACAGTATAAAAACGTGTCGTAAGTGTTTACTTCGGCGCATTTTTCTCCCTGAAAATTTACCTCAACGATTCTATGCTTTAGATATTTCAACGGGGCAGATTTTAAACTATATTTCCGAAGTGTCCCGTGGATCTGGAAAAAAAAGTGGATTTATTTCGTCCGGCCAAAAAAATGCTGAAATTCGCGATTTTAAAGTACGGAAGCCTAAAAGGGAAAAATGTTCCATTCTATTTTTATCACCGACTAGTAACTAGCTAATCACTGGTTGTAAACTCAGGAAACAAATGATGTTAAATGAGAATCTTCTTCAATCATTCCTATTCGGAATGGCACAAATAGTTCTACAATAAAATTAAGTTTTATAGAAGTTTTGTGTATTTTCTCGTCACATATCGCTTGCTCAATGAAACAGAAGTAAGCAGTAGGAGAGTAATATTCATTACCTGCGTTCTGAAGGTAACGTCATGAACGGAAATTTCATAGTTTTGATAATGGAGTTGAAAAATACATATCAATATTATTGATGGTTTGTATAGCTTCGTTTTTTAAGTATTTATTGGAGATTTATAGGGATAATATCTAAGATTTAAAAAGTACACGATAGATAGATAGATAGATAGATAGATAGATAGATAGATAGATAGATAGATAGATAGATAGATAGATATGAACAAATTTAGATAGATAGATAGATCGATAGATAGATATGAACAAATTTAGATAGATAGATAGATAGATAGATAGATATGAATAGGCAGAGATAGATAGAGAGATATGAATAGGCAGAGATAGATAGATAGATAGATAGATGGATGGATAGATAGATAGATAGATAGATAGATAGATAGATAGATAGATAGATAGATAGATAGATATGAATAGGCAGAGATAGATAGATAGATATGAATAGGCAGAGATAGATAGATAAATAGATAGATAGATGGATAGATAGATAGATGGATAGATAGATAGATATGAATAGGCAGAGATAGATAGATAGATAGATAGATAGATAGATAGATAGATAGATAGATATGAATAGGCAGAGATAGATAGATAGATAGATAGATATGAATAGATAGATAGATAGATAGGTATGAACGGACAGAGATACATAGATAAATAGATAGATATAAACAGGAAGAGATAGATAGATAGATAGATAGATAGATAGATAGATAGATAGATAGATAGATAGATATGAACAGGCAGAGATAGATGGAGAGATATGAACAGGCAGAGATAGATAGATAGATAGATAGATAGTGATAAAAAGCCATTGTCTTCTTTACCAACAGAGCCACGTGCACAAGAAGCCCTCAGCCGAAGAGAAATTTGAGCGTGGAATAAAGGCGGAAAAAGGTGCTTGAACTTTAACAAGGTATTACTAATCTGAAGACGGAGTCGTTTGTAGTCGACTAAGGACTTGTCGGTCAAGGTACTAATCATTAGTTATTAGTACTCGAAGTTTGAAGTGGCCAGAGATGTGTGAGAATTGGGAGAGAAGCCTGAATGGAAATCAAACAAACCAGATAAGCGACCAAAGAAGAGGTTTAGGGTTAGGGTAAGGGATAGGGTTAAGGTTACCAAGAGTCAAATGACCCCCTCTCCATACACATACTTGAAGACTTTATTCTTTCATCGGCCCTTCTTGAGATCTTGCCGGCTTCCATAAGTTTGCCAAACCCCAAATGTTTTTGTTTGTTTTCATTCTATTCTCGCCAAACGTTTCAATAATTATATGGCAGTGGTGGCTAAACTTTGAAAACTCAAGGACCTCTTTCATGAAGGAAATATTTTGGCGGTTTCCGATTTCTAACATTTTGTTTTTACACATAAATTGTCTTTACAGACAATGGAAGGTTCCCTCCAAGGCACATGCCTCAGCGAAGAGTATGGATTTGCAGAGTCACCTAGTCAACAAGATCCTCCTCTCGGCCTCGCTGGTGTAGACCAGAGGAAAGCTACGTCTGGCATCAACTTTACTGCAAGTGTCAAATTTGTCATTAAACCACCTTAAGAAGTAGTCTTTCTCCTAAACTGGTTACCCAGCTATTTTAACAGTAATTAATGAACTACAATGGTATCCAAATTTTGATCTTTAAAAGGATTTAGTTTTAAATAGATTTCATAGATTTGAATTCTAATATATGTGTACAATAATATATCTGTGTACATTGATTGTTTTTTGATAACTATACAATTGATGATCAGTCCTGTGTAGCCGGCTCAATTATCTTAATTTTGAATTCATGGCATCAAATTCAATTTCAACTATGGACCATAATCTGATGGACGCCCTAGGAATCTGTTGACCACTTTGTTGGTTGGTCACGCCAAATTACACATTTTTCACCTGGCCTCATATTTTAATGACACATTTTTGAAGCTTGACATTTTTCCGAAATTCAAAAACCGCACAATCAATTATTTTACCTGGCCTCATATTCCAATCATTCATTTTTAAAGCTTGATATTTTCGAAACATCAAAAAATGAAAGAATAACGGGCTTGGCTTGTACCAAAGTCAAATTTCCTTGCTTCATCAAAATCTAGAAAAGTAAATGAAACGAAATTCATTTTTCCATACGATGTTACTCCTACAATACAGATCCCATTTCAACTCTTTTATAAGTAGTTCTTAAGTCGACCTGAGTTGAGAGAGTGAATTCGTCATCAGTTTCTGCGTACTCAACTCTTATTTGTACCGTCATGACGTCACTGGTTTTTGTTGAAGTCATTGTCATTAAAACGAAATTAGAATTAAAACGAAAATAAAGTCTGATATCAATAGTGGGAGTTTGACAATATCACAACAATGAATTTCCATAAAGGCAGAAAACAATCTAATAAAGGATCCGGATTTCGTCCCGGGTGGATCATTCGCTATGGGTGTCTGTTGTTGTCGGCGTCATAATCTCCTTTTCCTCAATTGGTTGATATTCTTTTAATATATTTGAATTAAATTTTGTATGCAGACTTGTGGAGTGATTCTACCAAGAGGGATGGTGAGTTATGTCTGTTCCGATTATTTGCTTACATTTTATAAGCCCCAAAAAAATCGGCATGAAAGGTCCTAATATACTACTTATCTTCTCTTCTCTTCTCTTCTCTTCTCTCTCTCTCTCTCTCTCTCTCTCTCTCTCTCTCTCTCTCTCTCTCTCTCTCTCTCTCTCTCTCTCTCTCTCTCTCTCTCTAAACCGTTTTCTGTTGGGAACTTTATAGAGATTTTTATTCTTAGGATTTTTTTTTGATATTCTCTCCCATGAATGAATCAAAAATTAACTATAATTCAAAAATTACAAATACTGTTCAAACGACTCCCTCGTATTTCATTTCAAAATAAAAACCTGCCTATCTTTCATCATTTAAAGGTTATTTTTAACAACCTATTCCCGTTCAATGAATGATACGAAGTCAAATTGAAGAGAAAAAAACCTGTCAAGTTCTTCTTGGTCTGTTGTTAAGAGCAGCAGCAAGGCGTTAGCCGGGCACCCCTCGGGTATAGACGGGCTTGAGTTCGGGACTCTTGAGGGCTTATTCTTTAATTCCTATCCGCGTTATTTACCCACCTATAAACTGGCGGCCGCAGTGAAGTTGTGATAAAAAGCAACTTTCGAGATGAAAGAAAAATAATAGTGATTTACCATACTTCGTCTAATAAACTTAAACAATAAAACTGCTTCACTGAACACCCATGTAGAGTGCTTTTATTAGAGGGTTCTAACGCCCACTATACACCGTCTCCATAATCAATAAACTTTGTGGTGGGTCGCGTTATGAGAAGACTGTCGGCTCCATCATTTTCAGAATTCAATATTTCCCCCCCAGTCTCAATCAGAGGTGGTCCTGGGACCGTCTTATCACTTGGGCACTCTAGGCATGGAACCAACGGCCCAGAAATTCGATTGGAGAAATAAAAACTTGAGTTTATTAAATAGCAGACCGAAAGAATCTTTTCTAAACATATTTTAGAGACCGTCAACGAAATCTGTCACCAAATCTGTCAACGGAGGTAACTTGAGTTTTTTTAGTTGGTCTGGCTACCTGGCTAGCTATGGACGCGTACAAGCAGCAGCAATAGAGCTGAAGGGCTGAAATTTAAAGCATTTGATTATATACATTAAGGAAAAACTTTTCGTTTTTTTTTTTTATTCTTTTCTAAACTGTCTTTTTTGGGGGGGGCGTTTCAATTTGTTATCGAAGTATTATGCTTAATCAGTCACTCTCTTTGAATCCGGCAGCATTCACGCTTGTTGAGTTTTCTTGGATATTTTTGGCGATTACTTCCAAAGAAAGAGGAGAGGGGTAAGGTATTCATTGATCACCTTTTTTTCCAATTTTTAATTGATCATCCCAACACATCGTACTGCCTAAATACTTTGGTCTCATGATGGTTTCTACTGAGTGACTAACCAGACCTGTTTATATTTATGTTTAACTCACTTCTTGGCTCTTGGTCGAATTTATGCGTTAAACCAGAGGTCGGCACTACGGTCTGCAGGCCAAATCCAGTAAACTGCTCAACCTGGGGGTTACAAATATTCTTGAAGCGACCCAGCCCGATAGACACCGATACCATAATCCATAAACATGGTGGTGGGTCTCCTAATGAGAAGACCGGCGGCTCCTTTCTTATAGTATTAAATATCCCCTCGTGTCTCAGTCAAAGGTGGTCCTTCATTGGAGCCCTTTCGGTGGTCATCTTGAGAGGGTTTCAGCTGGAGGCTTCAGAAGATCTGATAAGCATTTTTATTGGTCACTTACATTCTTAGGCTTATTGAAATAGAACTGATAAGATCAGATAGAAATTTGCTGGACCCTGTGTGGCCGTCTCAGTTATCAAGAGACATACATATCCATGTAAATATGTATGTATATTCACATATATACACACAATTTCGAAGAACTCATATATATATTTATATATCTATATATCAATCTATATATATATATACATATATATATATATATATATATATATATACATATATATATATATATATATATATATATACATATATATATATATATATATATATATATATACATATATATATATATATATATATATATATACATATATATATATATATATACATATATATATATATATATATGTATATATATATGTGTGTGTGTGTGTGTGTGTTTATTTTATTATTCTATGACATTTCATTTCATTTTATTACTATTTTTTGTCATTTTTTTATGTTACATTATTGAAATATATTATTTCATATATACATATGTATATATGTGTATATGTGTGTGTGCATTTATTTTAATTTATCATTTTATTTCTTTTTATTTTTTATGAATACATTTATGTGTAAGTGTGTGTGTGTTTGTTTTATTTTATTATTCTGTCGTTTCATTTCATTTCACTGTTATTTTTATTTTATATTTCATTCTTGAAATATACTATTTTATATATACATACATATATACATATGTATACATATATGTGTGTGTGAGTGTTTATTTCATTTTATTACTTTATTTCATTTTATCATTATATTATTATTTTATGAATATACATATGTATATGTGTGTGCATGTGTGTCTTTGTGTGTGTGTCTTCGTGTGAGTGTCTTCGCGTGTGTGTGTGGTTATTTATCACGTGGTAGATTTGAGAAAATGGTAATATTTGGTATTGAAAGTACAACGCCAGCTTAGCACGTCGGATGCACTTTTTCCATCATATGAAAACGAATTCACGGTACAGAATGTTTAGATGAAGAACAAATTAATGGCTTTTAACTTCGTCGTAGATTTAGGAAATAATAGTCCAAAAATATATGAAAGTGATTGGAAGAATAAAAGTGAGTGTAGTATAAGAGAAATATGAAAAATGTAAATATATAAGGTGTTATTTTTTAACTTTTGGATGCGTCAAATTAAGAAGCTTTCAAAGTATATATCCAGATCATGAGACCGCTTGAAAAGTAGTATACTGTCACCGATCACTGAAAAAATCTGTTTTTTGGCAGGTGGAGGCATGCTTTTATTTATATACATATATATATATATATATATATATATATATATATATATATATATATATATATATATATATATATATATATATATATATATATATATATATATATATATATATATATATATATATATATATATATATATATATATATATATATATATACATATATGTATATATATATATGTATATATACATATATATATATAAATATATATATATATATATATATATATATATATATATATATATATATATATATATATATATGTAGAGAGAGAGAGAGATAAATAGAAAGATAGATAGAGAGAGAGGGGGAGAGAGTTAGTTCTATGGTTAACAACTGATGATGTCAACAAGGAAGATTCACTCATAGTACCATAATATCTTATTTAGAGCAAAACATTGAAGAAATTTACATGAATTACATTTACAGATTTGGGGAAATAATTGACTGGTTTGACATAAATTTTTAAACTTGAAAAAAAATTAGTGTTTAGAGCTGTAAAGCTTTAAGACAACATATATGTATAATAATATATGTGTGTTTGCGTGTGTATATATATATATATATATATATATATATATATATATATATATATATATATATATATATATATATATATATATATATATATATATATATATATATATATAAGTATACCTCGCCTTCACGAACTAACTGGTTCCTGATGATAGTTCGAGGTATAATCATTCATAGTAAACTATGCATTAATTGGCATTACATTTGGGGATAGTAAAAATTAAATCACTCAACTGTTAGATAAACAAGGAATAGTGAAACTAAGATCAAGCAAAAGTTTTAATGAGAAAAGGAATTGAGTACGAATACAATATTAGACGGAATACGAAATTCATTAAAAAAAAACTACAAAAAGGATAATACTACACATAGGCAAGGGAGAACTTACGAATTCATTACACACACACACACACATATATATATATATATATATATATATACTTGGGACTCTGGTTCCACATGGGAACTTTTAACACACACTCACACAGCACACACCACTGATGATGGGAAGAATCCCGAAACATGTCTGGACAATTTACGTATAAGGATTAATAAACCTAACCTCTAAACACCCTACTCCCGAGTTTGTCTCACTCTCTACAGTGCACATTATATATATATATATATATATATATATATATATATATATATATATATATATATATATATATATATATAAGGAATGACCATATTTGGTGCGACAGAATCAATTATAAATTGTGTTATATTATGTACAAACTTATTTGAAATGATTTCCCGTCGTTACACAGTTAATATATCATTCAATTTGAACAAGGTAAATAAAATAAACAATTAAAGAAAATAAGGCTGCTACAGGAATCGAACCCGCCAATGATGTATATATATATATATATATATATATATATATATATATATATATATATATATATATATGTGTGTGTGTGTGTGTGTGTGTGTGTGTGTATAACAAAACACATATGAGTGAAGGATTGCTGATATATATATATATATGTGTGTGTGTGTGTGTGTGAGAGCAATCCTTCACTCATATGTGTTTTGTTATATCCGACAGACCAGGAACATTTTGTTGATCTTTCACAGACTGATAACCAATCAAATACACCGTGATTAGAATAATTATGGAACTGTTAAAGACCTTTAAAATGGCTAGCGGTTAAATCGACAGCGGTAAGTATGATAAGACTTTTGCACAATTATTGTGCTCTATAAATCCAGACATAATTCTCTTTTGCGGAGACGAGAAAAAAGTAATAAAAATCAACGAAATATTCCTGGTCCGTCATATCTAACCAGACAGATATATATGAGGAAGAATTCAGTAATCGTCAAAAGGTCTTTTTTTTTTTTACCGTACCTCATATTCTTATCACGCATCTTTAAAGCTAAACAACCAGAAATTGAAGAATGATACTACCTCCAGGGACGTTTGTGATGTTAAAAAAACGAATGTGATAATAGACCAGGAATTTTGTTATATTATATTATATTATTCAAAATATTTTCCATAACATATATATATATATATATATATATATATATATATATATATATATATATGTGTGTGTGTGTGTGTGTGTGTGTGTGTATATATATATATGTATATATGTATATATGTATGTGTGGGTGTATATATGCAGGAATGTGTGTGTGTGTGTGTGTGTGTATGCAGGAATGTGTGTGTGTGTGTGAATTATGAATTGCATTATATTTTTTAGAAACTTATTTTAAATAATCTCCCGTCTTTAGTCATTTCATTTGGATTAAAAGCAGTCATTTGGGCCTTTGCATTATCGGCGGCTGTTTAGCTCAATGGTAAGAGCATCGCTACGTTGAAGCAGCTACCCCTTCGGTAGCAGATTTGATTCCTTAATATATATATATATATATATATATATATATATATATATATATATATATATAAGCCATATATGCAAATAAGTATGTTTATATGTATAATTGTCAGTAGTTCCCTGTCTTGTCATCACCTAAATATTATGATGGTTTGGTTCCTTTGAAATAAAACAATAAAAGGGTTCTCCGAATGATAGGCGGTTAACATTATAATGAAGAATACGTAACAGAAAAGCTGATAATTTTTTACTCAAATAAGAAAATTGCCATCACAGTCAATGATTGAACAACTGTAGCGTCCAAATTTTAGTCCTGTAAAAAATACAATCCAAGAAAAATATGGTCAGAATAAATTCTATTCATGACATCACTGGCGTTTTCCACCGGAGAACATCCAGAATAAAGTAAAAGAACGTCTAGATTTGATTAAGAAAACAAAAAAAAACGTCAGAATAAGGCCAAAAAGTCGAAAAAGCTTCTTTTTTTTTTTAATGAAAAAAAAAAAATTTAGAATGGGTTTAGTGGAGTACTAATGCCAATTATGAAGTCAGTAGACAAAATGGTATGGCCAGGAGAGTTGTGATACACAAATACAAAAGCAAACACTCAAGCATCTGCATATACCAAAAAAGGATAGAACCCTTCGCCATCTTTGATGGCTACAGTGATTCAAAACGAATAAGCGGGTGGGCTCATTTTGAAATGAAATAACTTGATAATTCTAATAAGTATCTTCCAGTGTCTTCTATTCATACCGCACGTGGTGACTTTTCTTACACAACATTTTGTCTTAAAACTTTATGTTCGGTCAACCAGCTTGAGTTAAATTGGGACTTGGGGGGGGGGGAAAAACTTGAAATTAGAATACTTGAATTATCAAAAATGAACGATCAAATAGATTAGCTTTATGTTCCTCATTGCCAACTCACACAAAAGTAAACCCAACATTTTTGACGGGTATATGCTAATATATATATATATATATATATATATATATATATATATATATATATATATATATATATATAATAAAATGTGGATTCGCTACGCAAACTAGTTCATGTTTCTGCCCTTATCAAATATTCCCAGCTCTACTCTAAAACAACTTGACTTTCGAAGTATAAAGTTGAATGTATAGAGCACCTGATATATATATATATATATATATATATATATATATATATATATATATATATATATATATATATATATATCCCTCTGGTGGATGAGGAGTTTCTGCATAAATGAATATATCGCTTAAATTCGGCCTTACGGACTACCCAGTTCCGTAGTCCAGAGGTAGGATATCAGGGTTTCAATTCTGCCTCGCAGTACTAGATGGGATAAAAGTCTATAGCCACTCTGAAGAGATGTAATACATCGAAACAGCTGTCTGTGGATGACACAATATATATATATATATGTAAAATGAAATGATAACTGAGTCATCGACAGACAGCTGTTCCGTTGTACTATAACTCTTCGGTGTGGTTATAGACTATCCATCGTCCCATTCAGTAACACGAGGATCGAAACCTTCGCTTCAGACCCTGGGGCTGGCATTTTATCTCTGCCCTACACAAACTTGAACGGTCAGTATGACTGATCTTAAGCGATATAGCTACTTACGCACAATTCCTCATCCACCAGAGTGTTCTATTCCAAAGTTGGAAGAGCATTGCGTTTAGCTTATAATGAATGAGTTACCTTACTTAAAGAATGGTCAACCCCTGCAAATGATTTCTGAGCATTGGCTCTTCGGCCTGCTCAGCATATTCAAGATCTATGTACCTCAAATGTACTTCAATTAGCGGAATCCGGTCTGGTTAGTCACACTATAGAAACCGTCACGAGACCAATGTCTCTTGGCAGGATGCCGTGTTCAGGGGCTGATCGATGGATAAATTACTTCTCTCACCTTTTGTTGGGCAGTGATCACTAAAAAGACTGAATTTTGAAAAAAAAAAAAAAAGCGTGAATCTTACCGGACATAAACTAAGAGACTGAATTAAGCATAAATCTACATTTCAAATTGAACCGTTCGCTAAAAACCAATTAAAGGAGCTTGAAAAAAAAGTTTTTTTCAAAATATGATAATGAGTAACAGTTGAGAATTTTAGCCCTCTAGCTCCATTGGTGCAGCTTGTTTGCTTTATAAATAGCTACTCAGCAGGACCAACTTACAAACTGAAAAAAGCTTATGTTGACAGTAAATTCAGGAAACAATTGCGATGATCGATCGGTAATTTTGTTTTCTGAATTATTCAAAATATTTTCCTATATTAGAAGGCAGTGTTCCACTTCAACGAAGCCGAAAGGCAAAACATGTTAGTTTGATAGATTTAATTTGAATGCAAACGTTTTCCCCTTTTGATAACCCAAAACACACACACACACACACGCAAATACACATACATATATATTTATATATATCAATAAAGTGCCATCTTGGTATTTTTAAAATCCCCGAAACGGTTACATGATAAACAAGTGAGGATCCCAACAAAAGAAAAATTACACATTGTACCATAATAACAAAGAATGTATAAAACAGGGGAAATTACATAAATTGCATCGACAGATATTGGGGAGTGAGTGACTGAAGTGATATACAAAAGTTCTGAAGTTTTTTAATGTTTGGTGTTTAAAGGTGAGAAGCTTTCAATGCTGAAGACATATATACATATGTAATGCTCCCTCCTCTAGGATTGAGCACCCTTAGGTAGGACACTCGTCTACAAAAAGCTACTATAACAATGCTTTTCCATCTGGAATGGAGCACTTTGGTAGATGGGGAATTATGTGTAGATAAATATATCGCTTAATTCGGTCTTACTGACCGTCCAGTTCTGCGTAGGGCAGGGGTTGAACATCTGCCTCTGGGTCTGAAGAGGGGCTTTTGATCCTAACTAAAGGGGATACTGGATAAGTCTATAGCCTCACTGAATAAATGTAATACAACGAAACAGCTGTCTGCGGATGACACAATTATTGATTATATATATATATATATATATATATATATATATATATATATATATATATATATATATATATATATATATAGTGGTTAAATGCAGACTCAAAGGCTAATTCACACTGGAATAATCCACACATGATTAATAAAACAAAATTACGATGATATACGGAGATGAATTTATGTAAGTAACAAAAGGCAATAAAGAATGCAGATATACTAAATGAATAATGATGAAAATAAAAAT
This sequence comes from Thysanoteuthis rhombus, assembly GCA_963457665.1. Taxonomy (NCBI): domain Eukaryota; kingdom Metazoa; phylum Mollusca; class Cephalopoda; order Oegopsida; family Thysanoteuthidae; genus Thysanoteuthis; species Thysanoteuthis major. The sequence goes on along the minus strand of OY735238.1, from coordinate 37,633,764 downwards.
TAAGTATCATAGAATATGGTGGAATACCAAATCGTGTATGTGTACAAGGTGGGCGGAATTATAACGATATAGATTTTAAACTAAATAAGTTTAGAAAGAATATTTTTGTATTTTCGAATGTTTTATGAACGAGACAAGTGAAAAGAAGAAAACGTTCGATTTACGAATATTTTAACGTTAAAATTTCAAAAGTATAACGACAATATCAAGTACCAGTCTGAATAAGTGTTTAACACAAATCAGATTTAAATTTGTTACTAGATATATTTATGTACATAGAAATATTTTATGTACATAATTCAACATTTTCAACTGTTGTTCAAACGATTTTCCACGCTGTTAAACGTATGGTCAACTCTTAATCTCCATGATCGATGTATCCCAATAATTAACCGAAATTTGGTTAAATTTGACGCATGAATAAATTAATAATTGTATAGACGTTATCAGCCTTTGTAGATATGAGATAAACTAGAAAAGGAACAGACTCCGTTCAAAAACTGCGAAGTTATTTATACAAATTCAGCAAAATTTGGCAACATTTGTTTCTGTAATAAAACTATTTGTTTCCAAATGATTTAATTCCGATGAAAAACTCCAAGATAAACATGCTTAATCATTACATCAAAATCAAAACGAAAAATATCGTATATATATTTCATCGGAAAATGAAGAAGTTATATACAGATTTATCAAGTGTATGCTTTAGTTATAAACACTGTATACACTGTCTGCTTTCTTTCTTTCTTTCTTTCTTTCTTTCTTTCTTCCTCTCTTTCTTTCTTCCTTTCTTTCTTTCTTTCTTTTACTTCTATTTTTCATTTAGTGGCTTGATCCAAAATAAAGAATATGACGTAGTGTGACGTCTTGGAGGTGTGATTGGCGTGGCCTGTAACAAGGCAACTCGAGTTCGAACTCCGTTTGGGGCTCTTTATGCTTTCGAAAGACATGAATCCATTTCTTCTTCAAGCCCTGCCCAACCAGCTATGGGTAAAATAGCAAAGCAGATTGGACTCTACAATCTTTAAAAGACAACCAGTCTAGAAGTCAAAATCTGATTCTAAAAGAGGGCCCTTTTAGGGTTTGATGCTCTGCTGCCAATCTGATAGACATATCGCCCCAGCAAGAGGCTCAGAGGGGGGCTTCGATGACTGGGCATCCCAGGATCTACATACGCTTCGCCACAGCATCTTGGGACAGAGCAGAGACAATTTAGTGTGACGTAAGGAAGAAAAATATTTCTATTTCTTCGCCTACTCTCTGTATCCTTCATATCTTATGAACGTTATGCACTGCATTTGAAAATAGTTTCCAGTAGGTTTGTCAATATAGAGTATGAACAGTTAGAGATATAATTATTTTCTATCCTCTATCCGCGGAAGATCGCTGCCCAATGAACAGAACTCTGCTAATCTGGTAATAGATACAGGACAGATGGGAAATATAGGCCTCATTTTAAGTCTCTTTTTATACATTTATAAAATAATAAAACATTATAAAATGCAACAGACGGCACTAAACAACAAAGCTATTAACGAAAAATTCTAAGATATAATAATCTATATAATCCAGAGAAGAATCACACTAGGTTGGCAAGCTTTCGGTAGAGCAAGAACGACTTTTAAGAACAAGAAAATCCCACGTCCTATAAAGAGAGGTATACAACCAATGCATCCTCCTGATAGTCACCGAAAACATGGAATCTAACCAAGAGACTGACCCTCAAACTGAGAACCATGCAATGTGCATATGAAAGAATCATGCTCAAGTTCACATGGAGAGATCACAAGACAGCACAGTATATAAGGAAGAAAACGAGAGTCCAAGACATCATAGAATCTATTTGAAAACTTGAATGGCAATGGGCTGGTCATGTTGCAAGAATGGCAGATAACCGATGGACAACACAACTCACAACATGGATCCCCAGAGATCACATGAGAAACTGACAGAATACAAGATGGAGAGATGAGCTAGACAGATACAGAAAATACTGGCTCTGCAACATCCATGATAGAGAATTGTGGTGGATCCTGAAGAAGGTCTATGTCCAACAACGGACGATAAAAGACTCATGGTGATGATTTTACATGTATAAATTTGTTATGGATCATCATCTTGTATTAAAGGGTCCCTCATGACTCTCTTTACATTAGGGACCCATTTTCTTTACTAAAGAATCCCTCTTTTTTCTTGGTGAAGTAGACCCGGTTCTAAATTTGGAGTAGTGAACATATAAAAAGGCACTTGGATACGTATTAAATGCTATTGAATTCATTCTACATTTTTATTTTGAATTTAGAATTATAACACACGGAAGATACAGTTTGAAATGAAGTACATGATTGTTATTTCATATTTAGAATCAAAACATGTTTTTTTTACTGTATGCTTTTAAATTGGACAACCTTAGCCATAAATTGGACAACCTTAACCATAAATTGGACAACCTTAGCGATAAATTGGACAACCTTAGCGATAAATTGGACAACCTTTGCCATAAATTGGACAACCTTAGCCATAAATTGGACAACCTTAGCCATAGCAGAGGGTTCTACCCATTTTTATGTGTGTTTGTTAATGTTCTTGTTTGTGTGTTCCGGCACTCTTGGCCAAAGACTTAAAAATTAGCATCATTACCCACTTAGTTTTAGAGGGGATCATCTAAAACTGTTTCTTTAGGGGGGAGCTTTTTTACCCTTTTGGGGCCTTATTTTGACAAGTTTATAAATAATATCTATATTCTCCTGAATCTATGTTTCTAGATGTTGTTTTTTTACTCTACTTTAGATGTTTCCCCGTATATGTATATATGAAATTTATTCTGACTGTATTTATTCCTCGACGGAATTTTTCAACATGACTTGAAATTTTGACGCTACGGTTGTTTAGTTATGGACTTTGATGGCGAGTCTACATTGCTCTTGAAATTGGAACAGAACCAAAATATGTGTTATTTAATCATTTTACTTTTTTAACACCAATAAAAAAATAATGGGTTTGGATTTAACTAAAGGGTTAAAGGGTGAATATGATCAAGAGGAGCAACTGCTCCCCTCTCCGCTGGAGTAAGCCCCTTCAAAATCGTAGGTTCACAACAACTGACCCAGCTACCCTCCTCGACTCTCACCACAATATCAATGTCTTCTACCAAAGGATCCCTTTTGCCTCTGCAAGGGGAAAAGTGGGCCCCTTCGAACTCTCCCCTTTGACTCTCTCCTTTAATCAAAGGATCCCCCCTTTGCCTCTTCCAGGGGGGAGTAGACCCCACTGAAGTCGTAGGCCTATGCTAACTAGCCCACCAAGCTTTTACCTCTCTGTTGTGGCCTGGTCCCATACGAGATGACGTCACTATCCATGGTCTGTTTGGTCTGAAAGAAATCAATAACACCAAACACACCGGCGGCAGCGACGAAGTGTGTGACTGTCACGCTCTGAAAAGGTTTTTAGCTTGACACCGATGAGACCTGATAAGGAAACATAAAATACAAAAACAATTTCTCTTTGTCGGCGACTGACAGATTGGCCAACTGAATGTTATCAGATCTCCGAAAAGATCAAAAAAACACCATAATTACAAAATTAATTATCAATTAACAAGATAATGATAATTTCTGTAATAGAAGAGAAAATAGCTTTGTAAATTAACAGTTGGAGCTGAAACCGTTTTTGTACGTCTATCATCGGATGGATAGATAGATAGATAGATAGATAGATAGATAGATATGAACGGACTGGTATAGATAGATAGGTAGATAGATAGATAAATTTTAACCACTAGAAATAGCTAGCTTGATAGAGAGATAATAAACAGACTGAAATGGAAAGATAGATAGATAGACAGAAAGATTCATTCACTGTGGTCTGTTGGAACAGCAAAATCCATAACCTGAGATGGTTTTTTTTTTTTGCCCAAGACAAATAGATAGACCGACAGAGAGTTCCGTTTGAGTCTGAAAGTCCCTGTGGATATTGTTGGTATTATTATTATTATTATTATTATTATTATTATTATTATTATTATTATTATTATTATTATTATTATTATCATCATCATCTGATATATATTTGAGAGAGTTTGCATGTACGTATCTTCTCCCCCTCCCCCAAAAGGTGCTCCGTAGCGAGAGGTATTGAAGTGAACGACCCCTGAATGTCCTCTCAGATAGTGTAATAGATAGCACGTCTGCGTTTGATTCCTGGTATGAGTGCAGAGTGTAGAAAACTTTTCATTCTGACAAATTTCCGGCTCACAGCAGCCAAGTGAGTAAATTCAAAGCTGTGTGACTAGAATGGAGGACTTGCATCTTGTCACAGGGTTGGTCATAAGAACTTCTTGGAACAACGTCTCGGTCTCGATCAGACTTGAGATTTGCAAGGATCACTGGGGTGACACATGCAAAAAGAAACAGGATTTCGTTACCGGTCGTCTCTCTCCATTGGGGGGTTGTCTTAAGGGACGTGACGCTTCACACTTTTTTTTAATTGCGTCAACTTGAAGAATACATTAGACACCTATAACCATAATGGAAAGTCATTTTATTTCTGATATGAAAAATAACTTTTCATAGAGAGCATTGTAATGTTTCATTATGCCGAATATACCATCATTGACTACAAAATTCCGACTTGGACCGCACTAAACCAAGCGGTGCCGGATTAACTATGTAACAAAAGTAGCATGAGCTACAGGCCCTGCATTTTCAAGGGCCCCATGCTAGAATGTTTGCCAGCTATCAATCCCGATTCAGTGATTCTACACTTGCCCTATTGATATAGTACTAGACTGCCTTCAACTTTTATGAACGACTCGATGTTTCAAGGTAAACGATTCCACCCAATTATCAATAGTTGGACTGAATATTTCAACACAGCAAGTAATGAGAGCATGGTGTGTATCTAATACATATACGATGCATAAGAACGAATGTATTTGAAACTGAAGTTATAGCCATCGAACAAAAAGTATACCTTATTGCTGAAAAATAATCATATTAGAAACCGTCAACAAAATCTGTCACCAAAACTGCCAACATGGGTTTCTTTCAGGTTCCAAGTTGGTCCGGCTGGCTGGCAGGTTGTCGGCTACGTATGTATCACGCGTTCAAGTAGTGCCAATGGAGCTAGAGGGCTAACAACTTAAACCTTTACTCCTTATTATGTTTACAGAAATTGTTTTTACCCTCCCCGAAAGTGGGGGTTCAATTGGCAGTGTCAGTTTATGCTGAATTGATCTCAGTTTGTGCCCATGCTTGTTTTTGAAAATTCATACTTCTTTTAGCGATTATGGCCTAACAAATGGCGAGAGAAGTAAATTAACGGTTTCTATTGGATGAATAACCAGATCTGCTTGTCTTATTATCTGGCTTTATAAGAGATGAAAAAATAACTACTTTATCATGCATGTTAAAAAATATGGGTTATAAAATTAATGCTCATGTTTTGTAAAGTCAAGAGACCTATGACATATGCTAAAGGTCTTGTATTAACTTTTTCCGCCACTGAAATCAATATAGATGGGCAGAACTTCATTTTTGCTGAAACAACAAAATTGTTCAACGATTTCTTTTGTTTTCCAATTATCTGATGTAGTATTGTAACGTTATTATTAATTTTGGCCTATTTTTACCTTCATCCTAACTTTTTAGTTGTTTTTTTTTTTTTGTTTGTCGTATACAAGACTTCTTCTGGCAGGAGGGTGTGAGTTCGATTATCACTCTGAGCTTACTCTTTATTTCTGAATACAGTTTAATCAATGTCGTAAAAATGTGGTCCGATTCAAATTTGTTATAAAAAGCAACTGAAAGTTAGGATGGAGGTGAAAACTAGTCAGGATTAATAATAATGTAAAAAAAATGTTGACGGTCCGAATTTTTCTTTCTTTTGATGATGACACCGAATTCTAGACTCATTTGTACAGAACCCTTTCCCCTAATCCTTACCCCAAACTTTGAGTCAAAAGCAAAACAAAATTAAGCAGAGTTCGTAATCTCTTGAGTCTTTTTTTTAATTGGATTTAATTGGCTTTACCAAAACGAGACACGGATGAAATCATTTCTGTCTGTTAGACGTAGAATTCCAGGGAGTTTGTCAGAAAGAAAAACAATTATACTTGAGCGCAGTGTCTCCAATTCAGTGAGAAAAGCGCCACATTCAGCGCGTTTCTTGCTTTGATGGTGCAAAAATCACTTGATTGACTCGAGCGTTTTAGCCATTTTGGAGCATTTTTAGTATCTTTCCGGTGTGATTTGGCCATTCTTGGCATTTCTTGAATTCAGCGCTTTTTGCTATTCACACTAGTGCGAAAATATCTATTATCTTTGATCTCACAAAACTAAGATGGGGAAAAGGTGAGTTCGGAAAGGGAGGGTAAGCAGTTCGTTGGCTGATTACAATCCAGGTGTGTCAGTACAGAAAATGATATTTTTAAAAAAGAATTTTATTTATTAAGAAAGTATGATTGAACTTTGATAGAATTAAGAGATCTTATGGTGCGATCTGCGGTTGTGTGACGGGGGAGGGGTGCAGAGTTTCAGTCGACCTTTAGAATAATTAATTCAGGAATTTTAAATGAAGATGCCTACGTTTTATGTATATATCTACTTATATGATGTATCTATTTTTACAATGAACAGTACTATTTTCTTGGTTCTCTGTCTGTAACAATGGACTCTTTCACAAATTTGCCAGTAAAAATATCTCCCACCCACTATTTTAAACAAAGGGACCTTCCCTTGTTATGGATATTTTCGTTTCTTTCCTAAAAAAAAATCATCTAGAATTCCAATACAGATACTCTCCGCTTTACAAAACTTCGCTTAATGCCACTTGACGCTTTTTGGAAAAATGGCGAAAAGCGCAAATAGCGTTCAGTTTTTGCTTTGCCATTATAGAGGCAGTGCACACCCTCTTCCCCTCTCTTGTACATCCTAAACTCCTGTACCCCTCATCACGTTACCTCTGATGATTCAGCCTGACTTGGAACGCTCAAACATTTTTCCGATAAAAGTTCATGGTATTTGCATATTCGCTTGACGCCATTTCGGCTCACGAAATGCTTTATAAAAAAAACGCTCAACTTTCGGATCGCTAGAAAAAAAAAACCCTCCGTAAGTTGAGTCGGCGCCAAGTGAAGAAACAATTACGATTAATATGTATAGACATAAGTTTTGAGCTTTCCCACATATCCTAAAGTGATGATGGCATGTTATGCTGAATTAGCGGAGGTTTAGTAAGTGGGAAGTACAAGGAGTGAGTGCTTGCTATCCCTATAACTACTCGCAGCAAAACAAACGAAAGCAGATGTGGACGGATGTCAGTTATCGATTATGATAGTTCAAAACATAAGGTAATGTGTGTGTGTGTGTGTGTGTGTGTGTGTGTGTGTGTGTGTGGAGGAGGCTTGATTGTTTACAACTGATTATAACGAAAACCATTTTTTTTTAAATTTCTTCTCTTTTTATCGCCAGGAAGCACCCAGAGAGTGTATATCTCTATCAAAGCCATTGCCACTTAAAACTGAACGAAAATCAGTTCATATACAGTAACCACCCGTTCAGATTGTGTAATAGTTAACACATCCGTCTCTCATCTAAGTATGAGCGAGGAAAACCCTTCAATCAGTTGTGGGATTAGGGTTGAGGAATCATGCTCTCCATTATTCGAAAGGATGGTAGCCAGCCTTCGGGTCGTCTCCGACTACAGTCGGCCAGTAAAAAAAAAGATCCTTGAATCAATTCTTCATTAGACCCTGGCCAATCTTCCAACAGAATATCACTGAAATTCATAGAGAACTTCTGGGGATATTGTGTGGTCAAATATGAGTGAATACATAAATAAAAATGCTTAATTTTTCTCCTGTCGAAAACTGTAGTTCACTTTGATTCAAATATCGGCCTGTGGAGCGATCGAAATGGACCGGATAATAAACTATATCAAAAGGTTTTGTCGGACTTTGATCTAAAAAATAAGCTTTTATGGGCAAAATCCCGTGCAATGCCATAGACATTGTTCGCTATAACCAATGCACAAAGGAAATTAATGGACGCACAAAAGGCTGGTTGCCTAAAATAATGTGATAATTAACAATTACTGGAGGTAACCTGAGGAAAATCCATGATGTAATTAAAAACAACCACCGAGGATTAAAGTTCAAATTGACATTTTAATGTTTTATTTATGAATTTGAAATTCTACATCGGATCGATGAAATTGCCTATTTGGCGAAATCTTGACATTTCTACAAAATAGATAAATAAATACATAGTTTTAATTCGATTTTATTTGATTAAAAAACCATATATAAACAACCATTTTTTACGATCAAAAGTTAATGTAATCAAAGTGAAATTAAACTTTCTTTACAAAAATAAGATTTCCCCAATTAGGCTAATTTAGCGAAATATACATACATACAAATCATACATACAATCTTTAGTTAGATATAATCAATACAACAAAATAAACTGAATAAATCAAACCAGTAAACAAAACCATTGAAAATGATATTTTAATCATGAATCACATTATGACAGACAATATTTTTTGAAAAACTTATTCTTCTGGTAATGCAACTTTCATCGTGGCTGGATAGCACAATTTTCACTTCAACATCCTAGTGTGCTTTTTCCTATCGAATGTTTTGGGCGCAGATTAATTAATTCTCAAAATCAATACATATTTACTAATATGAATAGGTATATATTTTTTTTATATTTTTTTCACGTAGATCAACCAATACATACCCAGGTTTTCCCCGATATCCGAAAGTACAGCGTTCCTATTAAAAAAACGACATCCATAAGCTAAAATCGGCGCCTAGTGAAGGAGCAATTATGATCAATATATACATGGCAAAAGTTTTTAGAGTTCCCAGATAAAAAAAATTGTGATGATGGAATGTTAGGCTGAGTCGTCAGAGGTTCATTTAGTGGGAAGTACGGATGTATTAATTCTTAGAATCAATACATATCTCTGAATATAAGTAAATATATTCGGGAAAAAAAAACCTTTTCGTATATTTTAGCAATTTACTTTCAGGTCTACTTTTAGTACAATAGACACTTCATTCCACTTCCTGCAAGGCACTTTACAGTTTAGTAATTGGCCCTCAAACTGAAAACCATGTAACGTGCACATGAGAGAATCATGCTCAACATCACGTGGAGAGATCACAAGATAGCACAGTACATTAGAGAAGAAACAGGAGTCAGAGATATTAGAGAATCCATCAGAAAACTGAAATGGCAATGGGCTGGTTATGTTGCAAGAATACCTGACAACCGCTCGACATCACGACTCAAATGTTGATCCCCCAAGGATCATAACTGAAACTGCGTCCGGCAGAAGATAAGATGGTGTGACGAACTAGACAAGTTCAGAAAGTGCTGGCTCCGCGTCACCCATAACAAAGAGGTTCAAGCAGATCTTGGGAAAGGTCTATCCCCAGCGACGGACGCTGAGAGGCTGTTGTTGCTGCTGCTGCTGCTGCTGATGATGATGATGATGATGATGATGATGATGAAGGGTTATACGGTTTTGAGGGAACGGATGAAGGTGATGAAGCTTTTTAATGAATGAATTAAGTTTGATTAATTCTTATTGTAATTAATTGGTGTTCAACATGTATATTTTTATTTGGTACTTTTATGGGCGATTTGGTAGGTTTTGGCCGAAGCTTTTGGGGTACTTTCTAAAAACTCTGTGGCAGCCCTGATGGTTATTGTCAAACACCTAAAAATGGAATGGACTTTATTTTTCCACCGTACCAAAAAAAAGAACAACAAGAACAACCCTCGCTAAAATTTGGGATATAGACCAATATGTGAAATTCGAATTTCCCACTGTGATTTTAACTCATGTCCAACTGATTGCCAGGAGGTTGTCTTACTGATTGAGAGAAACTGACAGAATTTATCATACTGATACACACTGGCTAATTTCATTCTAATAAATGAATACCTTTATAAAAAGAATATGTATATTTTTATAACTTTTCCTTTGTTATATACACAATACAAAATGTTGCACTGACTGGAATAGAAGTAGGAGTAGAGTTTGACCCTGCAGCAGCCAGTCTTTTACTTATTGAATAAAAACCTTGGTTACTGATTCTGTTAAACAGTCAGTTGATTTTCCAAATTCCACATTTGTACGAATCGCATCACGAAAATTAAAGAACTACCAAATGAACCAAGTAGTTCAAGGTATTAAATGAAAGAATGAATAGCTTGCCTTCGCGAGTGAAGGTTGGAGAGGAAGGTTTTCCGTAGGAATAACTCTTCAACTTGACCAAAGGAGTTTTCAGGAGAAATGCGACTTGCACAGGGGCCGACCCCAAATGAGAGTTCGCAGCCAAATATCCACCGAAGAAGCTCGAATAGCTGCGAAGTCTCTTGGTCGTATGTCTGACTAGAGTTTTCTTCTCCTGGCAGATGCAAGTTAACAGTGGGGGTTCAGCCGCCCCTTTGCAGGAATATTCCAACAGTGAGGCGGATCTGTGGTTAAACTACAGGACGTGAATGTTCCCCAGTAGGTAGATGCCTGAGCTAGCTATCGAGGTGTAGCGACCTTTAAAAGGAGAATCAAGACGATACGGCGGCCGGCAGCTTAAAACACAGATCCTATCGACGGTGTGAATGTCTGTAACACAGGTCCAAAATCTCAACTAAATACGTGTCTTCATAGAATGCAGTCTAATTTGTAAGATTTTGTATGATACCAATACATTTTATTGGCCATGAGAAATAGACTGTGCCGAAATGATCTTCAAACAATTTCAAGTTGACGTTTACGCCCATAGTTTTACCTGGGGGAAATAATTTGCACAACACAGGATTTTTGCATACACTGACGACTAAAAATCTGGGGGTGCATTGCCCCTGCCCTCTGTCACCCCACAGTGCGCACTAACGACTCAAAATTAGAGGGAACATTGATGAGTGGTGGTGAACCTTCTTAGGTCGGCGAGTCAAATTTTTTTTTAATAATCCTTTTATTGGGGTGCAGTATACAGGCATACTTTGGATAGTGAGGCTAATTCCTAATTCGTTCAAAAAGGTTTATTCCTATCCAAAACTTTACCGTACTACATCAAAACAAGTACTAATCAAAACAGTACTATTCCAGGTATTCCTGTGCACGATTTTCAGTTTTAGGTAAATGCTTATAGATGAGCGGACTATTTTTCTAATACAATTATTCAACTAAGAATTTATTAAAGTACAACCAGAAATTTAAGAATATACTTTTAAAAAACTAGGATAACACGGTGAAATTAAAATGGTTTCTTTTTTCAAAGTTCGTCTGCGTTACCCAGAAATCGACGACAGGTCATGGCTGACACGCGTGTCATAGGATCGCCATCTCTGGACTATAGAATACGTTTCATTCCCTTGAAATCGGCGATACCGACGTAGTATTAACATTATACTTCCTCGAATCTCAAATGGAAAAGTCTCGAACAATTAGCGTGGCTTACCAACTGCGACAGTTCGTGATAATAGGAATGGCTGTAATGAGACCGGACTTCCGGTCATATGAACTGGACAAAACCGGTCTTTTGATCTTTCGATTCCCACGGTCGCCATTGTAAAGAGATAAAATGACTCTTCAACAAAGGAGAGCGCGGATGTGCACGCAAACATATACGTCTGTAACATCAAACCCTCACAAAGTCGTTCCCAAACTTTTTCCGATTCACGGCGCCCTTACGCAACGAGATTTTCTCACGACACCCCAAGTCACAAAACATTGAGAAATTGCATTCACCTTTATGAGATTAGGTTAGTTATGTACAAAAAAAATATCAATTATGTAATTCAAGTTCATAAAAAAAAGTTATATTGCTATTTTCTTCTTAATCTATGATATTATTTTGCGCATTCCTAGCCGCGTTTGAAATGCTACGCTTTCAGTAATGATCAGTAATGATCTGGAACAATTTTGGGAAGGTGGTCCCGATTATAATTTGTAACGTTATTAAAGAATGAAATGAAAGAAAAACGATTTTCAAAAAGTGATAAAAGTTGAAATTGAAAACGGGAATGTTATGTCTTGTGGTATTCGGTGACGGCAATAAATAAAAGAGATAAAAAAATTTTGTTATTGTCAATTGAAAAAACAAATTGATTAAAATTCACGAAGAAAACAATAAAAAATAGCATTCTAGGGGAAATAACGAATAACCATCACCCGTATAGGATGTGTTAGGGGTGATCAAAAGAAAAAAATGGAAAAGGGTGATCAATGAAAAGGTTACTTCTGTCATCTTTGGTTAGGCTTTGATCACTAAAAAAATATCTGAATTTTCGAAAACAAGCAGGTATAAACACAGAGATTAATTTAACATAAACTTACATTGCCAATTGACCCCCTCCCGCCCCCTAGAGGAAAATTTTCAAAAACTGAAAAATAGATATTTTTCTTTGCTCATTGAGAGGAATATGTGGGCAAAATTTAAAGTTTCTACTCTGAACGGTAAGGGCGTGGCAATATCCGTATACATACATATGAATGTCGGAAGACGCGAATAACCAAAATCCAGCCACAGTGATTAAACTGATCTGTTGTGGGTAGCGGTGATTATTACAATCCTAACAAAGTTTAGAATTGAAACTAATGCTGTTTCGTTGACGCCAGAAGATCCGATACTACAGTTGGATACCATTTATTTACAAAGTCGAACTCAAGTCGATTGCACAATTCTAAATGTATCGCAATTCCTACCCAAGCCTCTTCATGTATTCTTTGAGATTTCCACATGAGTAGTATCTGGCGACTCCCATTGGAAATCAAGTGACAACAAGTCTTCTCAATACTCTTGAGTTCCATTCAGTAATCTATCTGAGTTTATTATGCAGTTTCGATTCTTTCTCTGATTTCAAATTTGTCAAATTCTTTTATAAGGCTCTTAGGGACCGTTCCAAGTTCTCCAAGGACTACCGTCATATTCATACTCCTTTTTGCATCTTTCTTCTGTCAGGGTCTGGCTGCATGACCCACTTGAATTCCAATACATCATGGAAAATTTTAGGGCAACTTCTAGCTTGTGTATACATCATTGGATTGCAGAGTAAATACCAGTCGTTTGTACGGTTCCCATCTGATCACCATTCCCACCCAGATAGATAGATACATAGATAGCTTATCGTGTACAAATTGATAGATAGTTAGATAAATAGAGAGTTATGAACAAATTGACATAGATAGATATGAACATAGATAGATATGAACATAGATATATAGATATGAACAAATTGACATAGATATGAACATAGATAGATAGATAGATAGATAGATAGATATGAACAAATTGACATAGATATGAACAGAGATAGATAGATAGATTGATAGATAGATAGATAGATAGATAGATAGATAGATAGATAGATAGATATGAACAAATTGACATAGATATGAACATAGATAGATAGATAGATAGATAGATAGATAGATAGATAGATTGATAGATAGATAGATATGAACAAATTGACATAGATATGAACAGAGATAGATAGATAGATAGATAGATAGATAGATAGATAGATAGATAGATATATAGATAGATAGATAGATAGATAGATAGATAGATAGATTGATATGAACAAATTGACATAGATATGAACAGAGATAGATAGATATGAACAAATTGACATAGATATGAACAGAGATAGATAGATAGATAGATAGATAGATAGATAGATAGATAGATAGATAGATAGATAGATAGATAGATAGATGGATGGATAGATATGAACAAATTTAGATAGATAGATAGATAGATAGATAGATAGATAGATAGATATGAACAAATTTAGATAGATAGATAGATAGATAGATAGATTGATAGATAGATAGATATGAACAAATTGACATAGATATGAACAGAGATAGATAGATAGATAGATAGATAGATAGATAGATAGATAGATAGATAGATAGATAGATAGATATGAACAAATTGACATAAATAGATCCATGGAAGCGTACCATGGAAGAGGTTCCATTTTGCTTTGGGATTACTTAGGTGCAAAAGGGGTTGGTTGGTCAACTTGCGTGGATCGAGAGATCCATGCAAAACAACTATTGCAATATTCTCGAAGATAATCCGAAAGGGTTCAAAATCTTCCCCTGAAATGAAATTTGGTATCGAAGCAAGAAAACAATTCCAAACATGAGTCAAAACTGGTGACTGAATGAGTGAAAACGTCCAAGTTTTGCCATGACATTTGTATCAACCGTTCGAATACTTTTTCTTCGTGTTTTTCTTAATATTGTTACTTAAGACCTTCAATAATAAACGTATTTACTTTATATTTTCTGTGTATCATTGTCTATGTTGTGTCTTAGTTGTGGCGTAATTTGAATTTCATGGAGCATGTACGGAGTAAGATATTGGATGAAACATTTAATTGTACTTACTATACAAATACTTATTACACCCCCTGTAGATACACACCACTATAGAGTCAGAACAAGAGAGAAAAATAGATTGGGTTCGACCCACTCTTCTGCATTTACACCCACAGAAGATCGACGCACTCAGAATTTGAGAGGGGGATTATGCTTGGTATAAATGAAGGTTCGAAGTATGTCACATCCGGGAAGAAAATGCGTCACTGGGTTGCGTTTCTATGGGTGCAAAAGGTGGAGCTGATGGGAGTATTCCTTTTTAGAGACTCTCCCTAATTTCCGAGCAAGAAAATCCAAGGCAAGCAAATTAAAAAGACAAGCCATCGTAATATAGGAACATGAAGTAAATCACATAAATTAACAGTTTTGCCAATTCAGCGCATTTCTTATTTCGGCAGCGCAAAAATGTAACATAAGCACTATTTATGGCCCATTTTTGCGCTATGATTAATCAATTTAGCCAATTATCAGCTATTTTCAAGCAACTGTGAATACTTTTATTATATAGCTATTTCTAGCCATTAAAGATTGCCATAAAATGGCTAACAGTATGTTTTGTTTATTTTGAGTGTTTTGGCGTTTTTTGACGCTTTTTCGAGGTCGATCTGCCGCGAAAATATTTTTTAGTTTAGTAAAACTGTAAATGCTATCCGACAGTTGCCGCTAATGTTTTTTTGTTTGTTTGTTTTTTACAGGTGAAATTGCATGAAACTTATTTCTTGGCATAATTCATGGGTCTTTTTCGTTATTGCCCCCCCCCCCATCAAAAGTTAACGCCCATAATTGAAGTTTCAACTACAATCCCCATCCCTTCCAAATCAAAATGTTTTTTTTTTTTCCGTCGAAAAGAAAAACTAAATGCCGAATCTTTAACGTTAGTCACAAAAAGATCAAAGAAAAAAACAGGAGTGCATCTGTGAAAGAATTTTGCATTTTTTCATTCTTTCATCTTTCATTTTTCATTCATTTGGCTTGGTATTTTTTAGTTCAGTGTTTGTAAATCTTCGTACAACGTTGTATCGAAATTTTTTGTTCATCTTCAAGACTTGTGTTGGAATGGGAGAGAATTTATTGTCATGGTTTTAATACAATAACGGCAGCCTGGTGGTTAGATGGGTCTGTTTTATCACACATCTCATCACACAGACACACACGCCCTCCCCAACATATATATGAAACTTCACAGATTTTACACACTTTAAAAAACTCTTCTTTTTCTGTGTCACCTTAGTCACTTATTTCCCAATATTTGTTGATGTAATTCATGTAATTCTGCTCAGTGTGTTTTTTTAAATGTTTTACGTATACTTTGTTTTAATTGCACTATGTGTAAATTTTCTCTTCTTGGGATCATCACTTGTTCACCTTGTAACCATTTCTGGGACTTTAAAAACAAAGTAGCTATACTAACATATAATCCCAGCAGTGTTGATCATACATCACCTCCCTTTATTATATAGTTTTTGCCATACATCTAGTTAATCATTTTATCTATATAAATGTATATATATATATACATATATATATATATATATATATATATATATATATATATATATATATATATATATATATATGCGTGTGTGTGTGTGTGTTCGTTACACCAAATCGATGAAATTGCTTGTTTGACAATATTTTGAATTTTTGTTGAAAAAAATAAATAAAAATGAATTGGTACTTTTGATTTGATCAAAAGTTCATTTAATCAAAACAAAGATATAACACGACTATTTCTTTTCACAATCTTGAGTTTGAAATCAGACCTTTTCACCAAAAGTAAGTGGATACGAAGTTTTAACTTTTTTGAACAAAAAATAAATAAATACGTTGTTCTACTTTAATCAAAAGTCTATTCAATCAAAACAAGAATATGAAACAACTATATATATATATATATATATATATATATATATAGAGAGAGAGAGAGAGAGAGAGATAGATAGATAGATAGATAGATATATAGATATATAGATATAGATATAGATATATATAGAGAGAGATATATATAGATATATATTGAAATGGGGCCTACATTTACCGTCTGGTGCGGGTGTTATTACCAGTCCAGTTCGGTGTTTGTTGTATGTTGTTCAACTTGGGTACTAATAAGAACACCAAATTGTGATTTTGATACATAGCTTATTCCATACATGTAGTTTGTAATTTTAAGTAGGGTATCATCATAATGTATTGTATATATCTTGTTTTATACTACGCAGCATTTTAATTTTTTGAAACAAGGCTTACTTATGCAGGCTACCCAAAAGACGTATTTGATGATGAGGGATCAGTAAGTATAACAGCAGATGTGTTCGTGTCAATTCTATTAAGTGTTCACTCATGTGAATATCAATTCCGTTGTATATATATATATATATATATATATATATATATAGTAAGAAAGCCAGAAGAAAGAAATAGAAGACAGATTTTATACGTTGTTGATGTTTAATCACAATGCTCAGTATTTAGTATCAAGAACAGAACATATTGCTTGTTGCTGATGAGTACTTTAGGCACAAAATGTCAACATTCACCGGTTGTATATTCTTGTAATCCTCACATATATATAGTAATAATTGTAAAGATATTTTCGTGGGAACCTTTTTTTTTTTTTTTTGGCTTAGCAAAGATGGATGCGGTTTTGATCCCCGCACGACACTCATTCCTTTATTTAGGGCCGCTCGATTTGCAACTGAGTAACGTCGGTGCAGAGCAAAAAAAAAAATAGGTTTATACAAGAAAATTCTTCCGTCGGATTTGAATTGTCCGTTTACTGATATTTCAAATATATATGTATATATGTATGTATATATCTATATGTATGGATACGTTATGGAGAGAGACAGAGACAGACAGACAGATAGGCAGAGACAGAGAGAGAAGAGAGAGATTACCTGTATGTAAGGTTTAGGATTGGAGAAGCCGGCGCCTACAATGGTCACGTGAGCTACGAATTCGGTCGAAGAAAAAAAAAAAAGCGCGCGATTCGGAGCCACGTGTTCCGAATCTAGAGGCAGCTGAGAATCACCGACGGTCACACAGACACACGTACATCAATAAAAGTTACTCGTTCAAGTGTAAGTGCTCTGATATTTCGGAGCCGCTGACGGACACACGGATAAAAAGACACTCACGCAAACCAAGAAGAAGAAGAAGATACAGGAGCGGCAGATCGTGTGACTTGGACAAAAAGCCCGTGCTCCATTCGGAGAGCTGTATCTGTACAGTTATATCTCGCTTAGCACTATCCCGTTTAACGCTGATCTGCCATAGCGCTATATTTCCAAATATATATATACAGTCATGGACAAGACTCTCTGTAGCGCCCCAACCAGCTTCTACAAAAATATCATGATGAAAATATTGGTTTCTTCGATGAGAAATGAATTAATAATTACTGCTTGGAATCAATTTTGAGATTCATCTCATTATAACACCTTTAATTGCCTAATATAAATTAATGGAATTACTGCGTCAGGTCTGCTGTACTTGGAGTATGGGTTACGAAAATGGATCTGTCTTCCCTAAACATCTACCTGGAGTTTTGCTGGCGTATATTTACTCGTGTACACGAATTTTTTTTCCGGTCTATAACACATTTAACTTTTCTATGTATGTATAACTTGTCAGTTTCAATTACATGCAATAGACAGACTTTGATGTGTAAATATGTCGTGTATTTCAATTTCCGTGTATGAGGGAGGGGTCTACCGACATTGAAGTGCCCCAAATCCCCACCAACGGTCTAAATCCACCCTTGGTGACAGAAATGGGTTTCGGAAAGTTGATATAGGAGAAACAGTCTTTAGGGTTTATGCGCCGGGACCGCGGAGAGGTCCACCTGTGAAGTGAACTTAGGTAGCTGGGCTTATCTATTTGCATTCCCATGACTACAGATATGACACATGGTCGGTATTAGGGTGGGATCCAAACGTTCGGAAACGTGCCGGCTCAGGGTGCAAAAGAACCTAAGTCTTTGCACATGATTTCGCAAGGACATCGGGACAAGCTTAACTTTGTTCACAGGACAAATCCTGTAGTGAATGATTTTGTAAAGTCATTAGGACAGGTTTGACTTGGTAACTGGACAGATCCTACTGATGCTCCAAGGACAAGCCTGTGCATACCGGTCAGTGGTTACGGGATGGGGGGCAATCCGGGACGATGATCAACTTTTCAGCGTCGAAGAACAGATACTACAATTTCAATGTGTAATATTTACAAATACACACAAAACTTTCAGAATCTTTCGTAAACCATTATCAGCAATATACTCTGGGCAATGATATCAATGAATTATTCTTTTGTTCTACTCATGAACACATTATTATCATCCATTTTCTTACAAATGATCAAATTTATCCTTGAATACTCTCGACCATTTGAGAGCCTGACTCACTGTGCCGCGATATGAAAAAGGTTGGAAATCACGGTAATGGACAATGTTCACCGTCTTCCATTTGTCGCCCATCGTTGAATATCGCCCGTACAAATCCTGCAATTATCACGCAACTGTTATAACGCAGTTGGCTTTCTTGGACCCCAACACCCACATCATAACGCGAAATGCTTCCATCGCAGCATCTATTAGCTTGCAACACACCTAATGTCCTTTGTACATAATAGAGAACAATGCCAAAAGTTGAAACAGCATTTTTTTTTTAGATTCAATGAAGATATAGACATCATTTTAACTGCAATTGTTTTTACCTGAGAAGTTGGATTATTTTTCAAGCCCGATTTCAAATTAAGACATTGTGTTGCTCCAACTGCTGAAAATGTCAACAAAGCATTTGAAGTGAACAATATTATTAGGCGAACTGTTCAGCGTTGGTTAAAAATATAGGAATATGTCAACTGATAATAAACCTCGAGAGAAGCCCATACCTGTTCTTTAAGATAAAGAATTATCGACTGCATTAGCCAGCGACCAACGGTCAACGGTGCAGGCACTTTCTAGAGACGTTGGAGCTTCGGCAGCGACCATATCACGCAATATCAAGGGGATAAAAAAGTTAAAAAGTTAGCAAATGGGTCCTACATGAACAGAAAGGAATGCTCCATGACAGTAACACAGTTCACACCTCTCAATTGACACAACAGGTATCAAGTCTTACAGCATCCTTCTTATTCACCTGATGTTTCTACTACAGATTACGACCTTTACAGAAATTTTGAACTTCATATCAAAGATAAAAGGTTAAATGATAGAGAAGCTATAATTCGTACTTTTACAGAACTAATGACCACTAAACTCAAAGAATTTTATGAGAGTGATATATTATCGTTAAAGGATCGTTGAGAATGGTTATTGCTTTTAATGGTTAAGCTTTCTTTCGTGTGAAGTTAAAGGCATGAACCTGATTCTACCCGCTCTTCACTTCTAATAAGATTCATTTTCATCGGAGGTTTACTACAGATGATAGAAAGGGCGATGCTGCTATGTATCTATCATTATCGTAAAAGAACACATTATTTTTCGGGACTTTTTACCCATTTTTTTCAGCTTATAAGACGCAGGGTTAGCAGGGCATTCGTCATCCTAGCCGTAGAGTTCGAACTTTTGGTGTTCGGCCTACAATCCATGATATCAGTAGATTTTATGCATTCCGTTATTAAAAGAACAGCATGCATATCATAAACTGACAGAGTAGTCTAGAAGTTTTGATTCATATCTTATTTTATTACCTCTATTTTAGGGAGTTCTGCCCGGGGGTACTTGGCACGAACCTACGGTATTGTGGGGCATACTACTCCTCGTAGAGACCAAGGGAGGGTCCTTCAGTTAAAAAAAATATGGATATTGTTTAAAGAGATAAGGGGACCCTCTAGAAAAAAATATTGATACTTTGAAGAAGATACGTAAAATATTAATCCAGATAAATTCCGATTCCAGCACAAGCATAAATGTACTTTTGTATTTACAGCTTCTTCTTGCAGTACTGTACCCCAGTGTCTTATATTCATTTCGAAGAAAATTATTTGCTATTACCTTCTTTTATAAATCTTTCTACTTCTTTTATTCTCTTCGGTTACTTGTAAGTACATCATGTACACTACTTGTACAAGTATATACCCATACATAATTCATGTGTATTTAGAACTGATTACAAAAATACTTAGAGACCTTTTTTCTTTTTTGCTTTTTTGCTTTTTTGCTTTCGCTTTGAACTACTCCGCCATCTGTTGATCAATTCGGATACTAAACAAAATGGCGAGGCAGAAAAGAAACCTTTGTGTTCCTAGATCTATGAAGATAAAAAGGTGGTATTAAAAATGACCGAATGCAACACAGATATACCGATGTTTCAAAAGTTGAATGAACCCACGAAGCTTCAAAGAGTCTCGTGAAAAGGTGAAAGTTCTCGGTTTAATAGAGAAAAAAAAAGACAATCTTAAGTTGGACATGACCATAAAACGGTTGTCATCTTAAATGACTAAAGGTGGCTAGATTTCTGATGAATGGCTTTTAAAATGGCTAAAATTGGTTAGATTCGATTTTCAGATAACTGTGAATATATATATATATATATATATATATATATATATATATATATATATTGTATCATGTACAGGAAGCTGTTTCGTTGTATTACAACTCTTCTGAGTGGCTATAGACAATCTGTTATCTCATCTACTATGAGGCAGGATGTTTCAATCAAGACCCGGAGGCCGATATCCTACCTCTGCGCTAGGGAACTTAACAGTCAGTTTATTTAAGCGATATATTTATTTAGTGTATATATATATATATATATATATATATATATATATATATATATATATATATATATATATATATCAAAGCATTACAGCTTAACGCACCCATTTCCCAATATCTGTCAATGCAATTTATGTTATCTTCAAAAGTGTTCTTTTCTTTATTTCCCCTCTACATTGTTATTAATGTACAATGTATTAATTGTCTCTTATTGGGATCATCAGTTGTTTACCATGTAACCGTTTCGAAGATTTGAAAACAAAACAGCTATATTAACATGGCACCCCAGCAGTGTTGACCAATCTCTCTCTCCTTTTATTATATAGTTTCTACCATATATTTAGTTTGTCATTAAATATATATATATATATATATATATATATATATATATATATATATATATATATATGTGTGTGTGTGTGTGTGAGTGTTACGCTGAATCGATGAAATTGCTTAATTGGCTATATTTTTATTTTTTATTAAGAAAACAAATGAAAATAAATTGTTACTTTTGATTTGATCAAAAGTTCATTTAATTAAAACAAAGATAAAACACAACTATTTCTTTTCACAATGTAACATTTGAAATCAAACCTTTTTATCAAAAGTGAGTGCATACGAAAAGATAGATAAATACATGGTTTCAATTTGACTGAAGTTTATTTAATTAAAACAAAGATATAAAACAAATTTTTTTCACGGTCATAAGTTAATGTAATCAGAGTGAAACCAAACTTTTTTTTACAAAAAATAAGTAAATTTTGCCATGTAGGCTGTTTCGCCGATTCGGAGTATATATATATATATATATATATATATATATATATATATATTGAAATAGGGACAATATTTCCCATCTACCTTGGGAGTATTACCCATCCTGTTCAGCATTACTCTGTCATATGTTGATCAACCTGGGTACTAATCAGAATATTGAAACAGAATATAAACTTCTGTGCCCCAATATTTTTGGAAATAAAAAGGGGATATCATAAATGGACCACCATGCAGTGCGGCACACATCAAAAAAGGGATGAATTTCAACCCACGGTGTTTCAAACAGATAATAGCGGGATGTTTTTATATATATATATATATATATATATATATATATATATATATATATATATATATATATATATAACCGTGCTATCAAAAGTAGCTGCTGACAAAAATCGTTTATTATCACCAAAATTATAAAGAGCAGAGCAAAAAGCAATGAAAAGACAAGTCAAATGAGGAAATGGGCGCCGTCGCTACAATAAATACAGTCCATTGAAAATGGTATAAAATGACGTCTATGGTTTTGATATTTCGATGGATAGTCTCGATTCAGCCGAGATGTTGGACCTGATCGGTTTTTATATTTTGTATAAGCTCACCAGAAAACTAGACTCTAGAAATATAGGGTTGTTCCGGGATGACAGCTAACTAATTGTAGAAAACAGCAAGGCGCAAAAAATATGAAAAAATTAAAAAATACATCATAAAAGGAATGAAAGAATTGAATTATAAAGTTGTAATCAAGGCAAATATAAAATTTTGCATTTTTTAGATGTTACTTTTAATTTAAATGATAACACCC
This sequence comes from Thysanoteuthis rhombus, assembly GCA_963457665.1. Taxonomy (NCBI): domain Eukaryota; kingdom Metazoa; phylum Mollusca; class Cephalopoda; order Oegopsida; family Thysanoteuthidae; genus Thysanoteuthis; species Thysanoteuthis major. Next base: position 37,611,043 of record OY735238.1, on the reverse strand, counting down.
ATACACAACACAGAAACAAAAATTATATAATAAATCAACACAAGTTTCAGCCATCCAAACAAAATCATTAAAAAGATCCCAAAATCATTAGAAACTAAACTAATATATGATTCCTTGAATGAAAAAACAATCAACGATGTTAGAAATGAATATATTAAAGCCCCAAAGGACAGATTTAAATATGATGGAAAAGTAAAATCCAACTGAGTAAACCATAGAAAGAACAAAAAAAATAGTAGAGGTAAATAAAATTATCTAGTATACACTGCCATTCAATTGAAAAGTAAAAACCAACTTAGGAAAAATATTAATCCAATCAATAAAAGAACACTTCCACCCGAGTCACCAACTGAATAATCCATTTGATGAGAAAAAACTGAAAATTAGCTATAGTTGGGCGGATAATTTCAATGAATTCATAACAAAACATAACAATGAAGTAATTAGAATTAATACTTACGGAGAAAGTATGAATAAACCAAATTGCAATCGTGCAAAAAAAGAAGAAAAAACATATGCCCTTTGCAAAAAAAATGTCTCAAATCGAATATCGTACACCAAGCTGAAATATCAACCCAAGAGAAACCATTAGAGCTTGAAGATCTAACTTATAGATAACCCACATATAGATATACTAAAAATTAAGCACCATAGATATCTTATTCCCCTCGTTATTAGCATGAGCATCATTATTATTTTAAACCTCAAGTCACTTTAAAGAACAACACAATCACCATGATTATTTTAGACATGTAGAAACAGACCAAACCAGAATAATTAAATTAACAGCTCAGACCAAATGAAAGGGAACCTTAACACTGGGAAATAGGTTTATGGGAGAATAAAATACTCTCAGAGAGGAAACATACCACAAAAAACTGATGGTTTAACTACATACTGATAACAAAAATGCCTACAATGCATCTTCCTAATCTATAATTCATAACTACCAACAAGCACAGGATTCCTACTAAATAAAACAGAAAGATGTAGCAAGCAATGACCAACAATTAAACAAACTAAAGAAAGAAAAAATATAGAGATAGAATGAAACGAAGGTCCTACAACTTAGAAAAATAGACAAATCCACAAAATAGGAATCTATAATGAACCGAATCATTCGCCCAAAGAAGCTTAAATAGGACAGAAACAGAAATGTGTCGCTAGCGAATCCTTACACCATTATATATTTCAAGCTCCACTTTAAATCAACTTAACGTTCAATGTATTGTGCACTTTATGAAATAAACCCATCACACATCGGGTAATGTATTATATTATATTGTATTCCTGATTTTGTAATATATATATATATATATATATATATGTATATATATATATATATATATATATATATATGAAAATCTTAATAACATAACTGTCTGCATTGAAAGAAGCAAATAAAGGAGATATAGACCGTTCAATGGTAAGAGCTACGGTACTTTGAAGCGGCTATCTTATCAGTTTGAGGTGCGATTCCTGCAGCAGCCCTATTTTCATTAATTGTTTAATTTATATACTTCGTATACGCCAAATGATACAATTACCATGTAATGACAGGATACCATTTCAAATAGAGTTTCAATACAACATTACGGAATTTATAATCATTCATTTATGTATATGCACGGATGTATCAATAAGACAGTAGACAAATGATAAAAACACGTTTATTTTACGTAAGCAATATCATCTTGCAACCTTATCTCCTTCTTTGTAAATGCAATTGATTTTGTGGCAAATATTACCCATATAGATCAAACGTTACACAATGAATTAAAGTACCCCCAAAATACACTGAGTTTAAAGCAGGCAGCCCTGCGTTTCCTCACTCTTCATTTCAGCGCTAAACCACTGTAACTTGTTAGTTTCAAGAAAGGCTTCAGATTCCTAAATAACTAAAATGGAGAACCAAAAGCTAAAGACGTCTGGTTTGTCACTCACTAGAAACCGTCATGTGATCAACGTCTTTCGGCAACACACTGTGTTGGGGGTAATCAATGAAAAAAAGTGGGTAATTAATGAAAAAATTACTTCTTTTGCCTTTGGTTGGATCTCTAAAAAAAACTCCAAATTCTCAAAGAAAAAGCTTGAAAGCTGCTGGATACAAACTAAGACACCAATTAAGCATAAACTTATATTATAAATATCCCCCTTGAACAAAAACGAATATTTTCTCTGGACATAATAAGGAGTGAATGAATAAATGTTCAGTCCTCTATCTGCATTGGTTCGGTCTGTGCACACGATACATACATAGACAGCCAGCGAGAATCATTTAGAAACCTGAATCTGCTTTTGCTCACAATTGGAAAAAATCATTTTGCTGAAATTTGCCAAAGCCCCCAGAATTAAAACAATGGTGAGTTACGGCCGATCCGAATGTTTGTTTACATTTCATACGTAAATAATCTTGAATCAACATGCATAAAGTGTAGAACTTTGGAACTCCTGAACCGATTAGAATAAATATTGTTATACAGGTTCTTGGTCGCATGAATTCATTATTATACATTAAGTTTTTTAAAGTATTTTATGGTTTGAATTGAAGAATAACCTCGGAGTTATTCAAACAACAAATCCCCCCCTCTCTCTCTCTCTCTTCTCTCTCTCTCTCTCTCTCTCTCTCTCTATATATATATATATATATATATATATATATATATATATATATATATTTCAACTGTTTCCTATTGGGGACCTTCGTACTTTTAAGGTTTCTGAAGTTTCAGGTGTCGACTTAAACACCAACATATACGGTACTTTCAACTCAAAATATTGTGAAATGTATTAGTTTAGAGCGGAGGTCTGTTACCTGTCAATCCAGTTGAAAGGTCAAGTAGGTATTAAGTAAAAGTCAGCTTATATTTAAGAGCATCTCATGGGACAGCTGAAGTATGAATAACCTAAAGTGACCAAACCCAATATTACCTAAGATGGCGAAAGTATAATCCCACCAGCAAAACACCGTCACGTGACAAGCGACGCTCCGGTGAACGTATGAAAGAGGCAAAGGAAGTTGCATTCAAATCCCTTAAATCCTGTTAATATTTTCCAAATTGAAACCGTTTCTTACTATTTTCCTTTGCCTCAAAGAATTTCAAGGCTAATTGATTTATTTATGCGAGGTACAGAAATGTATATACATATATATATATATGTATTATTTTCATGTATAATTCAAACTTTTGTATAATATCTGCCACTATTTCTGTTGCTAAGAATCTTTGATAAATCCTTACCTCGCGTAAATGAATCACCCTAGCCTTTACATGTACCAGAACTGGATATGTCATGAATATCTAGAATTATCTTTAAAAATAGATGTTTTATCTACAATTATCTTTTAAAAAAAGTATCTGTGCGAGATTCATGGATTCTTGGCCCAAAAGGACAATATTAAGCAATTATTTGGGAAAAAATCGTTTTTAGATTACGCTTAATAATGTATTGACGCAAATTCGCAAAGTTACAGTCCAAAAAATGTAACCAGCACAACACACACACACACACACACACACACAGATAGATAGATAGATAGATAAATAGATAGATAGATAGATAGATAGATAGATAGATAGACACACTGCCACTCAAAGAGAGAAGAATCTGCAGCCTACTTGGCTGGTTCGTTGGGCTATTTGTGGGGCTACGGTCTTTTTACTCACCCTCTTCGTTTCTCTTTGTTTTGTACTTTTTACTCATCAGTTATCAACGTGGACGATTGTAAAGTACTCAGACACGCGTACCCCTCCCCTTATCTACTTATCTATCAACAAACACGAATGGCCTCCATTCTGTTCCGACAGACTATGGAAGAACAGTGGAGAGTCCACTCCATATCTCATGCCAGGGCGAAGCGTATGGAGATCCTTGGTTGCCTAGGTGGCAGAATCCCCCATGTTGTCCAGGGGAAAAATAAAGAGCACTATGTCTGGCATCGGCTCGACTACCGCAAGTACGTCTTATGGGACGTTAAATCGCCTTAATGGGGTTCCCCTGCTTGGTTTGGAATCAGAATCACCCTTCTCCTAGACCGGTTATCTCACCGATAGCTTAGGGGGAAAAGAGGGATTCTATGCTTTTCCCAAGGGCAGTGATTTCGAAATTTGGTTCAGCAGACCTTTGGGGTCCGTCAAATAATACTTGGTTGTCTGCAGCGGTGTTCCTTCTGAACATGACATTGTGAGGAAGAAACGTCTTGTACCGTACATGAGAATTCGGATAAACCTAATTGAATTTAAATAAAAACGATTTTTAACTAGTTAACTTTATTATCGTAATAAGTCAGACTTAGTAGAGAGAAAGGTTAAAAGAAAGACTGGTTCCGTGACGTCATATCGCGTCAACTCGCATCTCCGAGTTCTTGGAATTGTTTATAAATTGAATTTCTGTAACGAAAAATATTTTATATATATATATATATATATATATATATATATATATATATATTCTTTTTCGGTGAAAATCACCTCGCAACTAAGGATGTTATTAAAACACTTTACATGATAATAGAACCATCAAACAATATCAAAACATAACATTTTTTAAAAGGCAGTTGGCATTCGTCCATGATTTTGAGGTATTCGTCCGACCGTACTGTCAATAATTAGAAATAAATTACAGAAGTGTTTCTATGGCTCGATGGTCTAGGGTGTTCTGCCAGACATCGATAGATTTTGGGACCGAATTCATCTACGAGAAAAAAAATTTTTTTTTCTTACTTTCGAAGTCAGGGGTGGATTAGCAGTTAGGCTAAGTAGGCCTTCTCCTTTTTTCCTTGCTTTGACGCAAGTGGCTGATCAACTATTAGACTGAGTAGGCATTTTTTTCCTTCTGTCAAACTCTAACTATTCAGTTGTCACTTTACTTCCGTTTGTAACAATGATCGATGAAAATTATCAGGAGAGACACGAGTGATGTCATGCACGAATAACAGTGACGTACACAACAACTGATCACGAATACACTCTCACTTCAGGAGCCTAATTCAGGTGAATCTGTTTTGCTGAAGTAAGCAAATCCTATTTACAGGAGCTATTAATAAGAGAGTTGAATTAAGACAAATAGTTTGGGAATAATATTGTATGGGAAAATGAATTCTGTTTTGTCTACTTTTCAGATCTTAATGAAGCAAGGAAGTTTGATCTCAGTGCAGTCAAGCTTGTTCATTGATTACAGCCTAAAAACAAGGTCCATCAGAATATTTCCCTCTATAGACGGGGTCTCTGAATTCTTAAGAGTTTCAGGGCCACTTCCCTATGGTATTAGTGCGAAGTAAATATCAACAGACCCGACCGGAGTTTGAACTCGCGTCGCCGATCCCATTCGTCTGCGCCGTTACCGCCAATTGCACCGCTGTACAAACACGTATACAGCCCTGACTGTTCCATCTATCATCCTTTCTTCTTGCTGGGTATTTCGGTGGTCTATTTTCTCAAAAAAATGATCTCGTAGATATTCAAACCGTGTCCACCAAAGATGGCAGTGTTCCATCTTTTTTTTCTAGATTTTGTATGTGCGTATGTGATTCTTTATTTGTTCCTGCACTCCTGGCCATACCGTTTTGTCTACAGATTTGAGAATCGGCATCAATACACCACTGGACCCCTTCTAAAAATGTTTTTTTAAAGCCTTTTTTTTACCTTTTCTGGGCCTTATTTTGATGGGTTTACTAATAACATCTGGATTCTCGTAAATCTAGCTGTTTTTTTTGTTTGTTTGTTTTTTTTACTCTGTTTTAGATATTGAAACTCGTAGTAACCAGGACACGTTGATTTCTGTGTCTACACCATTTACGCTTATATGTGCTCTATCTCTATATCAAAAACATCAACAATATATATATATATATATATATATATATATATATATGTATCCCTACCTCAAAAATAAGAAAGAATACATCTGTTCGGGTACTCATATACATACAGCCGTCGTAAACTAACAACGAATACCCCATCTGCTTCTATGATACAGATGTTTTTTGTTAAGAGTAAATTGTTTACGGAAACAAATTCTTTGCATAATTTCGTTTTGTTTGGAGAAGCCAATTCAAAGATGGCGACCTTTTTTTTTTCTTTCATGTACATACACACTTTCTCTGTCTCTGTCTATTGGTCCCTTCTCTCTCTCTACTTCACTCTCTATCGCTTCCTGTCTTTTTTTCTCTCACGTATAATTTCTCTTTCTCTCTCTCTCTCTCTCTCTCTCTCTCCCTCTCCCGCTCTCTCTCTCTCTCTTTCTCTCATCTTTCTTCTTTTTCTGTTTTACTCTCGTATTTTCACATTCTTTCTCTGTCTCGCTCTCTTTATCTGCCCCTCTCTCTTTTCTTTCCTTGTTTCTAAGTTCCTTTTTCTCACTTTTGATTTTTAATTCAAGCCTTCTGTCTCTTTTTCTCCTTCTCTCTCACTGTCTTTTTCTTTCTTTCATTCTCACCTTTCTTTTTTTTTTTTGCCCGTCATTCTTCCGTCCATCTTGCCCTCACTTTCTCCTCTTACTCTTGCTCTCTTTTTCACGCTTTCCCTTTTCTTCGTTCTCTTTTTCTTGTTTATTTTCTTTCTCCCTCTTTCTTTCTCTCCCTCTCTCATGTTTTTCTCTCTTGTTTCTCTCTCTTTGGGCTTTTCATCTCTTTCTCTCTCTCTCTTTCTTCCTGGATTTTCTCTCTTTTCCTCTTTCACGCTTTTTGTTTTCTCTCAATCTTTCTCTCTTTGTTATCTTCTCTTTCTACTTCACTCTCTATCGCTTCCTGTCTTTTTTTCTCTCACGTATAATTTCTCTTTCTCTCTCTCTCTCTCTCTCTCTCTCTCTCTCTCTCTCTCTCTTTGCTTCGCATCATTTCGGTTCCCCACTCCTTCTCTCCCTCTCCTTATTCCTCTCTATACTCTGCATCTCTCACCTTCTTTGTCTCTCTTTTCTCTCCCTCCTTTGTACCCTCTTTCTTGCCTCCTTTCTATCTTCCATACTCTCTCTTCCCACCTTTCTCTCTCCCTTTCCCTTCTCTGTCTGTCTCTCCCTCTCGTCCCCTCTCCTTCTATCCTCACTTTCCTCTTCCCCCTTCTTTTTCACGCCAAAACAGACGATTATAAAATGAAGTTACATCCAAAAAAACGTCTCCACTGTTTGTTTGTTAATAGCGATCATGATTAATTAAACACTTTAAAAAAATAACGAATGAATCTCATAACAAACACTAATACATGTTGAATTAAGTTTCGACTATTTTTTTTTTTTTTTACCTTCGTCTCAATTTTTAGTTGTTTATTTCCGACCCGTGCTGTTTACTCGCTGCCGCAGAATGACGGTCTGAACGGGGTTGGAATAAAAACTACTAAAACTTGAGATGAAGATGAAAAAGCAGACAAAAAATTAATACATTATTGGGTTACAATATTTCATTTAATGATAATAAAACAGAATTGCTTTGATAATACCTCTTATACTTGAACATGAAAAACAAATATGGCGTCGATATTCGGAAAGAGGAATTGGTTTTGAGAAAAAGTAAGATGAAACTTCTGTTAACCGTGAAAACTTCTGTAGCAGAATGGTTGAAATAGCCGTGTGCGATCCATGGTTCTCTTAGGCAAGAGGGACGCGAGTTCAAATCTCACCAGAAGATTACTGTTTATTTCTCGTCTGTGCAGTTGAGATGTGAGAAGAACTACAAAAAATTAAGGCGAAAATAAAAAGGGGACAAAAGATAATAAGATGTTGGGTTACAATACTTCATCTAATAACAAAAATAATTCATGGAATTACTTTGATAGTGTCAAAACATAAACAACAAATATGGCGTCGATATTCGTTCTGAGGAGAAGACTTTAGGAAAAAAAATGGTAAAATTTGACTTCTAAGGTGAGTTGTTAGAGCAGCTGGGTGAGAACCAGGCTTCCCTCTGAGAAGAGGGGCATGAGTTCAAATCTCACCAGAAGATCAGTCTTCATTTCCGATTGGCGTTGTTTGCCGTGGAATGGCAGACTTGGTCGAGCTGTGATAAGAAAAAAAAGCTAAAGATTAAGACGTAAGTAAAAAGTAGTCAAGAAAGAATTCAATATTGAATTACAATACTTCATCTAATAATGAAAATGAATAACAAACATCTGCGTTTATGAGAGAGGGGTGTAGTCGATTCATTGCAATGACACACACAGTGCCAAGGGCGTCCTGGGAGTCAAAGACAGGGGTAAGTTCTTGCGTAGAGCTGGGTATCGAAAGTCGATACTATATCCATAAATGAAATGACTTGATTCTATCGTTTTCCGGTGGGCGTATCTAGTGTGAGTGCTGAAAGAGATATAGCAGCCGAAAATATTATGGTTAAAAGACGAGGGTGTTTATGCAGTGTAAAATGTTTGATTAACTTTCAGAGCTGATGTTAATGAAAAAAAGTGTGTATACTTCTTTCTTGATTCTCTCTCTCTCTCTCTCTCGCTCTCGCTCTCGCTCTCTCTCTCTCTCTCTCTCTCTCTCTCCACAAACTCACACACACATACATATAAATATATAATAATAATTGTGTCACCCGTAGACTGCTGTTTCATTGAATTACAACTCTTCAGTGTGGCTATAGACTATCCAACATCCAGTACCTTTAAGAAAAGTGTAAGAAAAAAGAAGGCCAAACTTTTCAGTTACAGTTTTGAGGAATAGTGGTTTTAAATAGAGAATCACACCAGCCTTCTCAAGACATGTACGAAACTGGTTAAGGCTTATTATTTTTATATAAGACTTCTATACATCAATACCATAACAAAAAATTATATATATGTGTGTGTGTGTGTGCGTGTGTGCGTGCGTGCGTGTGTATACTTATATATATATATATATATATATATATATATATATATATATAATCAGCATCAGATGTTGAAAATAGATATTCTCTAAGATTCAACAGTTCTCTCACTCCCAAGCGTCAGGGCGACAATACTCGATGAACTTGTCAAAATCCATGTCCACGACAGAGCCGTGACGCAAGAAACGCCTTCAGAATTGCGGCACCCCTGTTATTGAACTGGGGTCTCATTCTAATAACAACCGAATAACTTCACACAAGCGAGGGCATCAGCTGCCACATTTCTGGAAGGGGTCGACTGGTATATTACCCGGGGTTTGCCGGACAAAAGAATACTTCCAGAATATATCTTAGCAGAAACCCTTTTATCAACGAAGAATGATGCCATCTTTTTATGTGGATACGGTGAAGTTGGGGTTACATAAAATGATTGTACAGCACCATTATTCTTTATTGACTATAATGTTCAAACTTTCACAATCCCTCTCTCAAGGTGAGAAGGCCTGATCCAGCCGGGATGGGGGCAAATACTCTGTTTGCTTCTACCACCAACGGACAGCCATGCACACGTGGCCGTTTTATCCTTTGAGAAGCGCCGAAGAGACTGGATCGCCAGCAATTGAGAATGTCGAAAGGGATAACAATCCGTGCCCACAACACTCCAATGTCCACAAGGGTGCGCTTCAGGAATTGGAGTTGTCAGCCACATTCAAGTCCACCGATGACAGTACAATCATAGACATTATCAGATTGATGGACAAACTATTATTATTAATAAATACATATTATTGTGTTGAAGTTGTAGTATGAAAATCGAGCATCTTGATTTTGGTTTTAAAAAATCTTCCTGTAATAGTCGATTTGGCTTTTAGAATCAAGCTATAAAAAAGGAATGAATTACAAGATAAGCCTGGTTGCTGCAGAGTCAAACTCCACTTCTATTTCTATTCCGACTGAAGATGATTACAGTAACGTTTGTATTGTATGTATTCCAAATATTATGCAATATAATTTACTTAGTTTCTCAATAACAGATAATCTCTACGTAGCCTTTGCCGATGCTGGATTAATAGTTGGGTTTTCCTGGTTTGAAACCAGAGATGTCCATCTCGTAGACTGGTTGCCAACCAAGGATGAAGAATCAAGTCTAACTTGAGCTCAATAGGGACCTAAGACACGGGTCAACTTGGGGCATCCTACTGCAAACACACACATTTCATATATATATATATATATATATAGTTCGTTGTGTATTTGCTACACAAACTAATGAGACCCAGAGAGGGCTGAAACATGAGTTAGTTTGTGTAGCGAATACACAACCTACCAATTTACTTCCAGCTCTACTCTAAAACAACTCAACTCCTTGAGTAAAATGCTGTATGTATCGAGCAATCTATGAAATAAATCTATTACATTTCAGAAGTGGCTTTATATCATTGATATATTATTATATTATGTTATACTCCTAGCCTGATTTGTACCACACATACTGTGTATGTGTATATATATATATATATATATATATATATATATATATATATATATATATATCATGTGTATAAGCCAGGAATTCGGCTCTGAATTTTGGTCTTGAAAGAGTCAAATACAAAAGAAAATACGAACTCCCCTCGGCTGTTAATAAATTACATAATTCAGTCGAGGAGAAAAGCAAAAATGTAACTTCAGATGATTGTGCTAGCCATCAATGAAGAGTTGCGTCGGCTAAATATGGTGAAGATTGTTCTTGTTATACTTGTCTGGGGATAAAACTCCGGCCTCCAACTCGGAGTGCAGTTTGACAATAATATTGATAATAGTACTAGTAATAATAGGAACAGTAATGATAATAATAATAATAAGATCGGGATTAGGGGAAGGATAGAGACCGTACAGACCACTGCACTACTGGGAACTGCACGGATACTGAGGAAGGTGCTAGAGATATAAGTACTGCAACGAATTGTAGCTCTGTCATGATATGCGAAAGAGAGAGGAGACGTTAGCTGAAGACCTGAGGAGACTTATTGTCACTCAGCCTTCAGTGATAACCACTGGGCAACCGGTGTGAAACTGTAAATCGCAGAATTACAGCGACCAATGAGTACTAGGAGAGGAGGGCTGGAGACTTGAGGAGACTTGTTGTCACTCAAACCTCAGCGGTTACCACCAGGCAACTGGTGTGAGATTCCAAATAATAATAATAATAATAATAATAATAGTGGGAGCACTAGGAACTGTCCCCCAAACGCTGAGGGAGAGACTGGAGGAGATCGGGATTAGGGGGAGGATAGAGACCGTACAGACCACAGCGCTACTGGGAACTGCACGGATACTGAGGAAGGTGCTAGAGATATAAGTACTGCAACGAATTGTAGCTCTGTCATGATATGCGAAAGAGAGAGGAGACGTTAGCTGAAGACCTGAGGAGACTTATTGTCACTCAGCCTTCAGCGATAACCACTGGGCAACCGGTGTGAAACTGTAAATCGCAGAATTACTGCGACCTATGAGTACTAGGAGAGGAGGGCTGGAGACTTGATGAGAATTGCTGTCACTCAAACTCCAGCGGTTACCACCAGGCAACTGATGTGAGATTCCAAATAATAATAATAATAATAATAATAATAATAATAATAATAATAATAATAATAATAGAAAAATTGAAAAGAAATTGTTAAAAAATAGGTAAAAACAAATTAAAAAAAGCAACATAGGAATCCACTCAAAGCGACCATCAATCATTGAACTATGGTGAATAAATTTTTAAAATTATCAAAACTCAATAATGATACACCAGAACAAAAGACAACATTGAAGCTTGTGTTTCCTTCAAAGAAGAAAAAATTGAGATTGAGATGAAAGATAAAAGTGTACCGGGTGAGTTAACAATAGTATAGTATCTGGCAAGGATCCATGAGATATACATTCATTTCTGTGAGCTCTCATGATAGATCTACTTATTTAACGAAGAGTGTGATTTGTTTCCGTCTCTCTGTCCGTAACAATTGAAAGTAACAATTTTTACTGGTGAAAATCTCTCCTACCTACCATTTGAAACAATGGATCCTTCAACTGGCAGTGGAAGTCGAAAAGCCGGCGTATTGTAGGTGGTAGAGACCTAACGGTTGACCACATAGATAATGGAATAGGCGAATTGAGTTCCCAACTTTGACTGAGACCAGGGGAGGAATATATGTGGAGGGGATTACAGATTTAGAATATAACTTAGTGGCAATTCTGTTACCAGTGAGTACTAATAGTCTTTTTAAACAGGTACATAAAGTTGAGGTCATATAAAATAATGCTACTGCACCATTATCGTTTATTGGCTATAAGATTCCAACTTCCCAACTCCTCGCTGTTGGTGAGAAGGCCTGATCCACAGAGGGGTTGAAAATTCCTCTTTCACCCCACCCCCCATTCTTCAGCAGATGCATTCGTTTTGCACCAATGAGTAAATACAGTTCGTATTTTCTTTTGTATTTGACTCCCATAACTTTGGGACCAAAATTCAAAACCAAAATCTTGGCTTACTCACATCTATGGATTCAAACTAGGAAAATCTAACTCTTCGTCATGGATCGGGGAAGGCTGGCAACTGGCTGAATGAAGATCATGCCATGTAACGTACAGTTAAAGGGGCTCTAGTGAAGCTTCAACGGGCTTATCATCTATACGGATGGTACTTGGTCGCGCACCATCGACCTCAGCATCATTGAAGACCAGGTACACCCCTTCATAGCAACAGTCTTCTACAGTTCTGTCAGTGGCATCTTTCCGAAGGTCGATGCAGCCGGCAACATTTTACGCGTTGTACTGGAATGGTTTCAGGGACATAAAGAATACTTCTGTGTAATGCCCTTGGCATGAACCCTCCCCCTCTCCTCCAGATCTTGATCCCCTTGACCAATGGCGGGATGTGTTCATCATCATCATCATCATCATCAGTCTTTCAACGTCTGTCATTGGACATAGACCTTCCCCAGGATTCGCTACACTTCTCTATCATGTGCATCACGGAGCCAGTACTTTCTGAATTTCTCTAGTTCGTCTCTCCATCAAAAACTACTGCCGGCTTCAGTTGCACATGTGATCTCGGGGGATCTATGCCGTGAGTCACGATGTCTGCCATTCTTGCGACATGGCCAGCCCATTGTCATTTGAGTTTTTTGATCGATTCTATGATGTCTCGGACTTCTATCTTCTCAAGGATGTACTGTGCTGTCTTGTGGTTTCTCCATGTGAGGCCCAGCATAATTCATTCATGTGCACGTTGCATGGTTCTCAATTTACGGGTCTGTCTCTTGGTTAGGTTCCGTGTTTCAGCTCCATAAGTGACTATTGGGATGTTGCCGGGATGTGTTCACTAGTCTTCAAAATGAGTGTCTCCTATGCCTGATAATTCTACGTTAAGCCTTATCACACTTACGAGCTCTCTTTTCTCTTACCTTACGACACATGTTGCCAACGGATGCACAAAATAAATAAGATATAAAGCATAGAAAAGAAATGGCGTTAAGCAAAAATCCCATATAGTAACGAATATATATATATATATATATATATATATATATATATATATATATATATATTAAATAATTGTGTCATTCACAGACAGCTATTTCTTCAGTGTGGCTATAGACTATCCATTATCCCATCCAGTACCACGAAGTACGAACCTTCTCTTCAGACCCAGAGGCTGACATCTTATTTCTGCCCCACGCAGAACTGGACGGTCAGTAAGGTTGAATTTAAGTGATATATTTATTTCCTGCATATGTTTCCCATACACCAGAGTGCTCTATTCCTAAGTTGGAAGAGCATGGCATAAGCTTATAATGAACGAGTTTCCTCTGAATGCTCAACCCTGAATAAAGGAGCGTTATTTATATATATATATATATATATATATATATATATATATATATATATATGTGTGTGTGTGTGTGTGTGTGTGTGTGTGTGCGTGTGTGTGTGTGAAATATAAGTAAATACATTCTTGCAAGTATTCAAAGAATGCTCTGCAGTACGCCTTTTTATACACCATACACCGAGAAGAAGTTTCGCAAATATTGCTGATTGATTATTATTATTATTATCATTATTATCATTATTATTATTATCATCATTTGCAATCTCTCACCTGTTGCCTGATGGTTAACGTTGGAGTTAGAGTGACAGCAAGTCTCCCCAAGTCTCCAGCCCTCCTCTCCACACTCTCATAGACCACAGTTATACTGTGGTTTACAGTTACTGTGCTTACTCTTCCTGAATGGTATATATGCAACTTGCAAATGACTAAATTGATACTGTCCCTAGAATTAAGTTTTGAAGTATCTAACATCACTATAAAAGCATTTCAAAATTCAGTTGGCTTCCGTTATTTCGGCATTCGTGGAAGTGCCGTTAGAGCGAATTTTCTGTTATGGCTGGTGGATTAGAAATTCGGGTTGCAAATTGAACAAACCTGAAAGTCAGACCATAGATTCGGTAGTTTAATCTTTAATGCCTTTAAAAGTCCATTCTTTTAGAAGCCTAATCCTTTCAAAGCTCCCATCCTTAAAAGCCCTTCCCTCTGGAAAAAACCTTCATTTAACACTAATGTAGAAGTAAAATGAATTTCATTCATGCAATTGACGCATGTCTATCTCCAGATGTAGTATAAAAAAAAGAGAATTATGTGTTCTGATGACGTAGTTATAAAATCTCACTTGAGTGACATCAGATAGAAGGGATGGGAGGCATTGCTTTGTGGAGATATATAGGCGTTTGCTTTGTCCATTTCAGTATCCATATATTTATTTAGATAGATCGATACATAGATATGAAAATATTGAAATTGATGGATAGATATGAACAGATAGATAGATGGATAAAAAGAGAGATACATACATACATGCACACATACATATGAACAGAGATAGATAGATTGATAGATATGAACAGATTAGAAGACAGATATATGTATACGAATAGTTAGATAGATAAAGAGAGGGATACGTTCATACATACATACATACATACATACATACATATATATATATATACATACACTGATATAGAGAGATATGAATAGACGGACATTGATAAAGAGAAAGATATGCATTCAAGCATATGAACAGTTTGAGATAGATAGATACATACATACATACATACATACATACATATTGAAATGCCCTCCTACGCACACGCACACACATACACACACAAACGTGCACACACACACACACACATTCACACACATTAACATAACATGTATGGACGTAATACAAAGAGTAAATGTTGGTCATTCCAGCATTTCTATGGATTGGGCCTGACCGCCTTTCTTACCCGGAACTTTTCTTGACTTTTATCATTCAATTCATTGAGACAAGTTTCAAAGCAATTGAGATCCTCCTCGTCGTATCCGGGTTAGTTTTTAAAAGGAAAAAACTTTCGTTTTTATTTTCGATTTCATTTCATTTACTTTCTTTTTTTCGATTTTCTTGGAGATTCAACTTGAAAAAGAAATTGACTAATTGAAGCATTTTCAACTCACCCTCTCAAAGCAACGTACAACCCTTCTCTCGGTGTTGCCAATTTAAATCTTTTACGTCCACACAATTTTTTTCTTAATTTTGAAAAGTTGAACTTCAAACTAAATAGTTTGAACTTTATTTTCAAAGAGTTGAACTTTGAAAAAAAGGAATTTCAAAGTAAAAATCCAATGCTTTCTTGAGTGGGCGATATTGCACAAAGCATTCTGGAACGTCGCAAAGGCTGGCAAGGAACGCAGGAGGGCCGAAACATTAAATACTAAGATGGTTTTACCACCAACGGCGTTACTCAATCAATGAAGCAATCACCGCGATTACCCCACTGTTGTGCATGAAAAAATGTAATCATGTACAAAAGTGTTTTGCTCCAACCTTGACACAGCAAGATCTCCAAACAGGGGACAAAGTGAGAACCGGTTTAGTTTCCAATTATCAATCTTTATCATTATATCGTTAATTTATGTTTGTGAACCAATATTTTATCTCTTCATACTTATAAACTCATATTACATCTAGTAAAAAGAAATATTCAAGTTCATCTACTTCAAATTGAATTTCAATCTTTTTTTTAAATTAAAGTTCGACTTTTTGAATTTGAAATATTGGCTTTTTGAATTGAAGATCAACTTTTTTTTCTGATTTGAAGTTAAAAAGGCGTAGATTTACATGTTACTGACTGTCAACTGAAAATGTCAACTAACGTTTCTTCCGTTTTCAAGTGTTCCTGGCTGGCTGGCTATGCATGTGTCATGCGTACAGACTACAACAATTGAGCTAAAGGGAAGAACAAATTTGAAGTATCATGTTTAAAAAGAACGGATTTCTACTCTTTTGGTCGCCTCAAAGTTTAAGGGGGTTGAATTTACAATGTAGGTGTATGCTAAATTAGTTCTTTAGTTAACGCTTGTTTTTTTTTTTAAATTCGGACATTTTTAGTGATCTAATAAAAAGCGAGAAATATAACATTCATTGATCGCTCCTATTTCTAAGTTTTTGATTGATCTCCCCAACACTGTCGAAAGACATTGGTCACAGGACGATTTCTAATGAGTGACCAATCGAATTTGCTCTTGGTTGCGTTTCGTTAGATGCTGAATGTAAATTCAAATGTTTAAAACTGAGGTTAAGATTTTTTTATTTGTTTCGGGTGCGCGTGTAACGGGTATTAACAAGTTATCATAATACAAATTAAATAAATTATATTTCTGATGCAAGATATTTCCAAATCCAAAGGAGGCAAGTCCGATTGTGTAGTTAAGTGGGGGAAAAAATTGAGAGAGGTGATTTAGTATCTGAAATTTGTATCTGACGCTTTATTAGACTTTATCCAACTAATTAACTAATTGTCCAATACAAAAGTAACATCATTAATTTAATTTGATTATTATTTATTCAATTTTAATGTAATTATTGATATTTTGATGGAGCATTTAAATGATAATTCACCATATTTCTGTCTGTCAGTTGGTTAGTCTGTGACAATTTACCACGGAGACTGTACAAAGTATCATCATGAGATTTGCTGTGTGCACTAATAAGACCCTGGAACAGGTTATCAGTAAGTTAGTTTTTGAAAATCACCCCTCCATGAAAAAAATATACTGGTCGATTTACAATGTAAATTCATTGTAAATTGGACATACTTATGAGTCTGCTTTTCCTGATTCTCTGATGTGCTGATGAAAAAAAACTGCTTGATTGTCGAGCGAGTGGGGACTTCGCACTGTTCATAGAGAGGAGGGGAGGGTACGAGGGAGATTTCTCCAACAGTGTGTACTAAAGCACGTAGAGAGGGACTGAGAGTTAGAAGAAGAATGACTAGTTTATTTTCTGTTAGGCGGTGTGTATGTATATTTGATATGTTTCTGACATCGTTGGAATATTCTCCAAAATTATCACCTTATTAAATCAATCAAATTAAATATCATGCCTATCTCTCGACTTTATCAATCTTTACAATGAAATACTCGGCCCGTCAAGTCGGATATTCAGGTATTTTTAGTGAATGGAGGGTTACGTAGTATATTTTTAGATCATTTTTTAGATATATATCTGGAAAATTTAGATGTTTCATTCAATTTTTTTTTCCTAAAGACTCAATTTGAAAAAATCGACCAATCAAAGGAGTTTCTGCTGAGTACTTCTCTCTCTCCCTCTCAAAGCTATATACTTTCCTTCTTTCTCCTTTTCTTCTTTCTCCGCTTTTATCTCTGGACTTTTATTTGAAGGGGTGAAGACTTTGACCCAACACCGGAAAGACTCGTTTAAATGGCAATTTCGAACACATTTTACTAGTTAAGGTTCAATCATTAGTTTAGATATGCGGAGAATGTCATAATTTTCTTTACAAAACGGTGAGAGGAATCATTTTACAGGAGCTTAAATAGCTGAACTCCCCTCTAGATTCTGTGTAGTAATAGACCCGTCCGCCCAGTTCGGCTTGTCAATCAAACCCAACGCGTAGAAAAGCGTACGTTAGGCTCCGCCCCCTTTAAAGTAAGTTACCGCTTTTAGTTAAGCGCTTTCTTGGTGTTTAATAGACGAAAAATGTCGGGGCCCACCAGAAGTCTCCTACCCTAGGAAAATGAGAAAAAGTCCTTTTACAAGGGATCTTCGGTCGGATTAGAAGAGCATATATGAACAAGAGAAGTCTCGAGTGCTGTCGATTTGTACTTACTACACGGTCTCTCTTCAAATTAGACGAGTAGTCGGTTAACACAGTACACACACACACATACACATACATCACTGACGCGAAGCGCAAAAAAAAAAAAAGGAAAGAAAACATATCTCTCGTCGCACGGTCATAGTCTCTCCACAAAATAGAAAGAAGAGAGACGTTCTCTAATTCTTATTTCTTCCGGCTTCAAGGAGAGAGAATAACAAACCCGTAAATTGAAATTCAGATATAAATAACAAGTAATGATAATCATGTAATAATAACTACAAAACAAGGGAGAGAAAAGTTCTTTCCTTCCCAGGTCCGATCCGTACGACCGTGTCGTTCTGATCCTAACAAAACTCCAAAAAAAAAAAAAAAGAGAAGAAAAAAAACGAATAAATGTGCTTATATTACTACTACTACTTCAGGAGGGAGAAACGGAAATCGATCACCTTATGGATAAGGAATAAATAGAATGGGGAAACCACAAAGTAAAAGAGGTTAGTTACATTTATTTACTCATCAATTAATTCATATATTATTTTCTTTACTTATCAATGTATTTCAGTAACAAAAAAAAAGCATTATTCTACCACATACACACATGAGCGCACACACAAATACGTGCACTTGCACACAAAACAAAACTCTTCTCTCAATCTCTTTACAAATATCCCTTTCATCGTTTTTAGTTTTATTTATTTACTCACAGACACTCGTTCTAGCGGCACGTTTGTTTTAGTATCATTACATGACTGTTATCGCAACCTCTCGGTGATTGAACCTACCTTCCCCCGAGCAAAATTATGAAAGAGTGAATAATTTGCTTTGCTAGTCGTATTTTTTCGATTTTGCATGCCGTATTTTTTATCCATCCGTTATGACGGCACTCTCCGACAATGCTGTAATAACGGGATTCTATTGTTACTGTACTTATTCATGTATTTCAATGTACTTGAAAAAAAAAAAACAAAAAAAAAAAACAAGCACCCCACGAAACAGCATCCACACATACACACATTCACCCATCCACACACACACTCACACTTACACGCACACACAATCGTGTACTAAAAAAACTCTTTCTCTTCCCTTCTATCAGCGTTGTCAGTCACACGAATCTCTTAATTCACCTTTTTTCATTTTTTTCCTGTCCACTTTCAACGTTTACTAATTTTATTGACAAGCGTGTTCCATTCACAGATAAACCTTCCTTGTTTTTATTATGCTCAAAAATGATTCGTCATGTCATGATTACAAAATTAACAGGTCTGGTTACTCACTTAATAGAAACCGTCGCGTGACCAAAGTCTTTTGGAATATGTCGTTTTGGGGTGATCAATTAAACATTTGAAAAAAGGGTGATCAATAAAAAAAAAGTTACTCTTTCCCTTCTTAGTTCAAATTGAAAAAAAAAAACGAGTGAACACAGCTCTAGACACAAACTAAGGAACCAATTTAGCAAAAACTTACATTGTAAATTTATCCCCACCCAAAAAGAGGGGCAATTTTTTGGTGGGGAGTTAAAGGAAATGATCTTCTCCAGTCAGAATGAGTAAATGTTTGAAATTTCAGCCCTCTAACTCAATTTGTGCGGTCTGTATGCGTGACATGTACGTACTTATGTGGCCAGCCAGTCTGCTGGGGAGATTCGCTTAAAAACTGAAGAAATCAATTTTGACAATATAGACACTTCGTTTAGCAATATCTATTATTACCCTGTGTCCAATTATGTTGGTATTATGACAAGGTGACCGTGTCTACCACGGCTCAAAATGTACAGCTATATGGGGCTTTGAAGAGTTGAATAGTCATCTCGAATACCTTTGTAAAGCACGCGTCTTAAGAGCGAGCTAATACAGTACAGATAACAACAACAACACTCCAATTCATTCTTGCTGTTCAACATTCATTCGTTTAATTTTATGTTAAGCAACGTCGAGCCTGATCAGTACCTTGATGAGGTGCCGTAAGCAGCTGGGAATCATGTAGAGAGGTGCCTGCAGTGATAACGTTGATTCTCCCAAGGAGGACACCGATCTCAACACAACGCTCAGGAGAGTAAACTAAAGGCTCCCTACTCTACCCCTGCCTGAACCTAGTGACTGGCCTGGCTGTGAGTGATTAGACATGAATATATGAATTAACACATTTTTCTACTACTTATTTTCATGAGATCTCCTGGCTTACTACAAAAGATTGATCTTATCAGTAGAAAATTTATTATGATCAATTATAATAATTGAGGAAAGAATAGGTTGTTGAAAAATATGTACGTAAGATAGGGGCGTAACTGGCGAATCCGGGACCCTGGGCGCTTGGCTTCTAAAGCCGCCGTCTTCTATAACATCTTGTGCAGAGGACCACTAAATGTCCTCAAAAGTATTACTGGGGTTCCGTAGGGAAACCTTTCAAAAGCTTGGGGTCCGTCGGCTCGTTGAGTTGCCGGACCTTTAAAAGCCCGACGTCCATACACAAATCTATTCAAATAAACGGAGACTTGTTATTGTCATGTTAGTTGCAGTAGATGAACAACTATTCCTGAAGCTTAGGGGGGCCTCGACTGGGGGGGGGGGGCAGGAATTTTAAATCGCCCTATCCCCCCTTCAGCTTCAACGAAAGAGTTGCGATCACTCATCCAGGCTTTCAACGGGGCCCCCTGTCAAGGGAGATAATCTGGTCTATTATCATTCATTCATTTTATTATATTTACAAGGTAACAATGTTCAATACAATTTTTTTAAACCTTAAATGCAGGTAAATAAGTTGCGTGGGTTTAATAACGATACAGGTCCCCCCCCACCTCAGTCCGAAAGTAGAGCGTTCTTATAACATGAAGCGAAGAAACAATTACCTTCGTATTATGTCACAAAACTTTTTGAGCGTTCCCAGATCCCTAAAATGGCGACGTCACTAAGTCAGGCTGAGTCTTCGGAGGTCGGGGTGTTTGGAGTAAGAGGAGACTAGAATGTAGGAAAGCAGAAGAGGGTGGGCGCGGTGCCTCTAACGACTCGTTACAAGACAAACGCAACGTTGAAAGCTATTTTCACTTTCAGCCTTTTTTTTTCCGTAGAAGCGGAAAAGTAGTGTAAAGCGAACTTTCGAAAAGGTATCCCTCCCTCCCGTAGTTCAATATCGGGATCCTTATTCTTTTATTCTTTAACCCTTGTATCAAAAAGATTTTCGTCACAAAATCGTTATGGACGCTCCCATTCGATTAAATAAACAAACATTGGAGGCTGGGTTGAATCAAGCATATGCAAATGTCTACGTAATCAGAGCTAAATACATAATATATAAATACGTATGATTTATGTATTGCTAGATACTTGTACATATAGTCTACAGGATGTACTTACCATTAACAGAACAGAATAAATAAATAAAAACTAGACTATTTCATAAAAGAAAATTAATGGCAAGCAATTTCCTCCGAAATATATCAGATTATAGAATACAGAATTATAATAAGAAGCAGTAAATACAGAAGTTCATTCATGTTTATAACTGAGCTGTGATAAATTATGGCTATTTTGGAGCTACCTTAATATTCTAGGGTCCACCGTCTACCCTAGTCATAATGTGAACTTTGTAATAAGTTTTCGGTGTTAGTTATATTTTTCTGAGACAGGAATTGTGTTGGATGTTTATAGGAAAGTGGTTGAAGGTATGGGAAGGCCTGTGCAAAGCTGGTATTCGGTCCTAGCCAGATGGGGAAATGTAAGGCTTGTTTCAAGCTGAGTATTTTTGTAATCAGTGCTAAAAACATATGATTTATGTATGGGTATACCCATGTACATATAGTGTGCATGTATTACAAAAATACTTAGCGAGGAGTTTGAAAAGGAGCCTACATTTCCCCATCTGGCCAGGGACTATTACTAACTTCGTATATGATGTACTTACAAGTAACAGAAGAGAATAAAAGTGTTAGAATGATTTGTAAGATAACTAATGGTGAGCAACCTTCTCCAAAACTTAAACAACACAATAGAGTATACAACTGTAATAAGAAGCAGTAAATATATAAGTACATTCATGTTCTTTATATAATCAGGGTTTATCTGGATTTATCTCCTTTGAATCTCTCTAAAAATATTGATTTTTTTTTTGTGCTAATGAGTCAACATTCTTTACCAAATGATAACCCCCCCTTTGCATGTACTACAGGGTGTAGGACCCCTTCAAATCATCGGCTCGTGCCAACTGGCCTACCTGACTCCCCTGTTATTTTGGGCCCGTGGGGAAACATGTACGCAACGGTGACAGATTGTTTTGTTGGGAGAGCCAAGGACAATAAATTCAGTTTCGTTAGAATCAGACTGAAACGGTCGCCAGACAGGATATGATTCAACCGTTTTCTGACTTTTCCCATTCAGGGTTGCCATTTTGGCCAATTTTCCGTGTATTTGGCCATAAATGTCTCTAACTATCTGGCAACCCATATTCTCATTCATTACATGAGACCACGAAGACGAATGAACAGTCAAAAATGATCTTGAACAGGCAACACTTGAACCTAGGCCAGAATAGGGGGCGGAAGGGAAGGTGGGGCAGTTGGCACGGGCCGGCTATGTTGCAGCCCCCCTTATCAAGCGTTTAGTGGTCCCCCTAAACATTTAGCTGATCGAGAAATAAAGAGGTAATTATACTAAGACAAAATATGAAAGTGGGAATAAATTGCTGATTATCCGAGAATTTGCCAGAACCCCACCCCGTTGTATTGCCTGGAAAACCCCTTGTCTCCCTGAAAGCGTTTTCCCCTTAGTACGGACATATACTGAGGGGACCGACTTACCCCCCGTAGAGGCAAAAACTATTATTTTTTCTGTGTTTTTTCACAGTGTTATCTATACTCTATTGTTTTATATATATATTGAATTAGAATTTTTTGTCTTTACCTTTTACATAAACCATTCTAGCTTCTTTATTCTGTATACTTGTAAGTACATAACGTATACTACTATATATGGATATAAGTATACAGAAATCATATACATTTAGTACTGATTATAAAATACTTGATGAGAAGTTTGAAATGGTTCCTACATTTCCCTTCAAGCTTGTGTCTATCACCAGCTTTGCACAGGCCTTTCTCCACACTATCCGAAAGTAAAAACGTTCCTACGAAACTTCTCTTAAACCGAAAGGGTATAACGCGAATAAGGAATCACCAATAATTTATATGGGAAAGTCTTTTGATTGCCCGCAGACCCCCAGCCCATACACACGCACGCACGCACACACATACACACACGCGCGCCGAATAACCTTCTATGTCAGCCGGTTTTCCTCTAAGCATGACACCCTTGAGTGCCCTTTGAGGCTTTTCTGATACCTTGCTAACAGATGCACGTAATAAATCGAGATAAGGCACAGATGCTCACAGACACAGTCACGGAGTCTAATGCTATGACGGCTTGAAGTCTTTCGTGAAGTGAGGGATTCTTGTTCTTAACGGCCTCTCAAGTCACGTACTCCCAATTATCAAGCGTTCCTGGAAGACGGAACTTGAGACCGAGAGATCTTTGTCTACAACCTCGAGTAAATACAGTGTTACCCCGCTTAGCACTACACCGTTTAGCGCTTGTTCGCTGTAGTGCTGTTTTTCAAACAATTCTCGTAATTGATATGGCTATGTTGAATTTTTTAAACAAATATTGCTAAAAGATAGCAACGTTGGCCGACTCCAAATTAACTGTATAATGTGGCGTGTATATAACGTTAAACACATACTCATATACATTGAGTGCACTTTCTCGATAATTTACCGTGTAGTGGTTTTCAAGGTGGATGGAAAGAAACTCCTTATTGGAAATTGGTGATAGCTTTCTTATTTATTAGTCGATTGTAGTCAAACTAGTTTTGCTTTGAGCCACACAATGGTAGAATTTGCCTGCTGTGTTTAAATTCAACCTGTCACCAACTATATAAGTGTTTTGGTATGGCCTTTATAGAGCTTTGCAGGAACCAGTGTTATGTTGACCATAACATGTCGAATGCCCTCGTCCTATTGATCCAGAGTTTGTGGTTCGGTACGTTACAGCTCCTCCTTCGCCTACTCCAGGGAGAATTCATAAGAATAGGGCAATATTCACACAAGTTAAGTACAATTCCCAATAGGAAGGTAATTCTCACCCATTCTGTATATCGACACCTACTGACACTTCACTAGCTCCAGAAAGAAGTTAGTGGATGAGATATACAGCGCTTATCTGTTCCATCTTGTTGGGACTCAACAGCAGCATCATATATATTCAAGATGATTACTAGAGCAATAATTCTAGAACTATTTTATAATGACCCCGCGTAAAATCTGCTCCCCTGGTTTTAACGACTTTTATTCATTTTAGGACTGCGCCCCTAGGACCTTTAGGCACTGGTGGAAATTGTGTGTCTCCAGGTATGTTCAATGTCTACAAAAAGATAGTATCGTATACGTATTTCCCAAAATCTTACCGTATACCTAGTCCCCAAAACAGAAACTTGCCGTGTACCTAGTTCCCCAAACCTTGCCTTACCGTATACCTAGTTCACTAGCTATTAGCAATCTTACAAATCATTCTAACACTTTTATTCTCTTCTGTTACTTGTAAGTACATCATATACGAAGTTAGTAATAGTCCCTGGCCAGATGGGGAAATCTAGCCTCACCGTGTATCATGTTCGGTAAAACACATTTCCATTACTGACCTTAGGCTACTGCCTAAGGTACACCTAATCGACTGACCGGTTCTGGCTGCATTTTAGGAACGTATTCAGAGCGCCGAGGTATTAGTGTCCAAAATAAACACCACTAATTACATTCATTACCCGATCTTACAGCCAGTAAATTTAGCTTCAAACATCAAATTTTATAGGTCACTCTATTTATTTTGTTTTGTTAGACAGCCGACATTGTTCACCGGTCAGCAAAGGTTTCTTCAGTTTTTGAGTGGTTCTGTCTGGCTAGCTATCTTCTCCTGTATACGTGCACAGGCCGCAGCAATGGAGCTAGAGGGATGAACATTTACACGTTTATTCCTCTTTATGTCTAAAAAAAAAGAATTTTGTTCTGTTGTTTGAAAATTCTGACTTTTTTTGTGATAAAAGCCATTAATTGGTCGCCCCCAACACGGCATGCTGCATAAGGAGGTTGTTCACATGATGGTTTTTATTGAGTGACTAACCAGACCTATTTTGGTTTTTGTTGTTTTGTATTATATCTCAAAGAATGTTACAGCCAAATCACGTGCAATCATCGAAGTTGAGCAACGTCGGGCCCGGTCAGTACCATGGGTGACTATCCGGGTATACCAGGTGTCGTAAGCGGTTGGAGATCATACAGAGAGCCTCCTGTGACGATCTGTTTAATCCTCCAATTTTTGTGAGGAGGGAGCCGATCTCTACACTTCACTCAATAATGAAAGCCCCCTCCCCTGCCCGAACCATTTGGTTGGCTTAGTTACATGTGTCTATAAAGGAATGACTGAATCTCAAATGATTGTGACCTTCGTTTCCGTCGCAAATATATCGTCTCTTTGCAAGATCTTCCCAGATATATTCGTATTACGAAAGATTTATATACCCATGCATCTAGTAAATAGTTGTAGACTGGTATGAATCAATAAAGCAGCTCAGCTGATAAGAACGTTACGCTTCTTTACCAGCTGATTCTAGTTCGAGACAAATACAGTAGTACCCCGTTGTTTGCTACACTCTTAAAAACGGGTGGATTTTATACGGCGTGTACTGATACAGTGAAACCCAAAAGTACAGACAAAAATCACTTCTAATCACCCTTTCCCAGAGGCTCACCGGTGGCAATAGAATCTATTACTTTGAACTTTTTCTCATACCGTACAATATAGAAGATCCGATGTCGTATTCTTAAATTAATGCATTTCACGAGAGAGCATTTGTTCTGCAGCTAATCGTTATAGGGCGACGCGAACCTGCTTCATTTCTCTTGTATACCTTGCCTCCTGTACCTCCTACTAGCCCAACTTCTGACGACGCAGCCTAACATATCATCATCGCCATCTCGGGGATAGGAGGACGCTCAAAATATTTCCCCAAATCTATTAATAGTTTTTACTCTTTCGTTTTATGCCAATTCGGCTTACGGAGGATTGAATGAAGTTCTATAGGATCTATCTATTTGCCAATAGTGGGGGGAAACACACACACACACACAAAAACATATATATATATATATATATATATATATATATATATATATATATATATATATATATATATATATCAGTAGTAGCAGTTGCAAGTCCATTACTGGACAGATGACGAATGTGATTGCGCTACCCTCTTCCACGTTTTACGGGAAAACTTTTTCATTTTATCTCTCCATCTGGTGTTTGGTTTTTTCTAACTTCGTTAACTGTCGCAAGGGCACCGATTGATTAGCCTTTTGCTCTATCTGTTGTCACTTCTCCTCGTTGTATGTCCTGCCCATCTTCATTTCTGTTACTTAATCGCTTGTACGATATCCTTCTCCATGGTCCCCTCTTGAATCCCTGTTGATTATTTTCTATCGCTATAAGTTATTCCTTACATTACTCTTTCTATTGCCCTCTTGTTCCGAGTTGGTTTTCATTTCGGGTGGTCTTATAAGTTCCCAGGTTTCGCGTCCATGCATCATTACTGGTATAATGCATTGATTATGTACTTTACGTTTTAAGCACATCGGGACTTGGCTTTTCAGTATGTTTCAAGGTTCGGTAATAAACACATTAACCATCGAGGCTACTGAAGAGTAATAGTTTTTCATTGAAGAATAAAAAGCCCCGACTCACAGATAGAACTGAGCTGCCATCAATCACAATGAAACAGAATTGCAATGACGGGCATTTCCGTCATCTGCAATAGATGGGTTAAAGGTTTTTGTTTGCTGACGATACCCGTTCAAATTCCGGGTGGAAGCAACACTTCACACGAACAGTCTTCAGTAATAACCAGCTGTTTTCTTTTCCCACAATATAAATCTTATTTTAACTCCAAACCGAACACCACCTTCTTGACGGTCAGTCTATTGATGTCTTGGTTTGTGAATGCAGATCCGGGAAGGTTTCTCACGTCTTTACAGGTCTGGAGTTGGTGGAACCTGTACATGAATAGCCCGAAAGCCTGTGCAGTGGAGTTCTATGGTGAAGTACGTCCGATCCCACCTTTAACCCAAGGGTTTGAATGCCATGGTCCATCTGTGTGGAAAGATTGGAGAAAGGCTCCCAAATCGTAGGTTTTGTTGGAGTTTCCTTCCTATAATCTGCTGTCCCCCCCCCCGCCGCTTTTTGGGCGAGTCTAGTAATTATGTATGAAATTGTGCTTCGCCTGAATAAGGGCTAGATCCAGGCCGCTTAAAATTGTACCTGAATGATAATCTACTTTTCTGGGTCTACTTATATAGTCTTCCTATCCTGTGTTCCCTAGGAAATATAAATCTGATATTGGTCAATTTCCCCATGATTTGGAATCCTCTC
This sequence comes from Thysanoteuthis rhombus, assembly GCA_963457665.1. Lineage (NCBI taxonomy): Eukaryota > Metazoa > Mollusca > Cephalopoda > Oegopsida > Thysanoteuthidae > Thysanoteuthis > Thysanoteuthis major. The sequence goes on along the minus strand of OY735238.1, from coordinate 37,583,569 downwards.
TCCTTCCTGAGCTCTGGCCCTTTTTACCGTAATACCCGGCTTAGCATACCCAGTTCAGTGCTGATTTGCTTCAGCGCTTTTTTCAAATATTTCTCACAATAAATTTAGTAATGTTAAATTTCCCAAATAAATATTGATAAAAGACAACATCACAGACAGTCTTGGAAATAACTGAATACTCTACACCTTAATGTGTCGTATGTATGAGAATAAACACATACGCAGAAGATATATGTATATATATATACATATATATATATATATATATATATATATATATATATATATATATATATATATATATATATCGATATCGACACTCTAGAGTATAGGTACCAGATGTGAGTACACTAATCTATACTCAAATTTATTCCATCTTGTTGAGGCTCATCAACGCCATCATATATTTCGAGATCGTCGCTGGCACAATGTCTACTTATGCTATGTTATAATGATCCAGTCATGGGGGTCTGCTGCCGGATGCGATCCGGGCATTCGCTCCCCCCCCCCCGCCCCGCCCCTGACCAGGCCTTCTCACGGAGGGTGACGGGGTTGGAAGTTAAACCTTATATAGGCAGGCGATCAGGAGATCACAATAAACAAGGACTGCTTGGGAATGAGTCGCGGCTTGGGCGCTCCCGAGTCCTTCTCCCGACAACCAACATCCGGACCCCCCCCTTCCGATAATATACTTTCGTATACCTGGAATATATCATTTTGCCCCTCCTAGACCCAGGATAGCGCTATTTCGTCTACCACAGCAATATTTGTTTGGAACGTATCAAGAACGCTAATCGAGGTGAGTACGTTTCTGGAGCGCTAATCGAGGTAAATATATCAGTCCTAAATTTGCCCGAATTCCTTGCAATTTGGTCTCCTTTCTTTCTTCTTGGCATTGAAGGCCTTCTTATTTATTCATCACAGTCAAAAACAAGGCTGTCATTGTTTCCCCGTTCTCTCCTCTCGAGCCCTCACGACACCCCCCTCCTCTTTCGGTTCCCTCTCGACTCAAATCACACCAGCTGTCTTCGAGTCTTTGCAGACTCGAATTCCTCAAATCTCGGGAGAAAAAAAAGGTTCCTTTTTATTTGATAAGAGGAAGAATAAACACCACTTGTAATATAATAAACCACACGCACACACACACACATGCGTGCGCACATACATACACACACACACACACACACATATATATATATATGTGCATATATATGTATGTATGTATGTATGTATGTATATATACTAACACATACGCACATATGTTTGTGTACTGACTATCATTCAATTATTCGTATGTATAAACATATATTGATGTGTGTGTGTGTGTGTGTGTGTGTATGTGTGTGTGTGCACTGTATGCCACAATGATTGTGTGTATATCATTGTGCTCTCCAACGTGTGTTCGGTCTTTTTTTTTCTTCAATTCTCCCTGTCTCTGTCTCTGTCTCTGTCTGTCTGTCTGTCTGTCTGTCTCTCTCTCTCTCTCTGTCTGTCTCTCTCTTTCTTTCCTCACTTTTCTCTTGCTCTCTATTTTGCAATCCTCTCTCTCTCTCTCTCTCTCTCTCTCTCTGTTCTTTCTTTGTCTTTTTCTCTTACTGTACCTTTCACGCTGATTTTTTTCGTATATCATCATCATCAGTAGCAATAGCAACCATTATAAGTCCACTGCTGGATAAAGTTCGTTCCTTCCATGACGACCGCGATTGCACAAACCCTGTCATGTCTTACCGGGGGGTGGCCTTCACGTACTTATATATATATATATATATATATATATATATATATATATATATATATATATATATATATATATTCTTATACATGGTTACGTATGTATCGTGTGTGATTTCATTATGTGGTCATTGAATCCGTGAGCTTTTCAGAGCTACCCTCTAATTCCTCTTAATCCTCTTTGGGGACAAACTCTGCCTCACAAGATGAAAGCAAGCACATCACGAGAATCTGTTTATGATTGACGTGAAGACTCGCGAGCGTGCGGGCACACACGCACACATTCTCACACGCACACATTCTCGCACGCACACACCCGGGTGAAAGACAAAGGAATGGGTATTACGGTTTGGAGTCGTTTCTGAACAAAACGTTTCGAAACATGGTCCTGAATCGTCCAAATACCAAAACAGTCTCGTAGAATATTGCGATAGAGCAGTACACACACCAAAAATACTACTAGATGCAAGTCAGCAATTTTATGTTTCAAAGTTGTAAAGCGCGTTTCCCCAAACTTTTTCGACCAGCAACCCCTTCATATATGCAATCCTTGATCCCATATTCGCCCTCAACATGTACTGAAACTACTACTACTACTACTACTACTACTAATAATAATAATAATAATAATAATAATAATTGTTGACAGTGACCCAACGGAGGAAGGGAAATGAAAGCAGAAACGTAAACCACAGCTCTGGCATGATAGGCGAAGGAGAGATGAGATGTTGGCTGAAGATCTGAAGAGACTTATTGTCACTCAGCCTTCAGCAATGACCACTGGGCAACCGGTGTGAAACTGTAAACCTCAGAATTACTGCGACTTATGAGTACTAGGAGAGAAGGGCTGGAGACTTGAGGAGACTTGCTGTCACTTAAACTCCAGCGGTAACCACCAGGCAACTGGTGTGAGATTGCGAATAATAATAATAATAATAATAATAATAATAATAATAATAATAATAATAATAATAATTGATAGTAATGAGTCAGTTGTAATCAGAACATTGTACTAAGCTATCACACCATATCGAACAGTTTGATTCCGAGACAGACATGCAAGTTCTCCGAATATCTGCCCTCTTTGGAACTGCTCACACTCCAAGAAAAGTATTCTCTATCTGAGGCCTTTCATTAAGGCTTGACAGTCAGCTTATAGACTGAAGAACCATTCTACATACTGAGAGAACAAATGTAATATCAATAATTAAGTAGATATGCAGTTTTAAACATCAGTTCGTTTCATTTCAGTTGGTTTTTTTTTGTGGGTTGTTTGTTTTGTTTGTTTGTTTGTTTTTGTTTTTTCAAATGAAAAAGAAAAGAGGAAATATGGCCAAACCAAAAAAGATCATGGCCAAATATTTTTTAAAAGAAGAGATTTATCAAATTTGGCCATAAAATGGCAAAAACGTTAACGCTGAATTAAACTCATTATCAATAGCTCGACGCATCAAAACACCAATTACTGATCAGCAAATCAACTGACCGCATGGTCTTCTGGTCATTTTGTAAATAAACATCATCATCATCATCATCATCAGTCATTGTAAGTCCAATGTCGGACAAAGGCCTCTCTCAGCTCTTTCCATGAAGACCGTGACTGTGTTAACCTCTGTCATGTCTTACGGTCAAACCTCATTCTCATCTCACCATCTTATGTTTAGTCTTCTCCTACCGAGCTCGCTCTCCCGTCGGTACCAATCAATAAACCTTTTGCCCCAACTCTTATCTTTCCTTCTCGCTAAGTGTCCAGCCCATATCTCAGTTAACTCTATGATATCTTCTACTCTGGCCCGTTCTCGAATCCATGTTGATCTTTTTCTATCTCTTAGAGATATTCTGGGCATTTCTCTCTCTCTCTCTCTCTCTCTCTCTCTCTCCATTGTTTTATGTGTGATTTTTTAATTAATTTTTTAAAAAAATATACGTGCAGAGAACATTCATTGATGCAGTTAATCTGTTTCCAAATTAGCTGCATTGTTCAAAACCCTTGTGGTTGTATGTGTATGTGTGTGTTTGAGTACGTGCGAGTGGTGTACCCATGGAAATTCAGCCAATTTCGATTAGCTTTCAAAAAAGGAAGCCCAAAACGATGTATAGATTCCAGCGGATGTGTGTGAACAATTGGTAGGTGACAAAAAGCACCTACCTCTATGCAAAAATAAAATAGAATAAAATGAGTGTGTGAAAGTAAGTATATACCCCCATCGTTTGCACTCCCCAAGAACCAGCCATAGGAGAGCTAGCCACAAAAGTGCTAA
>OY735238.1:37489577-37574577 GCA_963457665.1 Thysanoteuthis rhombus | reverse complement strand
CGTTGTATTACAACTCTTCGGTGTAGCTACAGACTATCCTATATACATATATATATATATATATATATATATATATATATATATATATATATATATATATATATAAATAAAGGGAAGTCATAATTCTTAGTGATGGGTTTGAGGAGTAATAATTCCCCCCAAAATATTATTCCTCATAACTAAAAAGTTCGGCTTTCTTTTTTTCCCTTTTCTCTAATTTGTTCAACCCTTATTGTGAAATTTATCTATCTATCTATATATATATATGTATATATGTGTGTGTGTGTGTGTGTGTGTGTGTGTGTGTATGATTTTGATGACACTATTGGAGAACAGATTTTAGGGAAATATTTCGGGAATCATTTTCGTGACTTGTATCGGAGGTCTTTCCCGTCCGTTATCAAATGTTCCTCGTGTTCACGTTTTATAATCGACGGGTAAGGCCTCGGAAACGTGTCACGAAAATAAATATCATTTTCAAGAATCTGGTGTTCGATATATATATATATATATATATATATATATATATATATATATATATATATATATTAACAATTAAGCTAAGAAATAAGTGAATCCCAACACTAGAAAACCGATTAAAGTAAGGATAAAATACTTCCAGAGAAGAAACATGCCATAAAGAGCTGATGTTTTAACAATACACTAATAAAGAAGGTGTCCACAGTATCCCCTGCTAATTCATATCCACCCCATAGTAAATTATCTCCACAATGTAAAACAATGAAAAAATAGAAAGATATATAAACTGAATACGAGGAATATTCTCCACACAGAAGAATAGACCGCCACCCCTCAAGAGACGTCCCAAGCAGGGATCTAATACTAATCGAATCATTCGCCCAAAGAACCCCAAATAGGACAGAAAGGTAAAGGTGCTTGTGTGGCGAATCCTTTATTTCATCATATTTTAAGCTCTACTCTAACTTGACTTAATGTTTAATGTTGAATTTATCGAACACGAAAAAAATCACACATCGGATATTGCATTATATCATATTGGATTTCTGATTTGTGCTTCGATGTATATATATATATATATATATATATATATATATATATATATATATATATGTATATATGTATATACATAAAGATAAGAATGCAGAACGATAATAATGATAATAATAATAACCACGCATCATCTCTTCCCCTCCACTCCGAACATTGTTATTAGCAAATGTTATAATTTTTCTCATTCGACGTTTGACCAAGGGCGAAATCAGTCTCTCGAAACATGTAACGGAAATAAATACAATCCTTTTGACCTAATTTTTGTGTTTCCATATTGTCCATTAAATTGACCATTACGTCGGATCTTATCTTTTTCGTCACCATATACACGTGTATATGTGTAGATGCAAAATGACAATTGGGAGGTGAAGAGGAAAACCCAAGAGATAAGGTGTTACATCTCAATATTTTTATTTTCTTATTGAATTTTTCTCCTCACCTTCAAATTGTCATTTACATCTTCATTCAGCCGTTTCACTTTACTTCTACAATACAAACATAATAGATAAATCTAATGTAACTCGTAATCTCGTATTATCATCGTTAAATATATATATATATATATATATATATATATATATATATATATATATATATATATATATATATATATATGTGTGTGTGTGTGTGTGTGTGTGTGTGTGTGTGTGTGAGTGTGTGCAACTCCAGAACCCGGAGGATTTGACAATGAAAATTGCTTTTAATTAAAAACGAAATAAAAATAAAATAAAACGACACCCACTTTGCACCGTCTCTTGCCTTGGGTAAGTATACTGCAATCTCAGTAATGAGTATTGCTCATAAAGAGCAGCGGTAAAAAAAAACCGTACTACATTGCGTTCGATTACCCTTAACCCGAGTTGCAGCTCCTCTGATACATATTCATAAATACGCACATTATACAGTATTAGCGTAAACACGTGCACACACATGCAAACGTACACACACGGGCTCACACACACACACACACACACACACACACACACATACGCATACACACTACTAGAATGTATAGAGGGAAAAGATAAAGCAAGCACAACTGACCACTGTGTAATAAGATGAAGACATCTCATCAGGGGAATACGTAAACGTGTAAGTCTTTCATTTCTAACACCTTCCTTTGATGTGAAGAAGATAAGAAGCCAGGTGCTTGGCTCGCCTCTTGCAATTTTAAACATAGCTTAACGCCGACCAGCAACAACCTGCTTGAAATCGCACAAACCAAAAGCGTTTCACGTATTAACGAATTCGGCCGGCCCGTATTTCCTTCAATCCCGACTGGTCCAGGCTTTGGCCCCCAGCCCAGGGGCTCCCCCGTCGCGTCTGGATTGTTCAATCGACGACAGCTGCAAGTTCCGTCTCGTTGAATCTATATTCCATTTGTGGTTTCACTTTATTTTAGTAGAAACTGTTAATCAAAACTTGCAACATTGATTTCTTTGGTTTCTTTAGTTTTGAAGTGATTCTGACTAGCTGGCTTCCTATCTATCTATGTTTCGTGCGTTCAAACCGCACCAATGGTACCAGAGTGCTAAAAATCTAAGTATTTATCCCTTATGTCTATATAAAACTTTCTTTTTTTTTCTTTTAAAAATGTTAACTCAGGCTAAATTGTCACTCTAGTTCATGTCACTTAAGATGAGAGCAGTAACTTATTCATTGATCACCTCCTTTTTCCAATTTTTTAATTGATCATCCTCAACCAAAAAAAAACAGCTACCAAAAGACGTTGGTCACATGGTTTTTGTTGAGTAACTTACCGGACGTGTTTGACTTGGTTTTTATTCATTTTTTTGTGGCTTTTCGTTCGCGGCTCAATCGATCGGGGTGAGGATTTTCCATCATTTAAATTTTTAAAAACTCACTCTATTTTGTATGTATATATATATATATATATATATATATATATATATATATATATATATATATATATATATAGTGTGTGTGTGTGTGTATGTGTGTGTGCGTGTGTTACGCCGAATTGGCGAAATTGCCTGATTTGCGAAGTTTTAACTCTTACGTCGTTTTGATGTTGTCAAATGTTAGTGTTTTTACAATCAGAAGTTTCTGTAATGAAAGTGAAATTAAAGGTTTCATTTTTTACGAAAAAAACCCAGCAAATTTCGTCAATTGTTAACTTCGCTGATTCCCTTCCCTTCTTCTCCCTCTCTCTCTCATATATGTATATATATATATATATATATATATATATATATATATATATATATATATACACGAGTGCTGAACAATGATATATATATATACTTGTGTGTGTGTGTGTGTGTGTGTGTGTGTGTGTGTGCGTGTGTGTGTCCTGTGTACTTTTTCAAGTATGAATCAAAGACTGGCAGTTGACAGATTTAGAGTTCTACGATTCGGTTTCAAATCGTGGTTATATTTTTACTCATCCGATTTAGCGAGTCGATGTATTAACTGAATTTAAAACCGAATTTGTAAACTCTAGTGGTAGATTCACAAACTAAGGTCGGCTGATTCAAAACGCACCGGGCCGTTGGAATTGCCAAGTTAGATAAGTACATCACCGACCAGGATTTGAAAAAAACACATCAATGTAGTAACCCCCCTACGAAATCTCACCTGTTGTTAGGGAGGCACAACTGATTAGAACAACGAATGGTGAACGAGTGGAGAGATCTAAATCAAAGGTTGCTGTTTTTTATTGAAGTTTTTGATTGATAGTTCTTCATTGTCAAAAGCCTTCTGAGTTGACTTTATTTTCTTAGCTTAACAGTAATGATACGTTCAGACTTCTGGTCATGACTGAAGAGTGAACAAGTTATGAAATGAAATGATGAATAGGGAGAAGGGAAAATAGGGAAGGAGAGAGAAACAGATTCTGTTTATACGTCATCAATCAACAAAAGAAAGAAAGAGGGAAAGACAGAGAGGGAGAGAGAGACAGATTCTGTTTCTACGTCATCAATTAACGAAAGAAAGAAAGAGAGAAAGACAGTGAGAGAGAGAGAAAGAGAAAAGGGAAGAAAATAAGAGGGAGAGAGAGAGAGAGAGAAAAAATGGAGAGATATGGACGCTGGATTGAATTATCTGGAGTCGCTAAACAATCTTTTCATTAGAATTTAACATTTTTTCTTTCTTTTTTTAATTTTTTCATCTTTCCTTTAATTTTTCAGCCCAAAACGTCCATTGTCAAAATTCTAAATTTTACACACGCACAAACTCCCCTCAATATATACGGAAAACTTTTGGCTGAAAATCTTGCGTTCAGAGTAAATTTTGACCCTGAATCAACCAGTCTCGTTGGTTGATTGATTCGAAATTCCAATTATAAACAATGTACTAAAATTGCACGATTAACCAAATTTCACCGTAAATATTTAGGAGGCATATTTGGCTAGAATCCTGCTTTACTCACGTTTCTCACTCGGTTGCTGACCACGATGTCTATGACGTTAGGTTTAGCTTGTATAGGTCCCACAGCCACCCGACCCCTAGACGAACCATGCGAGACCGCTTGGCTCTTCTAGCGTATCGTTGGCAATCGTCCGTTGCACACATCCTCCATAATGACTGTGGGGACACAGTTGCCCGTAAAAAAGATGACATATTTAGCTCACATTTTTTTTTAAAGAGGAAGTTGAAGAAAGAGAAAATAACGTCAATGTAATTCCACCGGGAAGTTATCAGTGACACGTGTTTTGTTTTTTTAGTTCACATATATATTTATATATATGTATATATTTCATTTTCATTGACTTTATATATATGTATATATTTCATTTTCATTGACTATTATTTGGATCGGATTCATTAAAACCCTTTAAACTAGGGTCTAGATTATATTTGATTATCCGGATTGATAGAATTATTATTATAAAAATGAGTAGTTGCTTGTTAGTCCGTTACAACCAATAAATTTACTGCTTCGGGGTAATCTACTCCAGATTTTAAAGTACTGCTGTTGACAGCGGATACCCTCCCGGCCTGAAAGTATTAAATTTTCCTGAGTTTGAAACCCAACCTCGAACTCGGAGCTCTATGTTGTCGGTCAAATAAAAGATGACTCATTGCACGTAACAAGAAGCCACTCAAGTATGAAAGTTAAAACAACGGCCAGCAATATTAGCTTGCCGGTCATTCTGATCTGGGCTCAGGGGGGGGGGTCATATGATCTATTCGTTAACCCTGGTGGAAAATAATTCAAGGATATATACCTGGAATAGTGCATAGTTTAAAACGGTGGTTAGGTAGAAATTTTTCAACAAAATTTAGAACCCCGTCCTCAGTGGAAGAGTCCAGTGTTACGACCAGTGAACCAGTAAATCGTGTTGTTCATTTAAAGAGCAGATACTGTATATGCCGGCATCCAAATCGATCCCAAAACCAAGGTGTTAATTCAATTTTAATCACTAAGAAATCGTTGTATATCCAAAATGTGACAGGCCACCTGATATTACTGACTGCGATGGGTTTTTTAGGGGGGGGTGGATGCTTAAAGTCACCTTTAACGAGGCATTTCGGCTCCTTTTCATTACAAGGGGTTGATAGCAAGAAGGTGGTTATTTATGCCATAGAATTAAGAATAGTAAAAACGAGAATGTTGAAATAGCTTATTGATGTTAAAATTGTTATGTAGGAAACACTGAAACATAACTTGTTCAAAATGAAGGTTAAAATGGCATAAATATCGGGTAAGGCACTTATTCACCCTGCATTTAAAAAAGTCCAGATCGTACTCGTCGGTCTCCACATTGCATACATAGCTACTTACGCGGAACTTGCGCTTAGTGCTTGGTATATCTTTTTTTTTATTGTATGGATGAGCCTTAATTTCCGACCGAGTAACCGAAATTTCCCGGGAGGGAGGGACTGAGGATAATAGTTAGTCTGAACACCTTCCATGGAAGCAACGGTACAAGATTGCCAAACTTGCAATATTACGACGTCGAGACAGCAATTGGAGTGTGTCAATAACATACGTTGATAAGATCGAATATGGAAGCCGGACCCCAAAATTAATGAAGTCGAAAGCTCTAATTTGCTGGTTACACTGCGATCAAAATTCAATCTAATTACGTGATACTATTTCTTTACGATGATCTTTCATCTAGTTAAAAGGGTGTGGAATCAAATATTCACCCTTGGCTTCGGATAAATTAAATTAATTTTTCATCACGGTGTAACCTGAAAAATTGTGCTTTTCACTTGATCGATTTGGGGGTCTGGATTCAAGATTTAATCTGGTTTGTATTCAAGGTTTAGCTTGAAGAATATGAAGTTTAGTCTCATTCTTCTGCGCTTGAGTTATTCTCAGACCCAAACTCGCTGTAGGCAGTGAGAGCTCCCCCGGTCTGAAAGTATTAAATTTCCCATAGTTTGAAAAACAACATCTGAGCCGGAGCTCTTTGCTGTCGGTCAGATAAAAGATGAGTCATTGCACATACCCAAGAACCCAGTCATGTATGAAAGTTTGGGACGTGACTGCACAGTAGTGTGCCAAGTGCTGGAGGCCTTTCTTCAAAGATGAGTCACTAATTAGAATTCTTACTGTTCATCTTTGATGGTAAATTCTGCTCACATCAAAGGCGATTGACAGTAGAAAGTCTATATTATATACCTGACTGTGTTTTTCAACACTGACAGGATTAAAGAGTTAGGCCGAGTTTATAGTCGACATACCGACGTATCAACACATCTGCATACAGAACTATCATATCTTGAACATGAACATCAAACGACCTACCTCTGTTGATCACATGACATTTATTCGTTTATCTATTATTTATACATAATTTCTCTTTTCCTCCTCTCTTTGTCTCTCTCTTTGTCTCTCTCTCTCTCTCTATGTTTCTCTCTTTTCCCCCACTTTGTCTTTCCTTTCTCTCTCTCTATCTGTGTTTCTTTTCCCTCTCTTCGTTTCTCTTTTTCCCTCCTTTTGTTTCTCTTTCTTCTCCACCTCTTTTTCTCTGTCACTCTCAGTCTCTCCACTCTTTGTCTCCATCCCTTCCCTCCATGTCTCTCTTTCCCTTTCCTTGTTTCTCAACTTTCTCTCTCTCTCTCTCTCTTTCTCTCACACACACACACACACACTTTTCTCTGACTTTGCCTCTCTCTTGTCCCCTCCCTTAGTCTCTCTCTTTTCCCTTTCCTTGTTTCCTTTTCTCCTCTCTTTCTCTCTGTTTACCTCCGTTTGTCTCTCTGTATTTCCACTTTGTCTCTCTCTTTTCCCTCTCGATTTCTCACTTTTCCTTCTCTATCCCTCTCTTTGCTCTATTCCCCTTCTCTCTCTCTCTCTTTGCCCTTTCTGTCTGTCCATTCCCCCCGTCTCTCTCTCTCACTCTTTCCCCTCTCTTTGTCTTTCTCTCTTCTCTTCTCTTCTCTCCCTCTCTCTCGTCTTTTCTCCCTCAATGTAGAATCGTTTATTCGTCAACTCATACAACAAACCTTCTCAAACCCCAAGTAGAGCTTTGCTCACTTGGGTCTTCTTTCGGGGATCCAAGTATGGCACAAGGACACGTTTTTGAGGCGGTACAATCTCGCTTCCTATCCCTCGCTTTCGAGACCAGGGATCCGCGGCGTTGCTCCGGGAAGGGGGCTGCCAAAAGTTTTATGGGTAGTAGTTCCAAATTCCTGCTAACATTATACAATAACAAATGTTAGAAGGGGGGTAGGGCTCTCAAAAAGTCAACACCCCCATCCCTTGGTCCACGAATCTCCAGCTACGCCCCTGAGTGTGATAACCATTGCGCTACACGTCGTGCCCCGTAACGACCCGGTGACTATTGTTGAAACAAAACGGGTCAAAACATGAAAATAAAAAAGATTTTCTGCTGGGTCGGTCGGACACACAGACATGGCACACCCAAGTCGTCACCCCTGCCTGTGCGCGCTGGGGATGTTCGTTCTCTTCTGAGCCTCATGCAATCGACTTCATTCAGTTCTTGTCGCTCACAGCCAGGCCAGACAAAGGGTTCTGGCGGGGGGGGGGGGGGGGGGCAATAGAGAAGAGGCCTTTGGCTACGTTTTAGAGCGTGCTGTAGAGATCGGTCTCCTTCCTTTAGAGGAATAACGGGATCACCACTGGAGGTTCGCTGCATGACCCACAGCTGTTTGCAGCACTTGATATATCTAGACAATCCCCCCGTCAATGAAGTGATCGGGCACGACGTTGGTTATGAGCTATGGAGTAATGATTAGAGAGCTTGTCAGATATTACTTTCATATTGTGAGTTCGAGCCTCACCGGCTCCGCTTTCATTCGTGGCCTTGAGCCAGACTAAGGTAAGCCTAATGAAAGACTTGAATGTATGTGAATATATATGTGTATGCTTCTGTGTATATTTAAATGTATAAGTATTTAGAGATGAAACCGGTTATCGGTTATACGATAAATCGCGGTAAAATTCCCGACAGTTAGTATTACCGTATAAAACTTTAATTATCGTTAATACCACGGCGGTGTTGTTTTTTTGTTTTTTTTGTTTTTTTTTTTTTTATTATTATTATTATTATTATTATTATTATTATTATTATTATTATTATTACACCGAATGCAAGGTGAAATAACTTTTTGTTCAATACATGAATATCGGAATCGCAGAAAATATGTTTGTTTGTCAGTCTAACCTGCTAATAGCTTGTCAATAATGTAAACCGAAGCTTTCATTATTGGTCGATTTGTCAAACATTTCTCACCGGTGTCCAAGGAGGCCAATGACCGGGACCAAGTTGTCCAGGAGGTTAATGCCCTGGTACCTTTGAGCGGGTGTCATTACTTTTTCAATATTTTCAGTAAATTTTACAAATCCAGCGAAAATACCGTTAACCGTGATAATTTTAGTCATGATATTCATGATATGAAATTTCTATTCCGTTTCATCTCTAAGTGTGTCAGTATATATCTGTACATGTTTATGTATATGCATGCATCCCAAAAACTTCCCATCGCCATCTTTTACCTTCAAACATGCCCAAACACATTATAAATTAAACATCAAGATTAATACTATCCACAGAAGATACCAGCAGGGGCAATAAAACCCAATGCCAACATACCTAGGTCAAGATAGAAATTACTCCCAGACCACTACCAAACATCCTTGCAGAGAAGACCCCTACATGGAGTTCGCACCCCTTTACAAAATGAATAACCCCATACCACCCACTACCACACTCGCAACATTCTCATCAAATTCCCAATAAATAGACCCCCCAAAATGTAGACAATTATTCGCCTGATGAGGCCCGAAGAGGGCAGAAACATGAGCTATTTTGTGTAGCGAATCCACATTCTACTATATATATATATATATATATATATATATATATATATATATATATATATACACACACGTGCGTGTGTGTGTGTGTGTAAAACGCTATTTATGATCACATATATACGTGTGTGTGTGTGTGTGTGTGTGTGTGTGTGTGTGTATTTAATGTTAGTAATGTTTTCCGATTATGTAACCTAATGGTAATTCCTTGGAAACTTATCAGAACCTGGTCACCCACTCGCTACTAAGGGACAGCAAAAGAATTCGCAGGTGCTTTAGGGTGTAGGCCCATGCAAAGCTAGTATCAGACTGAGGCCCGAAGGAAATTGTAGGCCCCATTTCAAACTTCTCATTATATATTTTGTAATCTTTTGTTATTTTCTAAATACACATGATTTACGTATGGGTATATGCATGTACGAGAAGTATACATGGTGTACTTACAAGTAACGGAAGAGAATGGAAGAACCAGAAGGATTTATGAAAAGAGGTCATGGCGGGCAATTTTCTTCAAAATGAATACAAGACACTGGGGTACAGAACTGCAAGAAGCTGTAAATACAAATGTACATCCATGTCTATTCTTTAATCGGAATTTACCAGGATTGATATTTAATGAATCTTCTTTAAAATATCAATATGTTGTACGAAAGAGCCCCCATGACTGTCTTTATAATATCAATATTCTTTACCAAAAGATCTCCCATTAGCTTCTACCGTGGTTCGTAGGGCCCCTCGGAATTGTAGATCCCTTGCCAACTGACCCACCCGCCTGTTCTGACCTGAATTGGAACCATCTGGGCCACGGTTTTCTCTTGACATAATCTCCAAACGAACTTAATCCCTTTTTTTGACATTGAAAAAGAATACACAAGGAAAGATATCAGTGCATCGTGAATAATTGCTTATTTGTATTGTGTTTTTATACTGGTGGTACCTAGTGACCTTTACCGGAGAACAAGTGACACCAAGTTCCTTCAATACTCCTTATTGACAGCTTCATTGTTCAAGTTTATTATTATTTTTTTATCTTTGTTATTGCTTTATTAGTGATTGGTTTAATTTACACTGTAAGTTCTTGTCGAATTGATCCTTGGTTGTGTGTTCGGAAGCGCTCTCGCTCCTGTTTTTGAAAATTCGGACTTTACAGTGATCCAAGAAAAGGCAAGAAAAGGAACTTATTCATTGATCATCCCTTTTCCCTGTTTTCCAATGCTGCCCGAAGACGTCGGTCACGGGACGGTTTCTATTGAATCACTAACCAGACCGAGTATCATCATCATCATTATTATTATTATTATTAGTAGTAGTAGTAGTAGTAGTGTAGTTTCCCACCACCACCAGCTGGCAGTTTTCTCAATACCCCCAAGCTCTTCTTGGTATTCTGGCCGATGTCAGTAGTGCTGTCGTCTGGATAGTCTTAGTTCTACCCTAGTCCCAGTTCTCCCAGCTTTTCTGCTAGGTTCTCGGAGACGACTGTTCCCAGGCCTCCGAGTACTATTGGCACTACTAGTATTACTGTCTTTCTTTGTCGTTTTCTTCTTTTACTCGATTTTGTAAGAGATTGGATTACCAAGTTGGATTCCCGATGCAGGATTTAATCGATACTGAGGCATATATCATTATCGTCCGGCGTCAAGAGTGTCTCAGCGTGATTGATTGTCACGATGTTCGTAATCTATTTGCAAAAATATGTTGAACATAGTGAGAGGGGGGAATGGATTTAGCTTTCTTCCTTTTCTTTTAAGATATCTTTTCACTTTGCTACTCTTCCTCTTTTTTCTTCTCACTCTTTCTTTTCTGTTCCTTTCCCCTTCTTCTCTTTTCCTCTTTCTTTCTCCCCCTTCTTTCTCTTTGTATCCTTTTTATCTTTTCCTCACTATCAGTTCCCCCACTTTCCCTCTCTCGATATGTTTGCTTTTTCTGCTGTCTTCTTTCTTATCCTCTTTTTTCTTTCTTTCTTTTTCTTTCACTCTCTCTTTTTCCAGTCCCTCCTCTCTCTCCCTCTCTCTCTCTCTCTCTTATTTTTTCCCTTTGCCTCCCTATTTTTTACTTTTGTTTTCCTTTATCTCCCTCTCTCCCTCTCTCTATCCAACTTTACTTATTTCTCACTTTCTCCTTTTTTCTTTCCCTTTTCTACCCCCCTCTCCTCTCTCTTTGCCTCCATCCCTAACCCAAAAATTTGTCTTTCTCTCTTTTCTCCCTCTTTCTCACCTATTCCCACTCTTCCTCTTTTCATCCCTATCTTTCCTCTCTCTCTCTTTTTTTCTCACTCTTCCTCTCGCTAAAACCTCTCGGTCTTCTCTCTTCTTCTCCTCCACTCCCCTCTTTTACTCTCAATCATCCTCCGCCCTAATCTCTTTCCCCCTCTCACTAATCCTCTATTTTTCAACCCTTCTCTCTATCCTCCTCTCCTCCCCGCCGCATCGTTTCTCTGAACGATTCTACCCTTCAGTTTTCGCCTTTTGTCTAATTCCCCTTTTCCTCGATCGATCAGTCTACGCCTTCGCCCCCGACCCTTCACCCCCCTGTCCCCTCCGCCCCGATCGCCTCTGATCTATTGAAAGAACAGTACAGACATCGACAGATGATTGGCCGAGTCCCCTCACCCAAATGAGAAGAGCATTTCAATTCTACCCTTCTACAAGTTCTACTCTTTATATGATCAATACTTTCTTTGTATTTTCCTTTGATCTTACCGCCAATACTTCTTTCTTCTTTGGTTTCGATTATCGGTTCGACAGTATTAACCCTTTCGCACGCCGCCATATCAGCAGAGAGTTGTCCATCACGATGATTTTCAAAAGTCGTAGTCATAATTTCCTCTAAGCTGTGCGCAAACGAGCCCGAAAGGAATCGATATGCGCAGGCAAGGGCTAGTTACCTAAAATTATATGCAGTAATTAATACTTATAATTGTGATAATCATGGGTGCCAACTAGGGGGGCAGTTGCTGGGGATTCAAATGGGGCATTGCCCCGGATCAAGCCTTCTTTAACCGAGAGCGAGGGGATTTGAAAGCCGAAAGCTTATAGTTAATAAAGGATAATTGTGCAGTCAGGTTTCATGTTAGCCCAATATGATGTTCCTAAAGGAAAAGACAGTACTACCTCTCATTAGTCAATGGGTCGCCGTTAAGATATATTTCGAACATATCTTTTTGTACCCCCACTCCTGGGAACATATCCCCCCCTCCCTGAAAATTTACAGCGGGTGCCCATGATGATAATGTCAGAGAATTGTCCATCACGATGCTTTACGAGTTGTAGTCGGTGCTTAGATGTGCAGGGTGGCTAGATACTCGTTTACTGTGACCTTATGCCAAACAAAGCCAAGCACGACAGTAATAATCCATTCGTACACTGGCCTTGGTCAATTACGTTTAGCATGTTAGATAGGTGTCCATCATAAAGTTCTACGAGTTATGGTCGGTCTCAACCACGGGGTGAAGGTTTGAAAGCCTACGCCCGTACTTCGATTCTCGCCATGGACGTGGGCTACCACCTTTTATGAGAGAATGCAGGTTGGGGCAGAAGGGTGTGGGGGGAGCGAAACGTTAGTCAAGATTAACGGTTGGTTGGTTGGTTGGTAAAGGACTGTGACTCGTCCTAAGCTATCACAGTCAATAATGCCCTATTGATTCCCGGCCGCTATAAGGTTCGAACCTTCAAACCATCTAGCCCTCCGCGAGAAAGCCTGATTTGGGATGAATGTGGAGATAAGTCCCCAGTTACCCTTGCCTCACTCCTCAGTGGATGTCCGTGATCTTCATTCGAGACCCTACAACTGTGTGTGGCCTTGTATTAACCCATTTGCACGCCGGCCTATGCAGACGTGATTAGCATATCAGAGAGTTGTCAATCAGGGTGCTTTACGAGTCTCTCCAAGCTGTGCGCGTGTATCATGTTCACCCGTTTTGCTATCAGCGCTCAAAGGGAATCAATGTGCACTCATAAGCTTAGTTATCTAAAAGAAAGTAGTTATTAATAATCATGCTTATTCATAATTATAAGTAGAATAATATGTCAAGATTGTACTTGTTGCAATTTCTTCGCTAAAGCTTTCAGATTTTCAAATGCCACATTTATTTCGACATGACATCACAAAATAAGAAATACTCATTGTATATTACCGTGGTCTTGTAGCTGTCGAGGCTAAACAATAGAATGCCTTCGCTATTGAGCAGTGGCCACAACTACATTCGTGAGTTCGATCGTATCTATGTGCCCTAGTCTATGGCCTTGTGCAGAAGTCAGCCACGTTTAATAAATAGTATATAGACGGCAGTATTCAAATGACTAAGCAATTGCTTTGTACTTTGAAGAAACATTATGTTGCTCCGCTTTTTCTTATTTATATTCAATCAGAATGAGTCCTGATTTTTTTAAGCATTCCCCAAAACAGAAAACTACTCTGTGATGAGACTTTCATAGTTATCATCCTTAACAAATGTTACAGACAAAAAATATACACAGAAGTCATACGTACGGTGTATCATATAAATGGATTTCTCTCACTTTAAGCCTTTCAAATGTTTTTAGTTCATGTTACTTTTTACGAGGTAAATTGACGGTAATGGGAATCTTTGGTCTTATGGATGTATATTATGGTAGTTGAACATAGCAAACCAAAGCTGCAAAGTGTATTGATCAGATATTGACAATATAATGAAGTTAAAAGCCATGCATTTGTTCTCCGTCAAACACCCTAAAGTCGAAAATCTATGGATGCGCATCAAAAAGAGATTCCGACGTCATCCTGGCATATCGGATGCACTGTTTCCGTCCTACCTAAACGAATTCATAGAGCGAAATATTCTGATAAAGAACAGATTAATTGCTTCCAATTTCATCATGCGTTAATTTCTGATCAATATATTGTATAGAAATACTTCTTGCCTTTGTATGGCTTTTTGGAGCCTCTGCATGATACGTTGAACTATCATAATTTACATCCGTAAAACCAAGGTTTATCATTACCCAGGGTGTTAAAAGTATGCCAATGCAGCTATGCTGTTATGAGGCACCTCTGCTCAGAAATGATCAAGCTAACAAGTGATCAGGGAATGCAGAGATCTGAATCGAAAGGTTGCTGTCTTTGACAGGGGGGACGCGTGACAAAAACCTATACAAACTAACAAACAGACTTACTGCTCAGTTGCCTGAAGGTGCAAAGCATAGAAGATAAAACAAGATTCTTTTATGAGTTGTGCCCCTTTGTTTAATCTCACGGTGATTTAAACTTATGAATAAATGAACATGGAACGCAAAAAAAGTCTCAGTCATCGGTTGATTCGTTCGAAACGTCAGTTGAAAAAACAATGCGCAAAATTCGTGCCATTAACAAGATTTTAACATAAGCATTTGGGAAGCACATTCAGCCAGAATTCTCTGTTACGAGGCATAAAAATCACACCCTGCCATTACCTCCTATTTACGACGTGAAAAGCAACATGAGCCAAGCCTTTCAAGTGTTCTTGCCCTGAGACGTATCCTAACCGCGATATTCATGTTGTCTCTTTCTCTCTTTCCAGATCAACAATGTATTTTGATGAGTGGGAAACTCAGTCGAGCTCTCCAAGAGCAAATCAATAAAAAGAAATGCGGATTTAACCTCGCCAATTACAATGTCCACTCGTCAGTCTCGGTAAGTGATATACAATCTTTTATTATTACTTTTGTACCCCGTTATGATGCGACTGTCGGGTCTGAGAGAGCCAACCGCGTTAATAACGAGCTGCGATAATAATTCCAATTATTTGGGAGCCAGATTGAGCTCTTTTGAAGCTAGATAAATATTTAAGGGTTCACTATCCATCCTTGTTATAATGCAGGTGTTGGGATCCAAGAAAACCAACTGCGTCAAGGCCGAGCGGCGGAAAAAAAATTAACCGTTTAGGAGCTAGATTTAGCTATATTTTGACGCTAGGTAAATGTTTTGGGGTCCGTTATCCATCCACCTTATGACGCAAACCGCGCTATAACGAGCCAAGTTTCAACGAAGGAAGCCTGAAGAAATATTCAGTACACCCCGCTTAGCACTGCTTCGTTCAGGGCTGATTCGTTGTTATAACGCGAATGTTGGGATCCAAGAAAACCAACCGCATCAAGGCTGAGCAGCGATTTTTTAAAGCCATTTAGGAGCTAGATCTGGCTATATTTTGATGCTAGGTTTATATTTTGGGGTCCGTTATCCACCCACCTTATGTCGTGAACCGCGCTATAACGAGCCACGTTTTAACGGGGGAAGCCTGGAGAAATATTAAGTACACCCTGCTTAGCATTGCTCCGTTCGGGGCTGATTCGATATTGCACTTTTTTCAGAATGAATTTAGGAATGTTAAATTGCCGAAATGAATAATAACAAAAGACATCCTGGACAGTCTCTGAAATAATTGTATATTGGCCCCTCTGGTCAATCTACCATGTGTATGAACTTTAAGGTTAGTGGAAAATAATTGTCAAATTCTTTGGTTGAATATGTTGGTAGAGAATTGAATCGAATCGAAGGTGTTTTTCTATTTTATTAGTATTCTTAAAGATATCATAAGTTGGTTTGCATGCAGTCTGAAATTAAAACCCATACAACGAATCTGATATTCACATGGGTGAGCATTCAATAGAAACGACACGAACTGCGAGTCATGTCTGGTGTTATACTTACTGATCCCTCATCGTTAAATACGTTTTTTGGGTAACCTATGTAAGTAAGCCTTGTTTATAAAAAAAGATATGTAGTATAAAATTATATCAATATACGATGCACATAAAACCTTTTGTAAAATGATAAACTACGTGTATGGCAATAACTATATAATGAAGGGTGTTGGTGTTTGATCGGTACTGCTTGGGTGCCACGTTAATATAACTGATTTTTTTAATCACCGAAACAGTGACACGGTAAACTAATGATCCCAATGAGACAATTTATACATTGTACAATAATAACAAAGTATAAGGGAAACAAAGAAAAAAACACTTTTGAAGATTACATAAATTGCATTGACAGATATTAGGAAAAGAGTGACAGAAGTGACACAAAAAATCTATTGAAAAAGTTTTTTAATGTTTAGTGTTTAACGCTGTAAAGTTTTCCTGACTATCTATCTACATATCTATATCTATATCTATATCTATATATATATATATATATATATATATATATATATATATATACGCGGTCTGCTTAGAAAGTAATGAGACAGATTGTGTAAAGATATTTAACTTAATTGGATGCAAATCAACGTTATCCCTTTCAAAATAGTTCCCTTGAGAACCCATTCAAAGACGAAGACGTTATACTTGTTAAAAATGACGGGATCATTAATGTATGGATAACTTTTACAAATAATTTTTTGATATAAAAGTATTTATTGTGATAATTCTTGAAAGGGGTGATATTCTTTGTAAAGAACTGGGATTCCATGAATTTACTCTGATCTTAATTATCTTTGTGGAAACAAAAAAGTTTGGCAAGTTTCATTTCGAAGTGAAAATTTGGGAAAGTCGCTTGCACATTTTCAAATGTCAAATTATATATATATATCTTTTTGATCATTTATGAGAAAATTATTCTTAATAATTCAGAGAATGGAACTCCTACTCATTTGTTTTTCAACTTGACGAAATTTCATTTTTGTGCCTTTTTTTCGTTTAGTCACTCTTTTATGAGTGATTAGAATATGATGTCAGGTGAAAAAACTCTTCTGTGACGTTTTTGTCTTTCGTTTTTGAATGCCTAAAAGTGTTAAGCTTTGAAAATGTGTGATTAGAATATGAGGCCAGAAGAAAAAAAAATCAATTATTATTGTCACCAATCACTCTCTGAAATTTTAGCCATGCTTCAATTTAACCAGCGAATATGGTTCTCTTCTGAACTGAGAGGATTTTATCCAGGGGGAGCTTTGTCTGGATCCCATTGTAAAATCCCCGTCCAGTGCGTTCTCATTGTAAAATGTTCCAATGCACCATTGTATAGTCCTGATCTTTAATCTTTGTATATTTCTCTATTTATTCGAACCCCCATGAGAACAAGATGTGACACAAGGTCGACTTGTTTTGTTTTTATAGCACATCGACATCTATATAATAGTCTTTGTCCTTAGAGTCATTTTTACAAACACCATATGTACGTAGATATAAACACAGTAATACCACAAAATCCTGATTCCGCCTCTGGTACGTGTTCATACGCACGCTTGCAAATATCCTGAGCTCATACGTCTAATCTTGGTGGATTAATACCATCTTTTTATACAATACCGTTTTCCAATCATCCATAGAAAGGATTCTTCCCTTCAAATCCTCTCCCTGTGATCTATTCACTGTTACGTTCCCCACCAAGTAATAATAAAAAGGGACCATCAACCACGTCCAACGAACGAGGAGCGCTAAATCCTTCCAGCTCGTTTCGTTGTGCTCATAAAACCGAACTTCTTAAAAACTAGACCGGCGTCCTGACCGGGTAAAATGAGCGCAAGGGCTGCTATAAAAAAAAAAAGCGGAACGTCTGTTATTCTCCGACCCCACGCCTTTCATGGCTGGCTCACCCTTGCTTAGGATTATTTGGGGTTGTTGACGACCCCCGTCTGCCTACCCTTTCCTGCTCTAATTTCAAGGGATCTTCACGTTCCTATTTTTCTCCTCTCATTTTTCTTTCAGGATTAAACACTCATCCTCGGTCCCACATTTTTTTTTTTACTTATTATAACATCGGTTTTTAATAGCTTTTCATGCGTGGATCCAGAGGTGGGGGCAAGGGGTCGGACCCCTCCCTTGCTCGGGCCAAACCCAATTTACATTTTTTAAAAATAAAATATATAGAATAAAGATATTTTATTGATAAAAAATAATCTCAATTAATCCTAGATTAACCTTTTTAAAAAATCATAAAAATTATATCCATTGTCTAATTAGACAGCTAGGATAAACACCCTCTCCCATGCTCAGGGTCCTGGATCCTCCCCTATTTGTTGTCCCTTCCAGTAACGATTTGCAATCGCGCTATAACGCTTATCAAGGAAGCGCCACTCGCAGTATAAATCTTTAGGATGCAAGTCCATTGCTTCATGAATTATGTCAACGTCAATATTTTTCTTTAAATTGAAATACTTTTCACTTTCAATTTGATTTTATTTATTGCTTTTTATCGCAACATTTCGCTTGGGCCGATTATCCTCCGTCAATGGGTAAATAGGGTCGGTCGGAAGAATACGCTTTAGGTGGGATTTGAACCCACATCCCCGTAGCCAGGGAAAGTACCGTTTAGCCCGGCCTGCTTTGTCAATAAAACTACCAAGACTTCAACTGGACTGAGATGATCAAATAACACCATTCAACCTATTAGTTCGTGTTTCTCTGAATTATTGAGATGAAGTAGTAGTACTAGTAGTAGTAGTAGTAGTAGTAGTAGTGGTGGTGGTAGTAGTAGTAGTAGTAGTAGTAGTCGGCGGCGGCGGACATGGACACATAGCGTAGCGGTTACAAAATCAGACAGAATTACTGCAAGTAATCTAATGGTTCTAGGTTCAATCCCAGTGTGAGACAATAATAATCCGAAAATACTTCTACTGTTAAGAGGGGAGTGCGGTCAATATACTTAAATAAAGGGTGAGGTTTGTTACTACCCCACACCTACCAGATGATACCTGATGAAGGCCGTAGAGTACAACGACCGAAACGTTGTATGAAAAACAACCAAGATGAGGATAGTCCGAATAGAAATAACCATTCAACCTTTCATTCATTTCGAATCAAGCCGTGTTTGTTTACATTATGGTAGTTATAGTATTTAAAGTATTTCTGTTTGTATATCGATGTCACTCGCCCATGAGTTTTTTTTTTTTTTCATCATAAATTTCTACTCACTTGCGACTAAATTCTCATGTGATTTTTATTCATTCTTATCATATTCTCCATTGTCTATAATTTTATACGTACATAATGCATGTTGTGTGATGAGCTCGTCTGGTCTCTCCCAAAAGTATATACTAAAGTAAATATGGAAAATAACATGCAACTTTGAAACGAGAAGAAAAAGTAGAGCGTAGGGCCTCCGAGAAGAGTTTTATTACGGCCGTCCGTGCAGAGTTGTTTGCTCCCAATCTCCCGACACCTCATCCATTAGCCATCCCGTTTTCATCTCCTATAACTCTTTTGGTGTACCATATGCTCGTCAGTAAACAAAAGTCAACCTATTTTATAAATGGCAGTGTTAGCCAACGTTCTCACGGGTCGTTTAACGGATAATTCCCAATAGAAATCTAATTTCAATTTCCCAATTAAGCCAACGGTGTTTCGGCCATTTTGTGCCTTTTTGTGTAATTTTTCAATTAAAAACAAACTACAAATACGATTACAAAAATGCAGTCCAGGAAAAATATGCCAATCCTATAAAAAAAAAAACTGTTGAGAAATCAAATTCCAGGCCAACACCCCGAATGGACATATCTAATCGTATTGACTCGGAATTTTGGATATTCAGTTCTACCAAGAAACTCTCGGGGACCCTCTCGACATTTCAGGGTCTCGGTGCGATGCATCCGCTGTCCCAACCCCCTCTGAGGCCCTGGCAAAGAGAAACCATATATCAAATCCCCAGCTCCATTGCCATTAAAGAAAAATACCAGCTTATTAACCCATTTAAGAGCAATGCCCTTTTAAAGTATATATAGCAAGTAATTTGGGGCTTTATTTGTGTTTTTACCCTTTATGCAATTCACACCCAAATACTTTCATTTACCATTGGGTGAATAATTCGCTTGTTTACGAAGCACTGTGCAAGTATCGCAAGCCATTGATAATGAATTCTCTTCTCACTTTTCCATGCTGTGTCAGATGAGGATTTTGTAGGCCTCTGATCTTCGTTTACTGTGTGGCCCATGGGCGACAGGCACTGTGAGGTTCCTGTACTACGTTTACTGTGAGGCCCTGGGCTATGGGTACTGTAAAGTTCTGGACTAAGTTTACTGTGAGACCCTTGATCTACGTTTACTCAGACCCCTTGACTAGATGTACTGTGAGGCCCCTGCATTACGTTTATTGTATAGACCCTGGACTACGTTTGATGTGAGGTTCGTAGGCTACAGATACTGTAAGTATCTTGAGCTACAGGTGTTATGAGATCCCAGTAATTTTTTCAAAGGAAAAAAAAATGAATAAAAATCAATTCTATTTTTCACTAGGCCAACCGCAATAAACATTCAGACATTTTGTGCGATTTCTTGAGACCAAATCTCTAAAACTTCAGTTAATGAAAACATCGTTTTCTATTGGCATATGAGCAAGTCTGTTTTACACGCTTTAGACGTCACAGACTGTCGTGTGAGTAGGTACTCTTTTGGCACTCGGAGAAGTGAGGAGAATATTGTGATAAAGTTAGAGGAACAATTCATGGTTTAAACTGAGCGTTTATATCTTGCCTAAATTTGTGATATCAATGAATGGCGAAAATATGGTAACTTAACTTACATTTATTATTATTATTATTATTATTATTATTATTATTATTATTGTTGTTGTTGTTGTATAGTTATTATTTTTGGAGCCTTTGTGTGACTTTTGGGGCCTTTGTACGCTGTGTTAAACTACTATATTTTACAATCGAAAGACCAAGGATTGCCATTACCTCCAATTTACGACGTGAAAAATAACATGAACCGAAGTTTCTTTCCTGTTAACAACTGAGACTTGGGAAATCTGTTCTGCGTGAAACGATGTTTGTAATTATTGGAAGAGTTACTATAATGTTTTTATGCTTACATCAGAGTTGCCAAATTGGCCATTATTGGCAGATCTGGCTGGGTTTTTTTCTTCTATTTTGGCCTATAAGAATCCACGATAGCCAATTGAATCTCGTAAGTTTAATGAAACTAAATGTACATCATTTATCATTAATTTATTCTGGATTCTTACAATATAGTTATTTCATTTGATGTAGGTTCCAAATGAGTATGTATATAACATTTTTAGCTATAAAGTTAGCTGGAAACGAACAATCTAGTTGATTTTAGCCATTTTTAAAGACAGTTTTGCTATTAAAAAAAACAACAAACCATACTTGGCAACACTGGTTTAGATAAGAGGAGGCGGGTGAAGTTGAGAGAGGTTGGTCCGTCGTCGTATGTCCTATATACGCGTTGCTGTGTTGAGCGATATGTCTGATGTTGTTTCTCGGTAAAGTTGTGAATAGAAAGGCGTATTATTTTGTTATGTCCGGGATTGGAGAACAAAGACATACACAAAAGAAAACTTCATAAAAGGGAATTGAAAGAAAATGAGAAAATATGAAGCGAAAATCAAAGTCGCTGTCTCTTGAGGAAATTAAGGAAGGAAAGGAGTGAGGTAAAGGGGTGAAGGAAAGAAGGGAAGGGGAAGGGAAAGGGGAAGGAAGAAAGAGGGAAGGAAGGGGTAAGGGAAAGAGGAAAGAGGGAAGGAAGGGAGGAGGAGGAAGAAAGGGATGGAATGAGCAAAGGAAGGAGGGAAGGAAAGACAGAGGGAGGGGGAGGAAATGAAGAAAGCAGTAAGGAAGGAGGGTGGAATGGGGAAGGAGGGAGGAGGCAGAGAAGGAGTTGGGAGTGGAAAAATAAAATGCAAAAAATAAAGGAAGATTCTGTTGGCTGGCGTCCTTACGCTGGCTACGGCACCAGTTTCTCATATCACAAGTTTCTCTGGTATCGGTTTGTGATGCATGAAATAGACTTAGAGAGTGACAATCACCCGGAGAGGTGTCACTCACTTCACCATACTAGCGTGCGGTACTACTGGTATTCCCAAGCAGTCACCCAGTTAGGTACTCGACTTTTACGTGCTTAACTTTGGTGATAACACGAAAACCGATTTGTCCAACGTGATTTGGTCGTGGGCTTCAAAATTAAAGCGAGAATAGGAAACTTGTTGAAAGGCGATTGAAAGAGATTCAATGACAACGAAAACGCAAGTTCCACCCGCTACCCGAAAATGGCATTTAAAACTATCATAAGCTAAAATGGCGTAAAAGGAAGAAGTACTTATCATTAATTCATTCAGGTTTTTTCACCGTTCCCAGACTAGATAATGGTTAGGAAAAAATAGACAAGACTGATTGCTGCAAGGTCAACCTTCGCTCCAACTTTTGTTCCGAATGAAGATGATAACTGTACAAATATATATAGTTGTATCAATGTATTTATTAGTTAGCCCATTCACGTCTATATGATACATTTTCGTTCAACACTTGTCAATTTGGCTCAGTTAGTCAGACAATGGTTTGTTCATTGCTTGTCGGGAGTCCAACTCACGGATGGTAAACAAGAACTTAATGTATCGGTTTACAACCCGATTTTTGTGAGAATTGTTCTTGTGTCTCGTTACGGTAGGAAAATAAAAGTCAATTCCAGTTTGGGAGTTCGATGAAAAAAAATGGCTGTATGAACAAAGAGAAAAAACATCGACCAAAAATTTTATGCAGGCAAAAACGAAATGAATTCAAAACCAATGTTATACGGAATGAAGAAAGTAAGAAAACTGAAAGAAAATGCGAGAAAGGGGGATAATCGAGGGTTGGGAATAAGGTTGACATTGTTCATTCAAAAAGATTGTGAAGAATAAAAAGATAACTGTCTTATTTGGTTCTTATTAAACACTATCATACTACTGGTCAAAATGACTAGAATGTTTATGTATGGGTTGGGACTTCTGCTTAAGATCAGAATATTTGTGTATTCTATCAAGGGATGCAGATTCTTCCTTTGGGGTAATTTAATCCCTGGATCAACATAGGATAGGTGCCACTGCTATTATCAATGTAAGGTCAAAACTACTTCCTTATCACCAATTTGTAATTTACTATTTAAAGATTCATTTATTTTAACAAGATCTTTCTCACATTCTTCTTTACTTGATTTTTTATAATTCATTTCCCGTCCTTTTAAAAAAATTCTTCGTTTCCTTTCTTTTTTCTTTCTCTGTAATAATTCCAAATTTCTTTCCCTCTCCGTTTCTTTTCTTCTTTTCCTTTCTTTGTTCATTTCTCTTTCTTTTTCGTTCATTTCCTGTTTTTTTCAAAATTCTATTTCTTCCGTTCTTTTTTCATTCTCGATAATATCTCCAAATTCCCTTCATTCATTGTTTTTTCTTTTTTGCTTTTCCATTTCTCTCTTTTATCCTTCCTTTCTCCTTTATATTCTTGATAGTATTCCCAAATATCTTTCTTTTTTCCCTATTTTCTTTTTACTCCTTTTTCTTTCTTTTTTTCTTCTCTTTCTTCTGCGTTCATTTCCCTACTTCTACAAAAAAAAAAAAATTCTTCCTTTTTATTCTTCCCTTTTTTTTTATTTTCGGTAATCATTCCCAAATTGCTGGCCTCTCCCTTCTTCTTTCTCTTTCATACAGTCCTTAACACATTCATTTTTCGTTCGTTCCCTGTGATTTTTTCTCTTTCATATTTCCCGTCTTTGATTTCTTCTTCTCGCTTTTCGTATTCTTGTTTTCTTCAGCGTAGATACGGAGAAAAGGAGCAAAGAAAAAAAAAAGGAATAAGTTATTTAGACTTCTAAAAACTCTGTTATTACCGCTCAAGGTTGGTCGGTAAGGCAAGGGGTCTGGTGGTGCTCAGACGTACGAGGATGGGTGGGAGTGGGGAACTCATATCCATATCTCTCCCCCCCCCCGGTTCCTTTCTCCTCCTCCCCCTTCCCCGCCCGTAACTCGCACTGACCTTCACCACCACCACCACCACCACCATACCACACCCCGCATGTAGATCTGATAGTAGAGCGCGAAGAATCGCGTGGGGGGAGGGGAGGGGAGAGGGGGGAGCAGCTGTTTTTGGAGTGGCTCGGCTTTTTTGGTAGAGGGTGAGAAAAGATTAGATGAAGAGATTTTTTTTTTCGCCTCCTTTGAACTTATTTATGGCTTCGCCGACCAAGGAGCGGCATTTGTTGGTCTCTCTCGTCTGTGTGGGTGAGTCTGTCTTCTCCTCCTCGGTGTCGAGAAATTTACCCACCAAGGCTGCCTGGCCCCGTTTTATACACACACATAAACGGCTTGCACACACGAATACAGAGACTTACTGGCGTACATGAGTAGACTTTGATATCCATTTATATACATATATATGTGTGTGTATCCGTATTTATCTGTCTACGTCTGTCTCCCTGTTTATCTGTCTCTCTGTCTAATTCTCTCTGTGTATAGGGTGAGATAGAAATATATATGAAAAGAAAAACCAGAAGTTAAAGTTGATACTATCAACCCCCATTCATTCACTCTCTCCGTTGAGAATGGCTGTACAGTCAAAACCGGTCACGGAATATTCTTTTGAATCATTATTTAAAAAATTGAATAATTTCATTCCTACATCCGGTCCCGTGTATGCGTCTTACAATTTCGTTGTTACTACTGTTCAGTTTCACGCCATTTCGATCAACGTTGATCTGTTGGTATCTATGTACTATTCGCTTACAGACATGCAAGAAGTAAATAGACTCCAACGATACCAGCACTTTTACTTAAACAGTATAAAATGAAGTCTTGACTCTCTTTCGGTCGTTCAAACAATTTGTTTTGGCATAAGATTGATAAGTTCTGAGATTGCAGCTCAATGTATTTCAAACCACTCCTAATGTAAGGAATTCTGCAAATCTAGACGTGTTGCTGACTTTTTAGATTTCTTACACACGTTCTCGTCTAATATTGCCCACATGTATTCAATGGGATTCGTTTCAGGGACTTGTCGGACCAAGGAAGTAGTTTGATGCTGTGTCTGAAAACTGAGTAAATCTTGATTCACTAGAAAAAAATATGCTGTGCCAAAAAGCTTAGGTCTTATCGCTCATCTCCATTGCCCAATCATTCGTCTTTTTAATACGAGTCGTGGTTAAAAGTGGCTTCCCCTTGGTTGCTCATCTAGAACAAGTCGATAAAGATAATTTTTTGCTGTTCTTAGACTAATTTGAAATTTTTCTGCCACATCTGAGGAAAATTGGGGGTGTTGAGCGTTTTTTTTTTGTTTGTTTTTTTTTTTTTGGTACTTTTTTGCATGTTGGCTGGTCATAATAATTTGGATCCTGAAGGGGTCTCAAAGGTTAGCGCAACCTACACTATGTTAATCCCTGGTTTCCGTTATCCCTCATAGAAAAATTTTCAGACCTCAGGGTGAAGCCGTTGCAGGAAATAAATATTTCCGCCTTTTTCTTTTCTCTTTTTTTTTTCCATGCTTTTATATGTTCGCTCGTTACAGCCTATACGATATCTTCAAATTCTCTGTGGAGTTTGATGAAATTTTGTCGTGGGTTGGGTTATTGGCTAAGATGGGATTGACCAAGGAATTCGTTTTCAATTGGGTAAATGTACGACGTTGGCAGAAGCATGCCCTCTCAGAGTGCTTTCTAGTCGTCGAACTCTTAGTCCAAGTCTGGAGTTGACTTTGTTTCTCAATTGTAACAACATCGAGGACAAAAACAACGATCCCCACCAAATTCAGAGGAATCAAAATCAACATGGCCCCTCCATGATTACGACTAACTGATTGGTAGTCATGACTCTTACCAGCTGGGCCAGATTCACAAGTCTTACATATCTACCAAAATGTATGCCGGAAATACCCAAGGGCTAATAAATATACTTGTCTATTAATTAAATAAACATTGCCTTACCGTGATTTGAAAAAAAAAATCACGTCGAAGTGGTTGATACTTGGCTCTCTTACCGACTGAACCAAAGTGATAAGTTTTATAGATCTACGAAATTTATCGTACGGGGAGTTATTCCATTCTAATGAATAGATACGTTTATTCTAAAAAAAAAACTTTTTTTTTTTAATATTTTTTTTACTTATTATATATACAATAGAAAAAGATTCAGTTATCGTCTCTTCAGTCGGAATCGAGATAGCATCGAAGTTTGATCCTTCTGCAACCGGTCTTGTCTCTTCCTGTTTTTGTTTGTCGACGTACGTCAGCCCAGCTAGACATCGTTGTTGCTACGATCAATCTATATCACTATTTTTTCCATCATCGATTGATAGGACTATCGATTCTCTGATCTCTTGTTCCGTGTGTGTGTGTGTGTGTGTGTGTGTGTGTGTGTGTGTGTGTGTGTGTGTGTGTGTGTGTGTGTGTGCCTCCCAGACACATACACCATTTTTTCTACTACTTGCAGCGGTGGCCCACCCCCTTCTCCTCTACTCCACACACCCCCAAACTACTACGCCACACGTCTTCTCCTTCTTCACGGGCAATGGTGGGGCAGAGGGGCAGGACGGATCAGGGGGTGGAGATGCACCTTCCCCCCCCCAACCCGCCCTGCCCTGCCCTAGGCTCACTTAGTTTGGCTGAGTCAGGTAAGCTGCTGCAGACAAAAAAGATAGAGATTTAAACTCGCGATACCAACACTGAAGTCGAATCTATCGAAAAACTATGGATTTCCCCCCCCCAAAAAAAGCAAAACAAAACAACAAACAAACAAAAATCGATGATATTCTTGTTGAATCTTGATCACCAAAATCGAACATTACACAGCAGAAAATTCAGGTCGGAGAGTTCTGTTACTGTAAATTGTCCTGTCTCCTGTAGGGAGGCGGGGAACAACGGGTCAAACCCCTACTGGTTCCAGCCTTCTCACCGTTGGCAAAGGGAGAGTGGGAATGTGAATGCTGGAACCTCATAGTCATTAAGTAATAATGGTGTTGTATATCTGTTTTTATGTAACCCTAACTTGATTTTCCCATATAAAAAAGACTATTATCATTTGCGGAAGCTCGCTTCATCGGGTCAACCCAGGGTCAGATCATGCTTCTCCGTCTACGGTCAAGTGCACCATCTGACATCTAGATCATACAATGGGATGAGCTTACACTACAAATAGCGGCGAGTTCAGCATCTTCTCCGTGAGAACCCATCATGTAGCAGGTTTACCCCAGAGATGTATCCGGAAACGTGCAGCGTGTAAGTCAACCTTGAAGGTTTCGGCTAATAATTTTGTTTGCATATTTTACACTCGCTGTATAAGTCGAACCCTAGATTTTGAAAGATTTTTCTTTGTTTTTTAGGAACCCTCCTTGAACATCTCAATTTACAATCTATATCTATCTATCTATCTATCTATCTATATATATATATATATATATATATATATATATATATATATATATGTGTGTGTGTGTGTGTGTTATTGAAAAATGGATATATGATCTGACTGATTGATTATGAATTGCGCTATATCATATGCAAACTCCTATTTGAAATGATGATCCGTTATTACATGGTAAATGTAGCATTAGACCAAGACAACGTAGCTATAATAAACAATTGAAGAATATTAACACCAATTAACACTGTTGATTATTCCGTGTCTCCTATAGTCGTGGAAAACCTGAAAAATCTCCTTTATATAAAACTCTTGTGATAAAGATAAGAATAGGCGGGGCTGTTTATATTCATTTATTTTATATCTGTATCAATATCTATACATCTATTAATCAATATATATATATATATATATATATACATATATATATATATATATATATATATATATATATATAATCGAACCAATGAATTGAAATGAAAAGAATATTTGCGATGCTATCGATTCTGACAAGCTTGCACAGCTGAAAAGTTATGTACTTAATTCTTAAGCATTTCGTTTCAATTATTATTATTATTATTATTATTATTATTATTATTATTATTATTATTATTATTATTATTATTATTATTATTATTATTATTATTATATACTCGTATAGGTATCATCATTATTGTCCGCTGTTATTATTATCATCATTATTTTTTTAGTTAAAGTTATTATTATT
Source organism: Thysanoteuthis rhombus (assembly GCA_963457665.1). Lineage (NCBI taxonomy): Eukaryota > Metazoa > Mollusca > Cephalopoda > Oegopsida > Thysanoteuthidae > Thysanoteuthis > Thysanoteuthis major. The sequence goes on along the minus strand of OY735238.1, from coordinate 37,546,499 downwards.
ATTTACTCTTATATGTATCATTATTTACTGTTGTAGTTATTATTATTATTATTATTATTATTATTATTATTATTATTATTATTATTATTATTATTATTATTATCATCATCATCATTATTTACACTGCTATTATTACTTACAGTCGTCATCATTATCTTTATTAATATTTACTTTTATCTTCATTATTATTGTTATCATTATTAAATACCTTCATTATCATCATTGTTATTATGATTATTAATTCCTTCATTATTATTCTTATTATTCTTATTACTATTATCATCATTGTTATCATTATTCACTGTTGTTATTATCATTATCATTGTTTACTTTTATCACTGTTGTTATCAATATTAAGTACCTTCATCATTACCATTGTTATTATGATTATAAATTCCTTCATTATTATTATTATTATCATCATCATCATCATCATCATCATTATTATTACTATAATTATTATTATTATCATTATTATCATTATTATTATTAATCCAGTTGTTTTCAATTATTGGAATCAAAAGCCTTGTCTTCGATTTAAACGCGACCCACTTCCGAAGTCTGCAAGGAAAAACTGCTGAATCAGCGATTTCGAAGAACTGGGTCAATTCTGTGATTGCATATCGACAATTCTTTTGATCTTTACCGATAGAAGACATCATTCTCACCCTTCTTGCCCTTTCCCTCAGTCACTTCTTCCTTATATTTAATTCCCCCTTTCTCTCCTTCTTTTTCTCTCTAACCCCTTTTTCTTTTCCTCCTGGAAAATTTCCTTCTTTTCTCTTTCACGCTTCTTTTTCACTGCTACGCTTCCTCCTTCTCTTTCATTATCACCCCTTCTCTCTCTATTTCTATCACTCTTTCTACCCCTTTCTATTCTTATTATTTCTCTCTACAGCCTTTTTTTCGTCGACCTTTTCACACTCTTATTTTCTTCATCTCTGTTCCCCCTCTCTTTTCATGCTTACATCTCTCTATCCTTATCTCTTCAGTCTTTCTTTCTGTCATTCCTTTTGCTCTCTTTCGAGTCCTCTTTTCATCCTTTCTATCACATCCTTCTCTCTCTCTCTCTCTCTCTCTCTCTCTCGCTCTCTCTCTCTCTGCTTCTTTCACACTCTTTCGAACTCCCCCCTCTCCGTCCGTCTCTCTCTCTCTCTTTGTCTTTTGATCTTCCTGTATCTCTATTATAACTCTTTTTCCATCTTTACTATCTTGTGAAACCTGCTGAATCAGCAGTTCGAAGATCCCCCTCTCTTTCTCTTTCTCTCTCTCCCTCTCCCTCTCCCTCTCTCTCTCTCTCTCTCTCTCTCTCTCTCTCTCTCTCTCTCTCTCTCTCTCTCTCCAAGGTTAGAAAAACTACTGGATGAGCAGTTCGAAGACTCTCTCTCTCCCCCGTCTCTGCCTCCTCTCTCTCTCTCGCTTTCTCTCTCTCTCTCTCCAAGGTTAGAAAAACTATTGAATGAACAGTTCGAAGACCCCCCCCCCTCTGCTTCCTCTCTCCCTCTCTCTTTCTCTCTCTCTCTCACTCCAAGGTTAGAAAAACTACTGAATGAGCAGTTCGAACACACACTCTCTCTCTATCTCTTTCTCACTCTCCTTCTCCATCCTGCCCCCTCTCCCGCTCCCTAACTCTTTCTCCAAGGCAAGGAAAAACTGCTGAATCTGCATTCAGAAGATTTGGGTCAATTCAGAGATTGCAAATCGACAACTCCTTTGATCTTTACCGATACAAGCCTCCCTCCCCCTGAATCTTTCCCCCCATCCCAATCGCCCCACCCACCTGGCACTTTCTCGTACATTCTTTTGACCTACAAACATGTGCAGTAACCACGCACAGATGCAGAGTCTTGCAACTCATGAATATTAAGGAAGCATTGTACAAGTGGTTTCCTCGTCTAACAGTTCGGATTCTTTTGATTGGAGCAATTCTTCTCTATAATTTAGTGATTCTAAACAGGGGGCACATACCCCCAAAGGGGGGGGGGCAATTTGGGTGTGAAGAGCGATGTGCGTTTCGTGGCTCAAAACTGAGTCGACATGAGGTTTAACTACGTAATTCCTAATTATACAATACTATTGATTATTAATACTACAGTACTGTTAATTATTAATTATACAATACCATTAATTATTGATTATACAACACTCTCAATCACTAAATTCACTGTAAATTCCATTGTAACTGAACTCATTTTCTTTGTGAGGCATGAAAGCGATGTTACAATTGCGGGGTAGTTTCTGAATGTCACACAAGAAATTACAAATAGAAAGTGCCCTAAAGTTTGTATATAAGTATTTTTTTTTCAAAGAATTTGTTTCTTTAAGGATATTTTCTTCGATTTTAAACTATCAATTTTGGTAAATTTCTAAACTTAATACTATATATTTTTACGTCTTCAACATCAAATGTGTTTTTAATCCAGTAAGAGGGACATCAAATATTTTGAGCTGTTGAAGAAGGTCATGGAACAAATAAAGTTGAAAACCACTGTTATGATTTATTTCACGAGAAGAGACAAGGAAGAATTGTCGAATCCAGCTGTTATTCATATCGGGTTCACTCGAGTATAAGTCGAGTTTTAAAGATCAGATTAAAACAATCAGGGAATTGGGATAAAACTGAAATTTTGATGAAACGTCTCGTATAACATGGTTAACACTTGGTATTTAATGCTCGCGGCTTCAGGCTCTGTGAAACACGATTTACAGGACGAAGGGCAGACGCCTAGCTAGAGATTTCAGAGCCAGGGGTGGGTGGGTGGGTGTGGATCATTGAGCCGCGCCTTTCAAGTTGTGAGATTTGATGAAAGATGAAATTTGGCAATAATTAGACAAGCGCTATCACTTCGTTGGTGAAAATCAACCCCAAAGGTTGAATCAGTATTATTGCAATACATGCGTGTACAGATATATCCTTGTTATTGCATAATGTTGGTTCAGTAGGTGGAGTACAATTCATAAAGCTTTGGGGGGATGGGCGTCCTCCCTTTGAGGCTCGGGGGGGGGGGAGGCGTTTTGGGAAAAAACTTCACTCCCTCCCCAGCGACTGAGATAGATAGATATGAACAGACTGAGATAGATACTTAGGTAGATATTATTTCCTCGCATAAAAGGATAATTGTTGTTAGTGCGTGTGCCAGAACTAATTATCTAAAAGTATCCTTGAAAGAAAATAGCTCTTTCAGCAAAAATAAGTTTCTAAAAAATACCAGCACCAGATTTGGGCATCTTTGGTCCCAAATGACCTTGGAGACCCAGAAGAGCACTTTTTAGGAGGAAGAAAAAAAATGAAGGTTTTGTAGATGGTGCATAGTGATATATTCGTGCATTCTTTCAAGATTCAAGATTGTAGCTCTAAAAATGTAATCAGGAGCGCCTGGAGACGCGCTCACGCACGCACGCACGCACTCACGCACTCACGCACGCACTCACATGCGCGCACATTGACGCAGGCAAGCTGAGAGAGAAAAATCTGTTGCCCATTCTGGCTGGTTGGCGGCAGGTCATTTACTGGGGCTACAGTGATTTGATAGCTACGAACATACTGAGATTGATATAAACCGACTGGGACCGTCACTTGGTCTTTCGCTATTTTTACAGACCAGAACCAGATATTCTTTTTTGAAATTCTTTGTTCATGACCAACACTTCGGCGTCTGGCTCTGGAGTCACGTCATCGAGGCTCATAAAAAGCATCTGAGGAATGTCGTGAGGTTTCCGTGTGTACAATATATAACTTCAGGTAAATATGTCTGCGTCATGGCATCCTTGGTGGTTCAGTTCGTATGTTACACTTCACTTTATAATGATCGACTGACGCTCAGATCGAGTTGCGCCCATACTCACACAACGAAATTCGGGCGTAACTCGATGCACGGCTGTATTTTATAAAATGTAATTGACCAGTTATTAGGAAACGCCAACTAAAACAGTCAATTTAGGTTTCTTCAGTTTTTAAGTTGGTCTTACTGGCTATGTATGTATCACACGCGGAGGCCTCAACAATGGAGCCAGGGGATTGAAAATGTAAACATTTACTCTTTATTTTGTCTAGAACGAAAAAAAAAAAGGATTCTCCGCCTTAATAAGTTTTAGTGGAGTTCAATTTATAATCCAAATTTATGCTAAATTGAACCCTTAGTTTGTGCACGTTTTGAAAATTCAGGCTTTTTCATGAATACTGCCCAACAAAAGACGAGTAAAGTAAATCATCCATTGGTCACCCCTTTTCCCAATTTTTTTAATTGATCACCCTCAACACGACATGCTATCAAAAGACATTAGTCATGTGACAGTTTCTATTTAGTGACTAACCAAACATATTAAATAAGTTGAATAAGAATCTATACTAACTCGCAGGTAATCTCATCGTTAGGGATTTCACGAAAAATTGTTCTCATTCTACTGTCCATGCCATAGGATATTTCGTAAAGTTGCATTCCCTGCCTCTGTTGAGACATTAACTCGTTAACCGTGGCAAATTACACAGTTATTCTTTGCAAGATAAAACCCTTGTCCATTTTTTAGATAACCCATTGCAAGATAAATGCCCTGACTCACAGATAGAAATGTGTTGCCATCAGTATCAATTACACAGAAATGTTGTTGAGATAGCTGTAGAAGTTAATGTGTTAATGCTGTAGAAGTTTAAAGTAGAGATCGAACCTTCTTGCTGATTCCGTTTTCTAAGCTGATAGCCAATGCGCCATCTTGCATCAAGAGAATAAATGCTCATAGATACATAAACCAACACATAAACACGTATAAACTCAAACACACACTCACACACACACACACACATATTCATGAGTTCTGCAGTAGTTTTGACAAATGTTTATCCACGGAAATACTAGCCCGCATTTTCGTTTCCCGATCGTGTCCACTGTATTAAAGTCACTGATTTTGGAGCGGATCCAGGGTTTTGAGCGGGAAATGAGTTCTATTTTGTTATCAATCTATCTACTCAATTAGACAATGAATATAATAAATTTGTGGGCCTATCGTTAATTTATGATTATTTGGCATCATTTGGGGTTTTTAATTCTCGATTTTTTTAAAATTATGCTTTGCTGGGACAGGGTGGGTCTGGACTCCCTGGATCCGCGCCTGAATAGGATATCATAAATAATGTTTCATTTTAAGCTACTAAATGTTGATGGAATAAATTTCAATTTACATTATATTATTTTTCTTTCCTCATTGTCGATTAAACTCATTCTCATTATTATCAATTTTTGCTACTATTTACGTTCATCTTAATTGTTGTTGCTTTTTATCGCAACTGAACCCAGGCTAAGTTCCCTTACAGCAGTGAATAAATGAATTAGAGTCTAAATAACCGGATATTTCATACTTTGCTTCATCCATACTGGATTTGATAGAGCCAGAAGACCAAACTTGCGAGCAATCAATGTTTTCTTTTTTCATTGTTAACTAAATTCATAAGAGACAGATAGACAAGCAACGCATTGAGAAACAAATAGGGTAGGTATGGACTGTGAATGAACAATATCAAGTGCGACGCTACGTTAAAATGGCTACCTATCAGTTGCAGGATCAATTCCTGCATCAGCCTATTCTTCTTCATATATATATATATATATATATATGTATATTGTGTCATCCACAGACAGCTGTTTCGATGTATTACATCTGCTATCCCATCCAGGTGGCAGAATTGAAACCTTCAGACCCGGGGACCGATATCCTACCTCTAGACTGCGGAACTGGATGGTCAGTAAGGCTGAATTTAAGCGATATATCTATTTACACAGAAATTCCTCATTTACCAGAGTGCTCTTTTCCCATGGAAGAGCATTGCATGAGCTTACGATGGATGAGTTACCTCACTTGAAGAGTGCTCAACCCTGAATAGAGGAGATAGATAGATAGAGAGAGATACTTCTAGTTGAATGGGACTCATTGTGATTAAAGCAACAGCTAGGTGTTAATGAGCGATAAACTAAAACAACAGAACTCGAACCCTCTCCGCCAGTTTTCTGAGCTGATAACCTATACGCCATCTCGTGAGAGAAGGATCAGAAGGACGTAATATACACACGCGCGCGCACACACGACGCACACACAGACAAGGAAAATAGGTAAATGAATAGTGGGTAGGGTGGGAGTGGGAGTGGGAGTACCATTGTCGTCATATGCTATTACCTTATCCTCACCCCATCCGTCACCCCCACCCACGATTTCCCCACGGTCTGAACGGTGAAAGACAAAAGACGATCGCATCCATCTTTGCTCTCCATCTCCGCGCACCTCAGGTCGTCTTTCCATGTTACTCTCCGCCTTGCTCGCCACCCTTACCCGTATTCCACCCCTAACCCTAACTTCTTCTGCCTTGTAATTTGACAAGCTTTATAGCTAATCAAATAATTTCATCTCTGTAATTTGCGTCGGGGCGGGGAGGTTCGGAAAAAAGGCGGGGAGGTAGGGGACTACAGGGGGAGTGAGTGGGGGGTGCTGAGGGGGATGGCTATGAATGAGTCGTCGAGGAGGATACGTGTGTACATCCCCGAAACCCTCCGCTTCCCTATCTATCCCTCACCCCCTCATGGCTTGTTCTCTTTAAAAACATTGCATTTCGTCTTTCTCTTCTAGACTTTCTGGTGTTTGTTTTAAATTTCTGGTTTCAATACACACACACACTAAAACACACACACACACACACACACACACACACACACATATATATATATATATATATATGTGTGTGTGTGTGTGTGTGCCCACACACATGTACACAAACTATATATATGTATATATATATATATGCATATAGGTTGTGCGTATGTATATATATATATATATATATATATATATATATATATATATATAAATATATATATATATATATATATATATATATAAATATATATATATATATATATATATATATATATATATATATATATATAGTGCTTGTATATATATGCTATTTTTAGTTCTATTATATAAATACACAAATGAATATAATACATGTATATACACCATATGCTGTTTTAACTTTCATTATATAAATACATCTATACAGATAGGATACATGCATGCAGTTCTTATATCGTAATAAAGATATACGTATATGTAAATATGATACATATATATATATATAAGCTGTTTCTAGTTTCATTATGTTGTTCGAAGTTATATTGAATAAATACATATATCAATCTTATGTATTTATTCTTTATTCTAGACTATATACATACATATATGCATATATATATATTTATATATATATATATATACACACACACACACACACGTATATGTATATATTTATATATATGCTGTTTCAAGTTTTATCATGCAGTTATATATTATATGCTGCTTCAAGTTCTATCATATACATATATATATATATACTTATAAATATACAATATGTGCAATGTTTCATTCATATTAGCGAGTGTGTGTGTATGTGTGTGTGTATATGTGTGTGTATGTGCGTGTGTCTTTTCAATTTTATTCGTTTTTTCAGTTTGAAATTGAAAGTAAAATAAGCTGATAAAAAGCAATAAAAACAGATGGTTTCCTGACAGCCTCATCTCTGTCAAAATCTTTTTTTCTGCTCAGATAAACTGATTCGTTTTTGTTTTGTCTTCTTTTTCTTCCTTGTCTTTTCTTCTTTTTTTTCTTCTTGTTTCTTCTCTGTTTCATTACCCTCGATCTTATCTTTTTCAATTTCTTATTATTTCCTATCTTTATCTCTCTCTCTCTCTCTCTCTCTCTCTCTCTCGTTCTACTCCCTTCTTCATTCTCTGTTTTTCTTTTTCTTTTTCTTCTTTGTCCTTATTTTCTTTTTCCTTTCCTCCCTTCGTTTCCTTCTCCTCCTCTCTCCTTATTTCTTTCTTCCCTTTTCTGATTTTTTTTACTGGTTCTTAATATCTTCCTTCACGACGCTCTCGCCTACTTCATCTTCACTTTCTTCTTCTTCTTCTTCTTCTTCTTCTTCTTCTTCTTCTTCTTCTTCTTTTTCTCTCTCCTTTTTTTATCAAGCTAGAAATCCTCAAATTCACTATCAGCTCTTCCATTTTTTTTCGCTCGCCCGTCTAGAGACCGGCATCATCCTTCATCTCTTCCCCGTTTTCCACACCACTCCCCCATACCCATCTGTCAACCTGTGACATTTAACCCCCCGACTGTTAAGTAGCCATCTCCATCACCCCTCCCTCCCCCCATATACGCACAGCACCAATCACGTCCACCAAGCTGGGGGCCGCGACACCCATGCTATTTATCTCTTTTCATCTTTTACCTACACTTGCCTCACTTTCATGGCACACTTTTCCCTTCTCTGTTGTTGAATTACGCAACCAGTAAAACGTAACTGAAAGGGGACTGGGGCAGTGCCAGACTGAGGGGGTGCTGAGTGGGTTGGAGCAAGGGGTCCCTAATATTTAGGGGACCCCGAAAATCAATTAACGGGAAAAATCCCATGCGAGAAATTGGTTAACGTGTTGTTGTTGCTGCTGCTGTTGTTGTTGTTGTTGTTGTTGTTGTTGTTGTTGTTGTTGTTGTTGTTGTTGTTGTTGTTGTTGTTGTTGTTGTTGTTGTAATAATAATAATAATAATAATGATAATAATAATTAAAAAAAAAAGAAGAAGAAGGATACAATGTAATTGCAATTAAATTTAATGAACTTGGGTGGCCCTCTCTTTGAATTACAGCCAGGGGCCTCATGCAACTTTAATCCGGCTCTGTTAAGGGGCTTTTTGGAAATGCCCCGAGCCCCCAATGGATGGGGCCCGAAATGATTTATAAATAGTAGTTCCCCTATTGCATTTCTGCCGAAACACGTCACATGATTTTGGAAGTGGCCCCCCTTAGGAACAAAGACCCAGCGGGCCCACTGATCCCCAGCTACGACTAAATTCTGTTGGATACACTATTTCGATTACGATCGTTGAAATTAAGCAACCCCTTCAAAATCCTGGGCCAACCTGACCCCCTGTCACCCCTTCTTTTCGGGGCCTGCAGGGAAAACATATGAGTACCAAACTATACGGTAAGAGATCGATTTGTAAAGGGAACTAGATATTAATCTGTATTTGTTAGATACACTGGTTCTTACGCAAACATAGGAGTTGAGCAACGTCGAGTCTGATCAGTACCCAGATGGGTGACCGTCTAGGTACTGTAAACATCTGGGTCTCATGGAGAAATCCCCCCCCCCGTGGCAATCCCGTCAAACCTCTTAGGAGGGGACCTATCTGTACACTGTTGAATAACGTAAACCAAAGGCCCGTCCTCCCGTAGCTCCCATCCGAACACTCTGACTGGCCTAGTTGTGAGCAGCAAGAAATGCATGTATGAGTACCTAGATGGGTGACTGCCAGGGAATACCAGGTGCCGTAAGCCAAAGAGGTGAAGTGAGTGACACCACTCCGGGTGCTTGTTACCCCTAAGTCTATTACCAGACATTGCAGGCCGAGATAAAAGGAACTTGTAATGTGAGAAGCCTGGACAGGGAAGGGTTATACCGTGACCATCGTAAGGGTGTTGGCTACCTCGCAAGACAACGAGTTTCGGGAGTGCGGGTGTGGTTATGAATTTGACTCTTACGACAGCGGTCAGTGATTGAGAGGAAAAGAGAGGCGGGTATCTGGGTACAGAAACCCCAGAGCAGGGATTCCCGACATTTTTTCTCCTTTGCACCCCTCGAGTATCCTGACAAGTTCCCAAATACCCCTAAAATGTAAAAATGGATAAAATTACTATGTACTCTTGTTAATACGGCACCCGCGAATTTGCTGTTATAACGGGCGGATTTTATACGAAGTATGTTTTGAATTTTTTCTTCTCTTTGAAATAATGCTCTGAAATTGTTTTGCACTGTTGCTGTAAACTAATCTCCGACAATACCCACATTAGAATATGAAAACAAACAGTAACTAATTCTGTTAGAACAAGTGCCGTTAAAACGAGTGTTTACTGTATAATGATTCCAATAAGAGTTGCATCTAATGTTAATGAAAGGTTTGGGTAATATCCTTTTGGTTCTTCTTCCAGCTTCATAAGATACTCGGTGATTAATTATTCTAATATGTCAGTCGGCGACTGTGAGATTGTTGATCCTGTTTTTTTGGCAACAAGTATATTAATACGCGAGGAATCTTTAGCAGCTGTAAACCAAAGATCAGGTTCAGGTGTTTTGAGATTTGATCTGTGATTTGATCTGTGATTTGATCTGTGATTTGATTTAATCCCCGACAATGTTGACTCACGAAGCGATGGTGATGGAAATAACAGCAGTGCTCGGGTAACAGGTCTAGCAATCCATTCCTATCAGTTCAGCATCCGAAACCAAAAAAAAAAATCACATAAATTATCCTCATAAAATATATTATGTACAGAAGAATGATCACTCTGAAGTTCTACCAGATCTTTTGACATACCTGTCCCAGCATGCAACAGCCAGGCTCATGCAAAGCTAGTTATAGACTGAAGCCAGATGGGAAATTGTAGACTCCCATCTTTAATCGCTCTTCAAGTATTTTTGTAAGCAGTGCTAAGTACACATGATTTATGTATAGGTATATACGCATACACATAGCGTACATGATGTACTTGCAAGTAACAGAAGAGAATAAAAGAGCTAGAAGGATTTATAATAAAAAAAAAAGGTAATGGTAAGTAACTTTCTTGAAAAAGCGTATGACATAACAGTAATAAGAAGCAGTAAATACGAAACATTTACGTTTATAACTGAGCCGTGATAAATTGTGGCTATTTTGGAGCTAGATCTAGCTATTTGGGAGTTACATAGATATTTTGGGGACTAACACCCACCCGCGTTATAATGCGAACTGCTTTATAACAGGGGATTCCTGCAATAATTTTATGGTGTTGGGGTTTTTCTGCTGGTATAAGACAAAAATTGTGTTAAATGCTTATTGGAGAGTGGTTTAAGGAATTAAGAGGCCTGTACAAAGCTGGGAATAGGCTCAGGCCATACGCGAAATGTAGACCACATTTCAAACTGCTCATCAAATATTTTTTGTAGCCAGTGCTAAGTGCACGTGGTTTTTTATGTACGGGTATATACATGTACTTGTAGTGTACACGGTATACTTACAAGTAACAAAAGAGAATTTAAGAATTAGAATGATTTATGAAAAGAGTTTACGACAATGTTATTCTAAATTGTTAGGCTATTTTGTACAGTAAAGAGACAGAAAATACAAGAAAACATTCAATAGTATTTGCATCTACCAGAGGGGTAAGCCCCCTCAATATCAAAGGCCCATTCCAATAGCCCCATATCCCTGCCCCCAATGTTCAGGCTAAAATGTGTTTGACAGATAATTGTGCATGCATTTTGTGTGTGAGTATAATTGAGTGAGGGTCATAGCGTGTGTGAATGTGTGTGCATATGTATGTTAGTATGTATGTATGTATGTATGTATGTATGTGTCCATGTCAGTGTGAATATTAAAGTGTGTGTGTATATGCATAAATGAGTGTGTGTGTCATAGCGTGTGTAAATGCATGTTCATATGCGTGTTCGTATGTGTGACGCTGTCTATGTCAGTGTAACAATAAAAATGTGTGTGTGAGAGAGGGAGAGATAGAGAGTGAGAGATGGAGAGAGGGAGAGAGAGATAGAGAGAGAGTGAGAGATGGAGAGAGGGAGAGAGAGAGAGTGAGAGAGAGAGAGAGAGAGTGAGTACACGTTGATTTCCGTGTAACTTTAGTCCGCTTAAGTCGGTAACTTAAATCTTGGATTAACTTTCACCTAAACGCTTGCTGTTCCCCTTGGAAATACAACCCCAACTTCACCTCGCCCTTCCGCTACAGTTCCCTCGCCCCCCAGCCATCAACCTTTCTCCTTTTCTTCTTCTTCTTCTTCTTCTTCTTCTTCTTCTTCTTCTTCTTCTTCTTCTTCTTCTTCTTCTTCTTCTTCTTCATTTTCCTATCTATCTATCTATCTATCTATCTATCTCGCTCTTTTATTTTTCTTCCTCCTCTGATCTCTCTCTCTCTCTCTCTCTCTCTCTCTCTCTCTCTCTCTCTCTCTCTATCCTCCTACTCTTCCTCTTGACCTGATTTTGTGAAGAGGAGAGTTCCCGAACCTGCAGAACCCAAGACCCACTTCCCCACAACAGAAACAAATCCCCTCTGTAAAACGGACTTCAAAAACACCCGCTCCCTCTACTTCCCATCTTTCTGTACTTCCCTCTCCCGATTTAATTTGACTCTCCCTCTCGATCATATTCACCTTCCCACCCATTTACCCCCCACCCCCGCGCTAAAGCTTCTCTAAGACGTACGGAGGCTCGGAAAGACCGTGAACAAAAAGTCTTTTCTCTCTCTCTCCCCCCCTCTCTCTCTCTCTCTCTCATAGGTCCCATAAAATGCCAGGGGGGGCTGGATCCCCCCTAAGAAAACCAAAATATGAAAGTAAAAATAAACCATTTTGAAATTAATTGTGTAATCATTAGCCATTCTTACATCTGAATGTCATCAAAATTGAAGAATTTCTGAGATTTAGCCTGTTTGGTTACCCCCACCCCCACCCCGCCAATATATCCCTTGATAGAGGTCGGGGGGGGGGCTATACCATGTGTTTAACCATTCGCTTTTGTTATCATTCTGTGTCGTGAACATTCGAGTAAAAGTCGATCTCATGTAAAAGTCGATTCCCTTAATTTTGACAAAACAAATATCATGTCAGGCAGGGATTCAAGAGAAGTGAAGCCGTGGGTTTGGACCCCCAGCCCCCAAGCTCAAAACCCTGCCCCACCTTCCTGTATGTGGAAGCTGAGGTGCAGGTTGATTGAGCGGTTAATGGCGCAGAAAATGGAGTCAACAAGACGAGTTCAAACGCCGCCTAGGACAATTTGTGTTCACTTCGCATAAATACCCTTGGAAAAGACATGAATCTATCTCTCCACTATTGGTAAAATAGCGCAGGGTGAAGCGAGCGACGCCACTTCGATGACTTTTCGTTTCTAAGTCTAGTTGATTGAGCAATAATGCGATCTGTTGACTACACGAAGAGTTGGCTTGAGCCGTAACCAGCGTAAAGGCACTCTACTTATTGTTGTGAAAGTCTGTTTGGCTTCGGGAGAAATTTTCTTGAACTGTGTATTAGGGTACAGAGATTTTTTTATTGTGATATTTAATTGGATTGTGATTGAAAACAATTCGTAGATGGCGATGAAAGCAGTGATAGCAATGGTTGTCCTGGAGCAGCTGACGAGATAACTCTCAAGAAAATTCTTTGTCCTGGGTCGTCTTACCCAGAGAATGATTAATGGCTGTTAACTTCCAACAAATCGACATAGATAGATAGATAGATAGATAGATAGATAGATAGATATGAACAGATTGACGTAGATAGATAGATATGATTGGACTGAAAGAGATAGATAGATAGACAGATATGACTAGACTTAGATACATAGATAGATATGATTGGACTGAGAGATAGATAGATAAATACATAGATAGATAGATATGATTAGACTGAGATAGATTGGTAGATGGATAGATAGGTAATAAATAGAGATAGATAGATATGAAGAGATTGACATAGATAGATAGATAGCCTGAGATAGATAGATAGATATGATTGGACTGGAAGAAATAGATAGATAGATAGATAGATAGATAGATATGATTAGACTGAGATAGATAGGTAGATGGATAGATTGGTAATAAACAGAGATAGATAGATATGAAGAGATTGACTAAGATAGATAGCCTGAGATAGATAGATAGATAAATAGATAATTTGATAGATAGGTAGGTAATGAACAGAGATAGATAGATATGAACAGATCAAGATAGATGTATAGATAGATGATGATTTGAGCACAGATATATATGTATCTGCACGTGTATATAAGTAGAGACAGATAATAGTATGACAGCTGCTTCGCAAATGTTCAGGGTCAATCATTATACCTACTTACTTACCACTTGGAACTGAACAGAATATTAAAAAGGATATATATCAAAAACTTCTTTCTTTTCATCTCTCTTGGTTTTGATTGCAAAGAAATATGTTTAGCTCGATTTACATTTATAATCGTACGTGTGTGTTTGTGTGTGTTTGTATCTACGTGTGTAATATATAATTTCTTAACAGCTGTGAAAACGGGTTGGACAATCAAAGAATTCGAGTTGGCTTTGCTTTTGTGCGATTTCAGTTCTGCCCAAAAGTGCCCGCACGTGCCAATTGGCGCACGCCGCACCCCCACCCCACACCCCCTGATATATATATATATATATATATATATATATATATATATATACATATATATACATATATATATATATACATATATATATATATATATATATATATATATATATATATATATATATATATTATTTTCATCATCATCATCATCATAATCATTCTCATTGGTTGCCTATGCAACGTAGGGGCCACATCTGCGATTTCTGTAGCAGGTCAATTTTTTTTTTTTATGAGTTGGGGGTTGCCAGCCTACAATCCTTCCACCTCCTTTATTTCGAATAAGGATTCTTTTTTTTTTTCTGTCAGAGTAACCTTCGTTTTCCCCGGACGAATGACTCTATGAGATAATTAGAAACAATCAACCAAAAACTGTCAACAAAACTTCCTTCAGACTTTTAGTTGATCTGACTGACTGACTGGCTGGCTGTTTATCTACTACAAGTACCATTAGATTGCTGAGAATTCAAATATTTACTATTTATCATGTTTAGAAGATCGTTTGTTTTGTTCTTTCTTTCTTTCTTTCTTTCTTTCTTTCTTTCTTTCTTTCTTTTCTCTTTCTTTCTTTCTTCTTTCTTTCTTTTTTTCTTTCAAAACCCTTCCTAAATGGGTTTTTGGTCGGGAGTCAGTTTACAATGTCAGTTTTTACAAAATTGAGCCTTCAATTTGTGTCCGGTAACGTTCCTGCTTTTTTTTTTTTTTCTTGAAAATTCCGACCTTTTTCAGTGATCACAGCCCAACAAAGGGCGCTAGAAGTGACTTATTCATTGATCAACCCCTTTTTTCCAATTAATCACCCCCAACATGGCATACTACCCTAAAAGACGTTGCTCACGTGACGATTCCAATTGAGTAATTAACTGGACCTGTTTCATCAAATCTGTATAAGCCTGGCTGTCTTCCGTAATCGGCCTTGAAGACTTCTCCTGGTTAAAGGAAAAAAAACCAATTCAAATTCAATTAAAAAATAATTTGTAACAATACTTCATCCAATGATAATAATTGTATATCCATAGTGTCAAACTTTTAAGCCATGTATTAAAAAAAGATCATCAGAATAGATTCTATTTATGACATCACTGGCGTTTTGCACTGGAAAACTTTTAAAATAGAGTGAAGAAAAAGCATTCACCAGAATCTAGATGTTATTAATAAACCCGTCAAAATGAGGCCCAAAAAAGGGCAAAAAGCTTTTTTTTACAAAAATCATTTTTGGAGGTGTCTAGTGGAGCAGTGATTTCAAGTCTACTGTAAAAAAAAAAAAAAAAACAGTGTGGCTAGGAGTGTTTGTACTTACAAACAAATACACGAGCGTATAAAAAAGGATAGAACCCTCCACCATTTTTGATGACTACGCTTGTTCAATTGACTCCGTGTTCACTCGAACGGTACGGGGACATTCGTTATTGTGATGAAGAATGGCCATTCTTCTACTAATATGAATGAGTTCTTCCTGTCCAAATCTATTTTCTAACTCTGAAGTTGTAAACTGTAAATTTCAGTTGTGACTGTTTGGTTTTAGTTCGAAAATGTGTAATTTATCCTTTTCTTATCCCAGCAAACGCACAGTATTTCTTGAAGTAGCTTTGCGTAGATGCAACACGGTAGCCGATAAGGACTCACCGAAGTTCAGCATAACTAAGCACAGAGGACTTGGATTCGTCTTGGGGGATCATATGGGGCAGTACCTTCCCATTTTACTGAAAGGGAAGGGTCGGACTCGACCTGACGCTTCTGCAACAACAGCTGTCGGGTGCCTAGAGCAATTCTTTTTTCTCAACTTCCCGTGTACGGGACCCCATATTAAACCAACCTCATATCACATCTTGCGCTCGTGGGGAAGCGGGTAGTTACAATCCTAGCAAACACTCAACAAAGTTAAGGTTGCCTTTCAGCTGTATGGCTTTTGTCAGAGTATAGTATCTGTTCATCCATGCCTTATGGCATAGAAGTGCGGATAAGCACTGCCCGTGAAGGACTCTAGTCCAGCTTACTCAGAATTCGTTCTGTGACTAAATCAAGCCTGCTCTAATGTTTTTTTGACATAAGTTGCGGGGACTGGGGAAATTTTTAGCACGACTCGCACGTACGCGTGCCGGACTCCGCCCTAAACTTCGGCTCGTGTCTCAACCCAGTGTTATATTTGCCGTTATGGTGAGGCAAATAGATAAACTCAGCTTCAGCGAAGCGAAAATGAAGTGACCCGAAACAATTAGCACGTTGCCGGCGATTTGCTTTGGGCAATTCTAGTAGGAGCTTTTTTCTTTCTTTCTTTCTTCGAACTTTTGACATTTGCCCTAGCTTCTTCAAATTACGATGAATGGTTATTCGCGTAAGATTGAATTGAGGCATTCAAGAGAAAAAAAAAAGATTCGTACTCTCTTGACCATGCTCCAACTGACTATCATTTGTTTCGGACAGTAGTCTCCAACCTTTTCATGGTCACTCCCCCACCTACTTTTGTCAATATGATTACAAGTTTTCCCCCTTTGAACGTTGCAACCGTTTACGAAAATTACAAATTTTATTCAATAAAACCAATCAAACACAACGATAAAATGCTAATACTATAACTACATTTAAAATAACTTCAATAAACAATGCTGGTAAGGAAATTCTGACATTTGGTTGCACAGTTAGACTCGAACCCTGCATCACATATCCCCACCGCCCTTCATTCAAGAATATTCACAACTTTTATTCTTACCTAATAACCCCTTAGACAACATAAATCCCGATCCCTTGTCTAGGAGCTAGCAAACCCCTTATGATTGACTATAACTCACTTCAAGAGAAATGGTTGAATACCAGCCTGTCTCTTATTTCAAGTCAAAATCGAAGGATGAATTAGGTACCAAAAAAAAAACATGTTGATAAATGAGAGACGGTTATACAAAGAAAACTATTAATAATTGACATTGATCAGAAATTTTGTTACAATCTGATATATTGATGAGTGGTATTTAAATCAAATTTATTATACTATCATATTCCACCTTTCGGTTTGGTCAAAGTGATAATTTAAATGAAACCATATTGAAAATTTCGTTTTTTCTTCGAGTAATTAATGTCACGTAATATCATACAGCGTGAGCACAAACGCCAAGCATTTTGAATTATGAGCAAACTGCGAAACCAGAAATGGATCCACATATTCAAGAAATAGGAGGGAATATGAATACGAGATTATCGAGGATTTCCAGGGTTATGTTTTTGTGCTATTAAATGGTCAGTCATTATGTGAGTGGAGAGTGTGGGGTTGATAAATCTGATATATTCTAGCGATTTTGAATTCCAATTCTTCATACCTCGACCTCACACAGCTCAACTGGTAGACCGTGAAATCGAGGCTGAATAGAAATGAATTTTTTCTCTCAGTTTCCCAATAACGTCTCTCTTTCATTCTTAGCCCCTTTCCACCTTCCTTATATATATATATATATATATATATATATATATATATATATATATGTGTGTGTGTGTGTGTGTGTGTGTGTGTGTTTTTCTTTCCTTCTCTCTCTGTCTACTTTTTTTTCGTTTTTGTTTCATTCCCGCTTCTTTGATCTATTACAATAATGAAGAGTGTGTTTGGTTTTTTTTTGCTTGTTTCCCTGTCCGTAACAATGAACTCTTCCACTTAGAGGTAACAATTCCGCTGATAAGAACATCAAATAAATTTTCTATCAATGAATATGTATATTGGAAATCCCCACCCTACTCTGTCTGTCTGTCTCTCTGTCTGTCTCTCTCTCCCAATGTCTCTCTCTGTCTCTAAAAACAGGATGTAGGAAAATACTATGTGATGCGGTCGACATCGAATATATATTATAAATAGATCTGTATTATTGGTAGATATGAGTGAGTACACATAAGAAGTCGGCTATGTTTTTTAGACACGTCTTTGTTGGATATCAAAGAGTTCGTTTATTTACTTATACGTACGTTTGAGCAAGCACGCGCACACACACACACTGAGCTGGAGTGGGTCCAGGATTTTGAGCTGGGGGTCCACATTTTCTAATTGTTCATTTTTTCACTCCATCTGTCTAATTAGACAACGGAAATATTTTTTGTTGTTTATAAGATTGATTTACGATTAATTGGCATTATTTGGGTGTCTTATTTATAAATCATTCTCAATCTAAATGTTTCAAAAAATATCAACGTACTTGGTCTTAACAGTGATGGGGATCTGAATCCCCTGAACCCAGGCCCTGGATGCATGCCTGCACAGTTGTGTAGGGCTGTGTGAACGCGTGGGAACGAGGTTCGAGTACAACCTATATACTTCTAAAATTCTCATTCCGTTTATCTCTTTGTGCCCACAAATTATCTGAAACAATGCATTGTAGCAATACAAATTGAATCAAGGTATTCCTAAATAGCGCTAACTTGAAAGAAAAAAAAACTGGGGAAAAAATTGGGGTGCCAAAGTGTGTCCTTCACCCGGAACCACCTATATGTAGAGGCATGTCTCATTCACCGGCTGCGCTCGCTAGCTGGAACAGGCGACCCTGCATTCCCTCACCACACACTCACGTGCGCGCGCGCACACACATGCGGAGCTACCTATTCGTAAGGAGGACAGAGGGCTCGTAAGGTTCCATCTTATGAGAGAGAGAGAGAGAGAGAAACAGACTGACGAAGAGACAGACAGAGAGTCAGAGACAGAGATAATTAGTTGTCTTTTAGGACCATTAACTCTGAGATAACCGATTTTCTGTTGCTTATAAAATGTAAACAAACAATTGGATCGGCCATAACTCAACACTCCAAGATATCCCTTTTTTTTTTTTTTTTTACTTATTAAATGGAAACAAACTATCAGATCGGCAATACCCTCAACCCTCGGTAAAATCACTCGAAAAACCAACATAATAAATTCCATCGAAATATATGTAGGAATAACGAAGTTATCCAATTGAGAAGAGGGGTACAACTTAAACGACAGGCACCCATTATTATTATTAGTATTATCTTGGGACCAAATTAGGCAGCTTCAGTATCAAAATAATCAAATAACTTGAAATTCATCGTTAGACCAAATTTGCATGGTCTTGGAACCAAATTAAGTAGCTTCAGTACGGAAAAATAATGAGATAACTTGAGATCCAAAGTTTGCTGGAAAAATTGATTAAAAAATATTTTTTCCATCTTCTTTTCATGTATATTCGTATTGTATGATATCATTCGTGTGCGAGGGATTGTTATCTTATGTAAATTTTGCTTCAGTACCAAATCTTGATTTTTGGAGTCAAATAGCCTTATACAGTACCATATTTGGCTGTTTTGGTCTTGAAAAATACCTTATAGCAAATAGTGAGCTTAGCGACGTAAATTCCTTCGTTACTGGATACCCAACTGTTTATTCATATATATATATATATATATATATATATATATATATATATATATATATATATTCTAGTACACTAAACATTGAAAAACTTATACAAAATATATTTTTTGTCACTTCAGTGACTCATTTCTCAATATTAGTCAATGCAATTGACGTAATTTTCTTCAGTTGTTTTTTGTTTGTTTGTTTTATATACACTTTGTTATTATGGTACTATGTGTAATTTTCTCTTTTTGAAATCATCAGTTGTTTGCCGTGTAACTATTTCGGGGATTTTAAAAACAGTACAGTTATATTAACATGGCGCCTCGACAGTGTTGATCTACTACCATCTCCCTATCAGCTATGATTTAATACATAACTTATGTCATACGTATAGTCTGTTATTTTATATAGGATATTAACATAATGTATTGTATGTGAGTGTTATTTTATACAAGACATTCAATTCATTTTGTGTGAATATATATATATATATGTACATATATATATATATGAATTATAAATTGCATTTTATTATATAGGAACTTGAAATGATTTTCCGTTGTTACACGGTTAATATATCATCCAAATTAGACAACGTAAATAGAATAAACAATTAAAGAAAATGGAACTGCAACTGGAATCGAACCTGCCATATATATATATATATATATATACACACACAAACATATATATATATATATATATATATATATATATATATATATATATATATATATAAGCTCATTTAAAAATTGAAACCATGTACAATGTATAATGAACTACTGGAAATATCCTTACTCAACCGCTCTACCGATGGTTTTGAGCACTATTCAAATTAAAGATCTGTACATATACACGTGCTTATTGTATATTTAATAAAGTTTACTTATGATGGCTGGGCTTGTTGAACGGAGATCTGGGAGGATTTTCCAATTCTCCGTAGGTCCTGAGCCGTTAGAGCCTGTATGTGAATAGCTCAAAGGCCTGCACAATGGAGTTTTAAGGAGATGTGCAGTGTGAGCACGGTCGATACCACTCTTTAATAAAAAAAAAATAAAAAAGGGGGGCGGCAGCAAGATGGGAGCTAAGTCTCTATGCCGCAGGTTTTGTTGGACTTTCCTTCTCCTGGATGCCCGAGCTAACCGTGGAAATCTGCCACCCTTTTATTTATGTATAGACAGACACGTGTATGTGTGCAGCATAGTTCCGATATCAAATGACAGGTTTATTTACGTATGGATTGGCACTTCCGCTGAGGATCAAATTATCTATACGCTTTGTTTAGGATCGAAGTGTAGAATCTGTGCACTTATTCACAGTGTCACCAACGAGAATATGTTTATATATATATATATATATAAATATATATATATATATATATATATATTGAGAGAGAGAGAGAGAGTGAGAGAGATACGCAGTGCGTCTGATGTGTTTGTTTATAATGCAAGTATGTGTGAATGTTTGTGTTAATGAATGTTTTTCATCATCATCATCATCATCATCCTTCCAACGTCCATCATTGGACATAGACCTTCCCCAGGATTTGCCACACTTCTCTATCATGGGCGTCGCGGAGCCAGTACTCTCTGAATGTCGTCTCTCCACCGTCTCTCCATCTAATATTCTTAGTCTGTGTCTGTTGCCGTGTGTGTTTCATATCTGTGTTTGCACCCACTGTAGTGTGCATTTATGTACGTGTATGTGTATGTACGTATGTGTGTATGTGTCAATTAACGTATTCATATATGTGTATGTCTGTGTGTCTATGTATGTGTGTTTATATTAGCCTATGCATGTATAAGCTTGTCTGAGTATGTATGTATGTATGTATGTATGTATATTGCCGTGTGTATGTCTTAGTACGCTGCTGTGTGTGAATGTATCAATGTGTCTGCTGTGGTGTGTATTTATTGCCGTGTGTATCCAAGTACGTGTCTGTGTATCTGGCTGTCCGTGTGTGTGTGTGTGTGTGTCTATTGCGGTGTTGATGTATTTATGTATGTGTGTCTGTATATTGCTGTGTGCGTGCGTGTATGTGTGTTCTTTGTAGGCGAAACCTGTTCGGTCCGGTCTCGTCTTTGAACTTAAAAAAGGCGGCTAACAACAAAAACATTAACAAAAGGCCAACAACAACAACAACATCAACAACAAAAACGCCAAATGAATAAAGAAAAGAAAAGACAAAAAAAAAATGGCGGAAAATACCTTTGAAGTGTGATTGCTTCTCTCTCTGTAATCGTCGTCTGCTATTTTCATATTCGCTGTAATAAAAAGGGGAAAGAGAGGGAAGAAGGGGAGTAAAATGAGGGAGAAGGGAAGATAAAAAGGGGAAGAAGAAAAAAAAGGGAGAAAAAAAGTGGCGGTGAGGGTGGCTGCGGCGGTGAATGGGGGAGAGGCGGTGGTGGACAAGAGGGCTCATAAAGAAATTCTTTACGTTGAAGGCCCTTTCAAAGACCAATTATACACACACACACACACACACTCGCAAGACTCCACGTATTCCTATCACATACACACAGACGCATACACACAACAAATAAGTACCCACACACACACACACACACATGATTACCGGTATCCTATCACGCACACATTCACAGCCGCGCACGTACACACAGGCGCGCACACATTCACAAATACGAGCGTGCATTCGAACACACACACATACTACATATAAGTACCCTGGCGCGCACACACACATGACCCTGCTTTTCCATATCGCACACACGCACACATACACGCGCGCATGACTCCACGCTACTCACCCGCATATGTACAAAAAAGAGACGCATTCGGGTAAAGTTGGTATCGTAGCGACTGAATCTTGTTACTAACTACATGATTGGGGAAAATAAATGAGCACTCAGAGAGCTCATACCGCCACCGATGCCATATACTTACTCTAAGCTGAATAATTAAGTTGCAGGGGAGGTAACTGTGTAAGTATCGATTTCCCATACGTCGTATTATTGTCTCGATATATGAAAAAAATACATCTCGATTGGGGAAAAAAAATATAGGCCCCCAAACCAAATCGATTCTTCCTTAGCTCATAGCCCAACCTTCCACAGATCGTCCTTGTAATTCATTGAGAACTTCTGCATATATTGTGTGGACAGACAGACAGACAGACAGACAGGAGTGCATTCGTTGGCAGAGGTAAAAAAAGAAACGAAAAAAAGATATCTAAAAAAGACAAAACAAGTCTGGTTGATCACTTTATAGAAACCGTCACGTGACCAACCTCTTTTGCCAGCATATCATGTTGGAGTGATCAATTAAAAAAAAATAGAAGAAGTGGTGATCGATGAATAAGTTATGTCTCTTGCCTTTTGTAGAGCAGTGATCAATAATTGAAAAAAAGTCTGAATTTTCAAATACATACATAGCCTGCCCGATCAACTTGAAAACTAGATACCCCCCCCTCTGCTGACAGTTCTCTCGCTGTTTAACAGATCGACTGGCTCAAACACACAGACACAAGTTCGTCATGATGCTGATGTATTCGAACCAAGCCTGATCTATCACAAGGCAAGGCTTGGATTGAACTAGCGCAGGGCCAGTAGCATATGTTATAGAGAGACCCTATTTTTTCTTCAATGCTCAAAAACATTAGGACATTTTTTCCTTGCTTAGTAAAATATTCTTTTCATTTGTTTTACGGCCTGATGAAAACTACAAATATTAAATGTACGTGTATTAGTTTGTGTGTTTCAGTGCTCCTGGCCATATCGTTTTGTCTATAGACTTGAAAATTAGCTTCAGTACTCCACTAGACCCCTTCTAAAAATGCTCTTTTGACCTTTCGGTGGGACCTTTGACGAGTTTAGATTCTCCAGAATCTAGATATTTCTAGATTTTTTTGTTACTCTATTTTCCAGTGGAAATACCAGTGATGTCATAAATAGAATTTGTTCTGACCATATCCATGTTTTGATTGATTTTTTTTTCACGTGACTTAAAATTTTGACGCTATGGTTGGTCAATCTTTGACTGTGATTGCAAGTTTTACTTCATTATCATTCTGATCTTTGTACGGTGGCAATGACTTCAGTTTCAAATAATATAGTGTTTATGCATCGTATTTATCGCATAGATACCACCCCCGTTAATTACTATATTAAAATGATAACCCCAATTAAAGGCGATAATTGGTTGAAATCGCTAACCTTGAAACGCCCAGTCGTTCGTAAAAGTTGTAGGCAGTCTTGTATTATATCAATAGGGCAAGTGCAGAATCACTGAATCGGGATTTATAGCTGGCAAGTATTTAGAGCGGGGCCCTGGATGATGCGGGGCCTGAATCATACGCTAGTATTGCTACATATTTAAACAGGCTCTGTCACAAGGACATTTTATTTAATTAGGTCGAGGTAGGATCGAACCCAACAGTTTCCGTTTTCAACGCACTGACCTCCTTACTCGTAATTACTATTACACACGTACATACGAATATTTAGAATGCATTGGCTCATTCTAGAGTAAGTAATGTCTTTACGTTGGCTACGGCTTCAGTCATCCCTGCCTGGGCTCCCTCGACCCCGTTTCGTGATGTGTGAAATAGAATTAGAGGCGACTTGTTACCCAAGTATCGTCTCTCACTTGACTCAGGGCTGTTTTAACTCATAGCTGGGGAGAGAAATGGATCAAATCTTTCGGACATTCGTTCGAAGAGAACGCAATCTATCTCAGCCGGGGCTTGAACTCGGCTCGCTTAGTTCATCCTCCAGACCTCTCTAAATGCAGAGTGGAAGTGCGAGGTAGACAACCAGTCTAGAAAAAGGACAACTCTGGTTCCAAATCAGGGAGTGGTACCCCTTTCATGACCAATTTGATGCCCCTCCGAACAAGCTGTTAGCTAGATGTATCGCCCTCTTCTTTCCCCTGAACCACAACAGCGGTGCTGAGACAGGAATTATGACGACTGGGCATCCTGGCATCTCCATATGCTTCACCCAGGCATGCACCCTGTATAAGGACATTCCAAAGTCGTTCAATAGTCTGTTGAGACAAAACGGAAGTCACATTTAAGAGAAGGGAGTCCGTCTGAAATAAATGACTGACGTCACGATTAACCTTTAAAAAAAATTGTAGAACGCCTCTGTGGTACCAAAGAATTGACATAAACATGATTTTAACAGAGTGATGCCTCCCACCCGAATTCCCCTCCACAGAGCGAAGGTCTCCCGTCCCGACATTTAAAACCCACCCGATTTAGGATACCCACCTGTAGAAGGTCGTAAGGTGTAACGACCGAAACGTTGCGTTCAGGAGAAGAACCAAGATGAGGACTACAATGGAGGGTAGTTGCTTTATATCCTAGGGAGGGGACAGCATAATTAATAATTAACAGGACATGGGCCAGAGGAAGTGTTCAAGCCCTTCTCACCCTCCTTGCTACACCTTTGCTTGTGTATGATCTAATAGAAGGTGTCTATAAAGTCTCCGGCTATTTTGCTGCACAGTTTCAACATAAATAGATAAGGACTTATGTATAGGTGTGTATTTTGAGTTTATTCGTAATTTAATTTCGAAAAGATTCGCTTCATTCGTAGGGCTAGGGCGGTACAAGGATTTCCCGAGCCCTAGACGATAATTAAAATTTGTGCCCTCGGTTCGTATTCTTTTTCGGTTTGGAGAGCGCTCCGATGACCTGTGCGTCCTAGGTGACTGCCCAGGTTCGCCTCATCGATGGACTGACCCAGCTCATGCATATGCTGATTATACACAATCACAGACACCCTACAGGCGTGTATCTATGCGTGGGCGCACAGTCTTACATTTGTGTGGGGGTTTGTGTGTGTCCGCGCCCATGCTGAGACACACACACGTAGGGTGTCTGTGATTGTGTATAACCAGTGCAGTGTACTATGTGTGGATAAATGTTTACAAAGAAATATTCTTTAGTAATTAAGCTTTCAACTCTAACATGATCGAGCCTGGGCAATCACCGTGGGTGAAGATCCAAGAGGTGCAAATCCAACTGAAGAAAATTAGCCGTTAGCATACAACAGTGGATACTAATTTCAAGTCTCGCCTAGGGTGCATGAAACCCTTGCACCGGTCTTGGAAACTTCCCTCCCTCAATATTTACCCATCAAACAGTATTTCTTAAGTATACTTTTTAGTATCAGAACTACTATATACTATTAGTTCTATTTTTAAAATTATAATGCAGGTGGAGATTGAAATCACACATCGAAATACTCACTGATAATTCTTTTTTTTTTCTTTTGCTTTTGCGTACAAGCGTTTTTTAAATATTTTTCTTTCTTATTTTGGTACCATAAGTTCTTGAACGCTTTTCCCCAGGTCTCAAACGTAGAGGCCCTTAAAAAGCTTTACAAATAGTAATTCACCGACGAATCTCATTACATGTTGTGCCAAACCCCGAAATCTCAAAATACGCCTCAGAACGAATCCTCCTTCATTTTGCAGATTGGCGCAACATTATCTTCCTCACCTTAAGGCAATAAGCAAGCGAGGCGTATGGGAATCCTTCGGTTAAGGGAGGCAGATGGTTTTATTTTCCCGAAAATTTACACTGTTTTGCCCGAATTAGGAGAGGGGACACTTGCCCCCCCCCCGCCCTGACTCGTACGCCTATGGTTGCGGGTTCATATAAAGCTTAGTCACACACACGCTTGTATCTTTTTTGTCTGATAATTGTACAACATGGTTACAGTGTATACCCGATTGATTATTTATGTGTATGAGTGTGCGTATGGGACACAGAGTGAGAGAGAGACACAGAGAGACGCAGAGAGAGAGTGATAGAGATAGAGAGACAGAGACAGAGCTACACACGCAAAGACCAACGCAGGGAGCACAAGTAAAAGGTCGACTGTGTGATTTAACACACGAACTAGTTTAAATAAACAATGCCACTTTTGATCGTGACCAGGGTCTCTCTTTCTTCAACTTCCGTTCTTGCCCCTCTCCTCTTCCGTCTCACATATCGACTCTGTTTTCTTTCGTAATCGGCCCGTTAGCCGAATCCCTTCTTTCTTACAAAGCTATCCGTCCGGTATAACAAGATCTTGCAAAAAGGTCAACAGAGTTGAGAAGCTAATTTTTTTCAGGTACAGTTGTCACCATGATCCTGGTTTTAGAGGTCGAACCTTACTGATGGCAGAGGCGTAGTTAAGGGGAGCAGTTGAGGGATGCTAGTTTGAACACCCCCCCATCCCGAGCCCCGTATAGAGGGGCCATCCAAAGCTTCAGAAATGATAGTTCACCTGCTGCATTTCTACAAACGTCTCACTAACTACACTTCGGAGGAGATCCCTCCAAGGAACTGAGCTTCTGGGGCCCCCAAATCTCTAGCTATGTCTCTGACTAGTGTACTGCTGTAAGTAGAAGTGAAGGAACGCTGGGTGTCCTGCTACCCCTGCCCCCAGTTTTGGAAATTAACCAATTTCATACGTTTGGCTACATGGAATGAGTATTTTGGACATATACTGGGTAAATTTTTGTTCCAATAGAGATTTTTTGTAACGTATTGAGAGTGAGGGAACGCCGAACCCGTTTCCCCCAAAGTAAAAGAAACGTCGTTCCCATACGTTCCCACAGTACTACACTTCTACTTTCAGGCAAAGTTGGGACCATGATTCTGATTTTATAAGTCGGTCCTTACGTTAATCTAGTGACTAGAAAGTGATCTGGAGGCTGTGAGATCGGAAACGCCCCTCTCACATTATCATGCATGTCGGTGAGGCTTATTACCACAACTCTGGGCTGAAGTATGGAAAGTTTAGTCATATTTGGTGTCATGGCAGATTTGACAAATACTAAACTAAAGGAGTTAACTTTGGCCTAAAGCTGCTTTGGGGCTCTGAAAACGATTGAAGTTTTGGTTTAATAGTTAACAGCCTTCTCTACAAGCTATGAATTTTGAAGGGTATATCATTATCTATCGATCGTTTGTTCATATATATATATATATATATATATATATATATATATATATATATATATATATATGTGTGTGTGTGTGTGTGTGTGTGTGTGTGTGTGTGTGTGTGTGTGTTGTTCTGTTCATATGTAGATGAAAAACTTGGAAATGAAAAACTCGGATAGATAAATGGTAAGAGCTAGACTGACTTCTTGGTGATAGGTATGAAAAAGCAGTGAGAGATAGATTTAAAAACACGCATGTATAAATATATATATATACACGCACACACACAACACACAAATATACATATGTATATATACATGCATACATACATATATATACACAATAATATATATATACATTTATATACATACGTATTTATACATACATTGTATATATACACACATATATATACAAATATAAGCATAGATATACATATATTTATATATAGAGAGAGAGGGAGAGAGAGAGAGGAAGAGAGAGAGAGAAAGACAGAGAGGGAGATAGAGAGATCAAAGCGCGGCGTATAGAAAGAAGGGGCGGGGATGAGAGAGAGCCGGCAAAGAAGAAATAAAAACAAGAAATATCAATAAAACTTGTGGAACCCTAAAAGTGTCTTCCCTTTCATTTCACAGAGACGATTGTCGCACACCGACCGTAAAAGTAAAAAGAAGATGAAAAGGAGAGGAAGGAGAAAAGGGAGAGTAAGTTTTACTGCTCTTCTCAGAAGCAGAGGGAGATGGGAACGGTACGGTCATAAAACTGCTGGGCCTGCTTGCTTCCTGGCTCTGTAGAGATAGAAGAAGAAGCTTTTATAACCGATGGAAGAAGTAGAGGGTCTGGCTAGCGAACGAACAACACATACGCCTCAGTCCGTCGTCGCTGTGTTATTACACCAGTCCAGGTTTTTACCATCTCGCAGTTGAGCAGCGATGGTCGGTTGAAGTAGAAGCCAGTATCCGTTATCGCTCGCTTCTTCTTCTTTAAACCTCGGCTTTTTACAGAGATGTATCCCTAAAAAAAAAAAAAGTGGAGTCTATACCAATGTATGGGTATGTAAGAATAATATATACTTATGTGTACTCGTAAGATCGTATTTTTTTTTTTCAAATTATTTCTATATTTTTGTGCCGTGTGCGAGTTTGTGTACGTTTTAAAACGTGAGCGCTTTTCTTCTCTCTCTCTCTTTTTTTCGCGATTGAGAAAGTAGTTGATCATCTGAGCGTGTAGTTATGTTAATACTTATGAATACTAGTAAGATCGGATTTTTCAAATTATTTATGTTTTTTTTGTAGGACTATGTTCGTTTTAAATACAAGCGCTCTTTTTTTTTCTTCCCCAATGAGAAAGTAAAGTAGTTTTGTGATCAACTAAGCGTGTATATGGATTATGTTAAAATAATATATACTTCGTGTATATTCGTTGTGTAAGATCGGATTTTTGAAATTATTTGTTTTTGTTACGAGTTCGTGTACGTTTTTAAGTGCTTTTTTTTTCTCCTATTCTCTGGATGAGAAAGTAGTTTTTGATCTACCCGAGCGTTATAAGGATGTGTAAGACCACTCGTAAGATCGCATTTATTAAAAATTAATAACCTGTCTTTCTTCGTACGAGTTCGTGCACGTTTTAAATGCGAGCGCTTTTTTCTTCTTTCTTTTTTTCTCGATTATTTGTTAGTTTATTATCGGCTAAGCTTTTTGTCTGTTTTGTTTTTGTTGTTGTTTTTTTCAATCGATCTTGATTGAACATTTGCTTGGATGTATGTTGTTTTGTTTATAGACCTTTTCTTCGTCTCTCACTCTGTTTTCCGATAAGTGCGTGAATTCCCTCTCTCATTGTTTCAATTTCAAGTCGAGTCGATATTGTCAGTGGTACTGCGAATGAACGTATCAATCGAAAGAAAGCTTGATAACGAATCACCAACTCGTGCGGTGGTGTGGTGTATGAGCCGTTCGTTCGTTGAGAGATTTTTTTTATACCAATGTTAACTGTAGCTAAGTGGACCCAAGCATTTATATCCCAGTTTGCTTACATGTTAATCGAATTTGAATTATTCATACCTTATTGTCGCTGACTCTTTCGACATACAACGAATGGTATCCTCATTAACTACCATAGTACCCGTAAAAAATGATAGGATTATTTACGCATGGTTGGCACTTATGTTCAGGTTCTGAGTACCTGTGCGTCTTCCTAGGAAGATCAGAATGTTGTATCTGCTTCCAGCGAACAAATTTTGCTATCTTATTTGTTACAATTTTTTCAAGTTATTTCGAAAGAAAACACACCCGTTTTCGGAATTAAGTGGTGTGCTCTTGTTTGACTATACGGAAAGGTATCAGCTGAATAGATCTTTCGGTTCAAGTCACCGGAAATTGTAGATAATTTTGATTTGGTGAAAAACTATTGCAAGGAGTAATTTTAGATGGATGTTTATTGTTTTTTCATTAGATTTGATATCTGCATGATATTTCGTTGTGAACTGACAGTCGTGTGCCCTCACAACGGTGATAATTTAGGACTCACAATTACGAGATAGCTCACTGACTCGTTGTAGGAAGATTGTGTTGCGTCTATCTTCCAAGTGGGGCGGGCTGAGCTGATCTGAGAATCAGCCTTCGAATTCTGAGATTCGGTTTTTCTTTAAGTTCGAGCACCGACTACTAACGCCGGTAAAAAAAGAACGTAATTATCTCAGCTGAGTTACGGAACCAACCCCAAACCTTACCCAAGGCTGATTTATTTGTTATTGTTAATTGTAAAGTAAGTTTCACACCCTCGCTCACTCGATGTTATAAGCTGCGTTCAAATGAAGAGAAATGAGAGAATTGATTAAAAAAAAAATTGATTTTGTATAACACACTACTATCTGCAGCAACCGTGATGATGAATATCAAATTGTGACTTGGGCAGGTATATAAGCGAGTGAGCGTGTGTGTTAAACTCTTAGTTGAGCGTCCTGAAGTATCACGGTTGTTATGAGGGCACAGTTGGTCAGTTACAACAAATGGGTGACTTTCAGCCCCAAATACTGAGCAAAAAAATACGAATCTCATGAAAATAAAGTATAAAGAAAATTATGGAGTAGGATAAATCACTCCTCCCCCACGAGTCATTCATTTGAAATACATTTAGGGAAAAATAGTTTCCCACAAAAATAAATACACTACTTGACTAAAACCGATTCTTTTCCTCCATTTTTTATGGTCTTTTCATTAGCAATATTGGATTTTTTCACCGACGGAGTGCTAGCTCTTTTTATTTATTTATTTTATTTTTTTATGGCTCGAACCATAAACCGGACCGTAAAAGCATACAATAAACATCAGAGAAGACATAACTCACCCTTGGGGTGGACAGCTACCTATAATCGTAAAGTTAAGTGCTAACATTAGACTAACCTCGCTGTCGGAACGTACGCGTTTGTAGTCGTGACCCCGGGGTCACTAGTGATACCCCTCAAAATGTAATGTTATGGGCCGACTCCTATAGAGTAGGTTCGACGGTTTTTCATGGATCTTTTGCCGTGTCGTTAAATCCTGAGACCTGATTATAAGGGAGGAACAAAATCCGGCTCGAGTAAAAATTTTTTTTCAGGGCGTTTAGTTTTAATTCTAGAACCTCATTACACACAGGAAGCCTGAATTGTTATTAGTGATCTTTCGGTTTAGGTCACCGGAAATAGCAGATCCTTCTGACTTGGTGAAAAACTAATGGATTCAAAACAATTTTTTGTTGAGGTAACACCATTGGAGCCGACTGGCCCATCATTAAAACCTATGACAATATATTGCCATTAGGAATTTTTTCAATTACTGATCATTTCAGTACTTTCACGAGATCCCGAGTTTCATGATCATCATTGTAATAGTTGAAAAGCTTGTGATGCTATTACAACCCTATGATTTGGATTCTCACCGGGCGTCCGACTATCGCATCAAACCAAACTCAGCAAATTGCAAGTATATTCTGTATCAGAATTTGCGGTGTATATAGGGTTTAGTTCGATACGAGGTCAAGATAGTTGGGCCTCCAGTAAGGATCGAACTCATTACGGTAGTTATGATCAGAATCATAAGCTTGTTTATCATTACTGTGTAACAGTAAGATTGTGAATCTAGTGATTTCGTGAAATTCCTGAACATTCCAGTAATGGCCAATATATATATACATACATATATACATGTGTGTGTGTATATATACAGATATATATGTATATGTGTATATAAATATATTTATATATATGTGTGTGTATATATGTATATGTATATATATGTGTGTGTATGTATATATGTATATGTATATATATATATGCGTATATATATATATATGCGTATATATATATATATATATATATATATATATATATATATATATATATATATATGTATATATATATATGTATATATATATATGTATATATATATATGTATATATATATATATATATGGTTGTTAGGTTGGTACGTAATGTGTGCGATCCTGTCTTTGAGCGACTGTGCGACAATGCGTGCGATGGTTTCGCGGGTGTGGGTCGAGGGGTGTGGACCTCCCCCGGCTTTTCTTGCCTTTTAGGTCTGATTCGCTTTACTTTGTACATCTCTGAGTTTTAATATTCCTAAGCCTCCCTTCTCCCCCCTCTATTTGCTTTGCCGACTTTTCAGATCTTCGTCTTATGCCTCCTCAGCACTGCCTTTGCCGTGCCGCCGCGGCACCCCCAGCCCCCCTTCTCTACACGCCTATCCAGTTCTCCTACTTATTTGGCACGTTATATAGATATACATATTTACTTCTGTGTATCCGACTCTGTGTTCGTCTTTTAAGTTTCCCTTGAAGAAAAAATCGGACGGATATTCACACACACGCATGAAAGAAAAACAAGAGGTTCTTTTGGTGTTTGGTATGTGATTTTATATAATATACAACATATGTATATCTACAATACATACATTATATATATATATATATATATATATATATATATATATATATATATATATATATATATATATATATATATATATATATACGTGTATGTGTGCAAGTGAGGGGCAGTTGAGGATATTTATATATTCATTACATAAATGTGTGTGCATGTGAGTGAAGAATATATATATATATATATATATATATATATATATATATTACTTAGTTTTAGCGTCTATATATGTAGAGGTGTTTGGGGCATTTTTAGTATAAGACTTTGCATAACATACGACGTATGTATCTATAGGATACATATGAAAATTATATGTATGTATTTATACATAATGTGTGTACATACACATAAACACAAGTCTTCAGTTGGCGCGTGTGAGTATGAATTTAAAGTGTTTTGTTTCTTTCGATATGTCTTTGCACGTAAGCGTGGATATACAGGAGCTTGTATCGATATATTCATGAATGTGTGCTGGTATGTATGTAGGTGGAATAAAAGAAGTGATAAGCTTGGTATTTGCAATGGAATAATCTTCGTGTACGTAATTGAATGTCCTTCCATCTGTGTGTTGTCGGGTATACTTGTTAATCAATGTAGGTTTCGGAGTATGATAATGTATGTAATGATAAATATTTAATGTAAAAACGTTCAGCACCAGTGAACCATTATCAATGTTTTAGCAACTTCACTTGTTGAGCGACAAACGACGATAATTACACAACGTCCCCTCCTTTCTTTTTGTAACTGAGCGACTTGTATTCATTATGTCCTCCGTACATTGCAATAAGTTTTCCCTGGTTTCCAGAAATGCTGTTCAGCTGGCGCTGAAGGTAATAAGGGACTTGGGAGTATAGATATTACAAGGACAGAAATGTTAGCTGATATGCGTCTGAGAGAAATATGTGTATGTGTTATGAGGTGCTTATTTTTGATTTTGTGGAAGAAGAGATGTTTGCTCCTTCGATATTTAGACATTTATAACAACTTTGCTAATTGGGCCTGGGCCCGTCTTTTTGGGCGTGGACTCTCATGAATGAATGGAACGAGATATTCTGGATTTCCAATCTAGAATGACACCAAGCAATTCCATACATCCACCAGGACGGATTACAAATGTTTACCACTTGGATACCAAGGATTTTACAAGATCATGGCAATATGCAGAGAGGCCTTCCCGGAGCTTTTTCAACGCCGATCTCACTACATTCTAAAACACCTGGATTTTACCGATTTTAGATGTCCGTCGTGGAAACTTCTGTGGTTCAAAATGATAACTTCCCCGCACATTTCAAACAAACTGTTTCAGAATTTAAAAAAAAAAACTTTGCAGGTGCATATGTATGGAGGTCCCCCTCCTTTCTGGGACACCACCCCATAGGAAGAATATATCGATAGAGAATTGTATGCTAAATATAAAGCATCGAAATAATCCCAAGTAATCATAGATTACCTTTGAAGCAAAATAGCTATTGTTTAATTAGACGAATGGAGTTGAAAAGAATTGAACCCCCTGATCAAAATTCTGTATCCGTCCCTCTCTTATATATATATTCGGGGTGTTGGCCAGCATTCTTACTAACCGTTTAACGGCTAGTTTCCAATAGAAACCTAATTTCAACTTACCAATCAAGCTCTATTTTGATGAGTTAGGCCTTTAAAGGCCAGTTTTGGCCGGTTTCATCCATTTTGACACCTCTTTGACCATTTTGGCTATTTTTGGCGTTTGGGGACAATTTCTGTTTTTTCTAATTCAAAGATGCAAATATCGGAAACTACACAATCCTTTAAAACAGCGTGTGAATCAAATCCCTGACTAATACACACTCTCTCTCCCTCTCTCTCTCTCTCTCTCTCTCTCTCTCTCTCACACACACACACACACACACACACACACATATATATATATGCATACATATATATGTGTGTGTGTGTACGTGTGCAAGGCGGGGGGATATTTAGGAACGCCGGTGGGTGCGTGCCTTTGCCCTTTTTGAAGCTTGGTGTATTTTGGAAAAAAAAAAGCTTTTGAATAGTTTCCTGTTAATACTTTATGGCTTTTAATGTTTTCCTCTGATCCTGTCAAAGGAAAATCCTATCTTCATCACCGCACTGAAGAAATATCAGTGGATCTCTAAATATGTCAGTAATTATACTTGGGTGTATGCATTTAGGTGTGTGTGAGAGAAATGAAACGAAAGAGAGAGAGAGAGAGAGAGAGAGAGAGAGAGAGGGAGGGGGTACGAAAACTTTTTTTTCTCCACTTCAAAAAAAAAAATGAAAGACACAAACTGCTTATTTGTTTTTGTCTTATGTGTAGACTTGAAAGAGAGACGGAGATAGATTGAAAGATATGAACAGGCTTAGATAGATAGATATGAGCAGATATGGTTAGATAGGTAGGTAGATATGAAAAAAGGCTTATATAGATAAACATGAATTGGCGGACAGAGAGAGATAGAAAGATACTGAAATAATCGATCAATGAGAGAAAAAAAAACGCGTAAAAGATCAGAGGGAAACAAGAGAAGGAAAGGTGAGTGAAAATGATGTAAACATTCTGACGGCGAAGATGAAAGGCAAAAAGGTAAACACGTTGTCTCGGTCGGGTGCGTGAGATTTTGCGGGAATGACTTACAGAACGAGACCAAGCACTGAAAAGAGTCCAGGGTTGTCATTTTGGCCATCTTATGGCTAAATTTGACCAAACTGGCCATTTTGGAAAATAATTTGACTATATTTAATTTTTGGCATTTTATTTTAAACAAAAGGGGCTGGGGAAGAAGTTTTGAGAGTAATATTCTGTTTTTTCCACCCACAAGACTTCAAAGAAATTGTCAGATTGAGAATTTCTTAAGGTTATGTGGAGGGGGGGGGCCTCTGTTCAAAACGTAATAGTGTTGTTAAACTGTACCCCTACTTGCCGCCATTCCTGCGAAACAAAAGTTGACTTTGTTGCATATCTATTTCAATCATTTTTATGTATACCACTGTAATATTGCAATGCTCTGTTTATAAACAATTCATGCAGTTGGCCATTTTCTGTGTGTTTTTGGCCAGAAATGTCTCAAATTATTCAACAGCCCTGTCAAATTTTATCATTAACTGTTGTCACCTCGTATAAATAGTTATTTCACGGGTTTTTCGAGCTATATTCATCTTAGCTATTTTCATCACTACGGTATACCCTTGGACCCTTACGCTGGCTAGGGTATCAACCGTCCCCGATCACAAGTTTCTCTTGTCTCAGCTTGCTATATGTGAAATACACTTATAGGCAACAGCTGCCCGAAGTGGTGACACTCGACCATTCTCACCCAGGGCTATCGGGATTCCCAAGCGGTCACCCATCCAGGTACTGACCAGACTTAACGTTGCTTCGGTGAATCCAAAGGGATCCTGGTTGTTTACCACGCATGGAGCCGGGATGGGGTCAGGGTGTCCGCGGAAGCTTTCCTCGCCAGTAAGGCGATTCTTCCGAACTAGGTACTAAGAAGACTTGAACATGATAAAAAGAAGTTATTTTCTTATTAAGGCTAAAAATGGCTAGATATTTTTCATTTCCAGCTAAAAATGTCAACTTCGCTCGATAATTCATACGAAGGCTCCAGAAAGTATAGATTTATACTCATGAAATTAGTACAATAATGAAAAAAAAATGATAAGTGTAACAGTTATGATCTTAAGATAATATATCAATCAAATATGAAATTTGAACATTGATTATTCAGTGCCTTCGTATGATTTTTCAAGCGTACTTGACATTTTTAGCTATAAAGTTAGCTGTAAATGAAAAATGAAAAGATTTTGCCCTTTTAGCATCAAAGGAGGTAACATTTTTTTCAATATTTTCACAAGTCTTTTTTTCAGTACCTGATTTGTAAGGATAACTGCCGGTAAAAGTAGTCCAAATAAATAAGATATTGGGTTTATAATACCTCATCTTAAAATGAGGATAAATAATGAAATTGCTCTGATAAATACTTGGTATTGAGACGTCGATCGGGGTTTTTTTTTTATCGCCGATGGTTCGGTCGCCGTACTACCACCATCGCCTCCCCACCCCCAACATTTTTCTCCCTCCCCCCCCACCTCTGGCTCCAGCCGAGCACCTGTTTGATCTTTTTTTTTCACTTGTAAGGCTTTTTTTTATGTCTCTACAATTGGCCTTTCATCTTTACTTGGGGGTCCGGCTTATGTTCTCGTCAGCGCCTGAATGAGGGTAGCTGTAAAACGAAGAACGGGGTTTGGTCGGGCGACTCTGTTAGTTCAGAAAAAAAAAGGAATTCCTTTCCTTCCCATCCCCCACTCCTCTTCTTTGAATTTCTTTAATGTTTAATTTCTCCTACCCCCCTGTCTCTCGCTACCTCTCTCTCTCTCTCTCTCTCTATATATATATATATGTATATATAAATATATATATATATCTGTATATGTATGTGTATATATATATGTATATGTATATCTTGCTCCACTCTTTTCTCTATATCTCTCTCACACACTCTCTCTCTCTCTCACTCTCTCTCTGTCTTTTGATCTTATCTTCCTTGTTTTTCTCTTTCTCTCTTTCTCTCTTTTATCGCTTCCAGGTCTTTCTTCCTTTCTCTACTCACCCTCATACACATGGGTTTATTTTGAAAATCTCTTCCCTTCTTTCTTTGCACTCTCTTTTCAGATATCTTTATTCATTCAGCCAAGTAAGGTCTGGCACAAGGCCCTGATACAGTCAGTGCATAACAGGAGCTCATTTCAGATAGTTTCCAAATAACATAACGCATTATAATTATTGCAGTCGGTTTATATTTCCATTACTTAATCATATATATATATATATCGAAACCTGTGACTGATGGAGTGGCTGCTTCAAAGTAGCGTTGCTCTTACCATTGAGCTTAACAGCTGCCAGTAATCCAAAGGCCCAAATGACTGTTTTTACTCCAAATTCTCATTTTGTTTATTCTTGGTCTGCATTTACTCTATTTGTTTCTTTCAACGCAACTATGATGTTGAAATTATATATATATATATATATATATATATATATATATATATATGTGTGTCTGTGTGTGTGTGTGAGAGAGAGAGAGAAAGAGAGTAGACAAGCAGACAAAAAAGGTGACATGGGCTGTCATGTTAGATCACGCTTGTTTACATATGTATAAACAAGGCGCTATTCGTACTGAATGTCACATTGTGTAATAATGAGTGATTCGAAAGTTCACGTGTGAAATAGATCAGAATATATCTGAAAGAAATGTTGAGTAACTATTAAAATTGTAGTCACGCACATTGTAGCCAAATATGCACATGCTGAGATGATAATAATAATAATGATATTGATAATAATAATGAGTATTGTGATAATAATGATAAAGTGAGTCAGATAAGATAAGCATTTCGGTCAAGAGGGCATGGTAGGTGGGTCTCGTATAGGGGTGTGGAGACTAGTGCCGGTGTGCAAACGCTCTTGGGATCGTCTGGCATGGTTTTGTTTGAATCTTTAAGAAGGTTGGTTGTCGTGTCTTCAAAGCGAGGCTGGTGTCTCTTATCGTCACTTTTCCAAGCATAAAGAAACAATTGTTTCCTCTCCTTTTTGCACCAAGAAGAATTCGTTGACAAAACTTCTCTTTTTAGATCTCATCTTTTTGGCCTTTGCAGACAAGCTAATGGCAAGATTAAAATGTCACTGAGGACAATGGACGCTTCAAGATTCAAAATGGATAGATAGATACAAATTACTTACCGTAAATACTTGTAGATAAGTTGCACCCGTCCATAGGTCACACCCAATATTGTCAATATTTCTTTTGCCTATGGCTTTGACTGGTGTATCATTTTCCGTGTAAAAACCTGCACCTTATCTATGAGTATACACTGTTGATAGATGAATGTGCTTATCTATAACTCGTATTTACACATGTTTATTGCAATAAGTATTAAAAGATGATAACAATATATCACTGATTTTTAGCTACAAAAGGGTTGAATTATATTCCGAATACCATTGTGTTTAAGTAAAAATGCTTGGAAATGTTGCGTGTGATGAAATCTACTCGAACAAAAAATGCCATGTTTATCTATAACATTAGTTGAGGAACACAATGCTAATTATGGAGTAGTCTCACTTATTTTTTGCTAATGCTTAAAAATCTGAGTTCACTCTAGATGAACATTAACGAGAAAATGCTGAGCAAAATTAAGATTTTATTTTTTCAATTATTTCATTGTCTAAGTTTATTTTTGCAGTCTTTTTTAACGTATGGATAAACTAGTAGGTATAAAAACCTAGATACCAGGATACGTACTTACTTACTTACCTAAATCTTGTCAGCACATTTTCCTTGCTTTTTCGAGGAGAAAATAACAAATGTTGCCCATTGCATTTCTTTCACTAAATCATTCTTTCAAACCAGCAAGGTGTCTGCTCTTTTTACTTTATCTTTCTCGTCTCCCCCGTCTGGAAAACTTGAAATGGACATAACATATAGACTGTGTACTCTTAAACAAGCTAACAATAACATGGTGGACATTATCGCCAATCGCAGATGAGACCCATAGTTAATGAGTTTCATGCTTTTATGGGGATGTATCTGCGATCAGACGTAAATCGGCAGGGCGTGTGTCTTCTGCGATCGGAGGTAAGTCGGTCGGGTGTAAGTCGACATATGACTGTATTTATGAGCTATTTTCATTGTTCTTTTGCTGGTGGGTGGGCAAGGTGACTTGGTGTCATCAGGTTTTAGTTTCTCAAAAGATTGGCTTTACTTTACACCGGGATGATAACATGGTGATTAATTTTGGGGGGGTTCTAGCTTACTGACCTCTCTTCCGGCTGACAGCCAGGTAAGTCTGACAAAGCCCTGGGACCATGAATTTTCCCCGCACCCCACCCCATGACATACTTCATACCAGCTGCTTCAAAT
The DNA here is from genome assembly GCA_963457665.1 of Thysanoteuthis rhombus. NCBI lineage: Eukaryota > Metazoa > Mollusca > Cephalopoda > Oegopsida > Thysanoteuthidae > Thysanoteuthis > Thysanoteuthis major. The sequence continues at coordinate 37,507,175 of OY735238.1, read as the reverse complement.
GAGGTATTTATAAATAGGAAGAAGGGATAATCTGACCCATAATATCAGACTATCTATCTATCTTTCTATCTATCTATCTATCAATCTCTCTCTCTCTCTCTCTCTCTCTCTCTCTCTCAATATATATAGATATATATTATATATATATTGATTAAATATATAAATTTTGTCTATGACAACGGTCTACCCTCGGTTCAATTTATTCAGTGGATCAGATAGACATTCGGATTAATATATACCTGTAGTATATATTACACCTACTTAATTAAATTCAAGACAGAACAAAGGTATGAATGTGACAGAATCCATTGTTTTTTTTATTTTTTATTCTTTCACTTCATTTGCATTGTAAAACCAGAATAAATCAAGGATCTACGTACATAAACCACATGTATGTCTATATTTTTGTCTGTAACATTCATCAGGGCAGATAATTATTGAATGCTTATAATAGAATGGTTTCCCATATATACTGGGCAACATGATATTTTTGGTATTTTCGGGTACAGAGCGGTTGCAAATCGATTAAATACTGCCAACATTTTTTGACATTATTAGTTAACTAGTCCTATAAAGACCACAGTCACCAAATTTGTTTGTTTATCTGTTCATATCACTGTGATGACTTGAGTTTTACTCTCTTGCTCACTTTAAAGCTGATGAAAGATTGGAAGTCATGCAAATTATGTAGCCAGCTGCTGAAGTGTGACTGACTCCTGTAGCTGACACACATACACTGCGAAATGTGTCTGTGTGTTAGTTCGATAGGTAAACATAAGTTTTAATCTCTTTCTATCTTTACGGCTGTTTTAAAGAAAGGAAGAGGTTGAGACTTATTGGACTGAAAATGATGTTTCAAAATAGAAATATTCTCAAATATCAATCAATCTATAGATAACAGAAAAAAATCCCACCATTTTTGACTGGTACTAAGCTTGTTTTAAATGAAGGTGTCTGGGAGCATCTGATTTTGATTTTTCATTGAACCTACGTGAAGAAATTAAAGTGAGTTTTTTGTTGGTCATTCTTGGATCCCAAACCACTTACTCAGTCTCAGACAGGCAGTATCCCTTGTGAGCTGCATTTTAGAGTATAGATATAATTATATGTGTCATTAACAAAAATGAAATTCCAAACCTCTAAAGATATATGTCAAACAAGGAAACATGCCCAGGATCCAGAGCAGAAAAAAGGGTCTCCGAATTCTTTTGTGTGTGTATGGGTTTGTTACCTTTTGTTGTACAAAATCTTTATTTTCAGAACCAAATAGGGAGGGAGATGTGCACGCTGCCTTTATAACATTTTTATTGTTTTCTAAAATTTTGCAGTGATTCAATTAGAAAATGAGTGAGAGAAGATTAGTTTGTCTCATGACATTATTTTCTGTTTTTCTTTTTTTTTGTGACATAAAATGTTTAAAATGATTTCTCTTTCTTTTAATTTCACAATAGGAATTTTCTATATGCTGCTTCGACTCTTCCACTAAGGCTGCCGAGATTCCATTAAAAGGTGAGGGAACAAAAACTTTATATATTTTCTTGACTTTTCATTTGTGCTGGGTAGGTAACGCTCCTTATCGATTCCCTTTGTTAAGAATTCAAACCAAAAGTGTTTTAAACTTGTACTCACTTTAGGTCAGCATCCCAACCACCTTGCCTCAAACCCCTACTGGGCAGGAGAGCATGTGCTACTGTGCCATAAGAAAACAATATAATTTGGCGATATTTCTTTGTAAAAAGAAAAGAAACTCATTCCCTTGGATCCGGATATTAAATTCATTAGATGAACCCTTTCAAGAAATGTGTATTAGCCACTTTTAAGTGACCGATTGTTGACTCATCACCTATATTCCAATTATGATTACCCCACCCCCTCTGCCGCCTAGCCCACTGGAATTTTGTCAATATCAAACCCTCCCACGGTGTACAAAAGGTTGGGGACTCCAGCATCTCAACCAGTGATGATTCCAGACCAGGGATACATTAACACTCAACAAATGATTTGGTCAGTCCTGTGCAAAGCTGGTTAAAGGTCCAGGCCAGATTGGAAATGAGGGCCCCTTTTCAAGCTTCTCATCAAGCATTTTTATAATCGGTACAAAATAGATATAAGTAGTAAATATAAGTGTATTTGGCTCAGCCGGTGGGGTGTAGGTTCCCTTAAAATCACAGCGCAGTGGTTGGCAACCTTTTTACCTATGCGGGCCAGATTATGTTATTAGTGAATTGTGGCCCAGGTAAAGGCTATGAAAAAGATTAAAATAGGGGAATTATCCTTTTCGATTCATCAAGTAATATTCAGCCTCAAATCAAGGAATAACAATTGTTAGAAAATCATTTGTGCTTAACCAAGGATGTCACGAAGTAATCAAAGAATTCAATTTAGTTGCAATTCATTTCAATCAAAGCATCTTGAGTCTTGCTCTCAGGCCTGTCAAAATCCTCTTACTATGCAGATCTGGCCCATGGGCCGTAGGTTTCCTACCCCTGCCATTGAACAATTGTTGGAAATTTAGTCTCAGTTTATTACTTATTGTGAGTTGGATCCATAGAATGTTAGACATGAATTAGATTCCGCCACCATTTTTATAGGGTTGGGAAGTTTTCTTACGTCTACATTTTTGTATTAAAAATAAGGTTGGGGGTTAGCCATTGAATGGGTTGTGAGAACGCTGGTTAACACTGTGGAAAGAGTATTGATTGTCAAACTAGTTTTGCGAATTATTACCATTAAGTGATTCTGATTCTCAGTGAGTGCCTTGATATTATAGATTAAAAGTTCTTAAAGTCTTTTTCATCAAAGTACTTCATCTTTAATGAGATCATCTTATTACTCTCCCTCCTTACTCTCCTTTCTTCAGCTTTCCTCTATTTAAGGTTTTTTTATTTACTGTAGCCTAGTGGTTAACCTCTTCTGTTTTGTGTCCTGCCTCAAAGCTCAATGAAAAAACTGACCCCCCCTACACACATACACCTTAGTATAATGAAATAAGTTTGGTGTTGGAAAAGTATAATAATGTAATGTTGAATTTAGAAATTTACCAAAAAATAGTGTTTTCAATCTAGGTGAAAAACTAACAATTTCAGCTACTTGAAAAAAATCATCAAATTTTTGAAAAAATTTATCTACATCACACTTATATCAATATCACTTTGAATTTACAGAATCTAAAATGTGAGAAATTCAAATTTCCAAATTTGATTATCTTGTGAGACCTTTGAACCTGATACTGATTACAGATGGCCTTAATGTCAGGATCTGATGTAGATATTTTCAGTTTTAGATCTCCTTGTTTTGCTACATCCAGGCAGTTTCTTCTTTTTTGTATGACTTTTCAAGTTGTTGGGTGCACTTTGCTCTTCACACCCAGATTCCAAATATATATCTAAATTGCTCCCTTATGGGGCATAAGCCCCACATTCAGAATCACTGCTCTAGCATATTTTTTTTTTCTTTTCCTCCTTCCTTATCTTCTTTCTCTTTTCCTCTTCTGTCTTCCTTCTTTCCACTCTTTTTTCTTGCTTTTTCCTTCTTTTGGTATTTCTTTTTTTTTTCATTCTCTTTTTTCCCTTTCTTTTATCTTTTTTCCCTTTCTTTTATCTTTTTTCCCTTTTTATTCCATCTGAGAAAAGTTGTGAAACCAATTCAATTGAAAAATTATCACAGAATTCAAATATTATTAACTATCATCTTTCTTTACATATAACAGAATAATGAGATAGTCTTCTAAGGGAAGTAAATTTTTCTTAAAAGTCATATCTTGTGGGTTGTAACATGCATAAATACACATACACTTAGTATATGATATTTTAAACATACATTTCATGAACTTGGGTTTTCGACATTTTCTGTTTTATCAATTAGGTTCACTAAGAAGAAGAGGCACATTTTTATGATTTCAAAAAAAAACTGGTGATGATCAAAGTGAAAAATGATTTCCCAATCAATTGAATTTATTGTACTTTTTTGTTGATCGCCCTTTATTAGTTTGATTCGATGCTTTTATTGATGTTGATTGCAAATGCTTTCATTGTAATTGATTTCTCTGTTTGATTGCTGCCTTTTTTAAATCCTGCTCTTATTGTTTGAACTGTTTGAAGCTTAAATGATGTCATCCTGCGAAAAGATTTTTGCTTGAATTTTTGTATTAACAATCTTTGGTTTTTTCATATGGAAGTGCCAAGCAAATTGTCTTACTAGAAATAAATGCATTGAAAAAGGATATTTTTAGAGGAATGCACTTGAAAAGGGGTTTTACTCGAGGAATGCATTGAGAGGAGATTTTGTTATAGGAATTGATAGGAAAGGGAATTTCATTTTAGGGGTTCATTGGAAGGAGATTTTACTATAGAAATGCATTGGAGAGGATTTTACAGTAGAAATGTGTTGGAAAGGGATTTTACTATGGAAATGCATTGGAAAGGGATTTTGCTGTAGAAATGCATTTAAATAGGAATTTGACTATAGAATTGCATGAGAAGGGGATTTTTCTATAGAAATACATTGGATTTTATCATAGAAATGCACTCGAATTGGAATTTAACTACAGGATTGCATTTAAATGGGAATTTTTCTATAGAAATGCATTGGAAGAGGATTTTCTTGAAGAAATACATTGAAAAGGGATTTCACTATAGAAATGCATTGGAAGAGGATTTTATTATAGAAGTGCATTGAAAAGGGATTTCACTAAAGAAATGCATTAGAAGTTCGCCAACCCTCACAAACCGTAGTATATTATTTAATTCTTGAATGCTTTTTCTTTTTTCTTAAAAAAAATACCCAGCCAATTATAGGGTGCATCTTACCACTTGTAGCATCTTATCAGCTGGCAAATACAATACATAGAATTTTGGCTCATTTTTAGTGCATGTTTCTCAATCTGACTATCATAGTTTTTGGAATGTTTAAACATTACTCTTTCACTCCTGCTTTATATTCATGACTTTTTTTCAATTTTTCTTTAGTAGCTGAAAAAACAGAGAATGTTGAAACTGAAATTAAAAATGAAATTCTTTTCGCAGTTAGATAGTATACAAACACTGACGACCACATTTTATTTTTTTTTGTTTATTTTCTCCTTTTTTTTTTTTGCTTTGGTTAAGTTGAGAATTCTTTTTCAAAACATCGCATTCTAAACTCTGAATCACTTCCCTTATATTTGTTTGCCTAATGAATTATGTCGAATTTCGGACGCTATTTTCGTTATATTCTGATGCAAGACTTTTCAAATCCAAAGGAGGTAAGTCCGACCTTTTCTAATTATTTATTTTTGTTTTGAAAATTAAATCCTATCGGCCACTAATGTCCGGAACAAAATTGAACGTCCATTGCATCAGAAATAGAATGAAAAATAGGCAAAATTATTGGATATACCTTATTCTCTGCTCATATCATCATCGAGTGTGTCACAGGCCCTAGTTCATACAGGCCTGTCAAAACATCATTCTGCTTATGGCACCTGATATTCCTCAATGTTCATCCGTCCAGGAACTGACCAGACTCGAATTTGCTTAACTTCGGTGATCTTATGAGAACTGGTATATCCATTGTATCCCTGTATGTATCAGTGAATGATTCCTCAATCCTTGTCCTTGTGCTGAGTGCACAATGGAGAGGCATTGAGAACCATTTTTGAAGTCTTCTGGTATGACTTGGTGGTGGATTGAACCCAGGCCTCCCAAATTGAAAGTGAGCTCTCTACTACTAGAATACAGAGATCAGTATGGCAAAATATATGCGATTATTCAGGTTTTGGAATGCGATATTTTGAAAAGGATACTAAACTGAACCAAAGCTTCTTTTTTTTTCTTTTTTTTTTTTTTTTTTTTCATCTGATTAAAAGCGAAAACTGATTTTCTCTGTCAAGCAAGGAACGAAATTGCTTGAAATGATTGAAGTGAAAAGAGAGGAAGAATGAAAGGAACGAAGGATAAAAGTGGTGAAGAAAAAAAAAAAGTGTTGGCAATAAGGAAAAGAAAGAGAGATCTTTTGTTTTTCTTTCTTTCTGATCTTGATTTCAAAGAAAAATCCTGCAGCTTAGATGAAAGGACAATAGAAATAGGGGAAAAAAATTCAAAGAGTCAAGCAATAAGTTATCTTAAGAGGGTATTTGAGGGAATGAAAGGGAGGTAGATAGATAGAGTGAGAGAGAGAGAGAGTGAGAAATTAGCCCTAAAAGGAGAGAAAGTAAGGAATAAGAGTAATAGAGACTGAGTGAGTTCAGAAGGGATAGAAAGCAAGGAGAATGAGGTATGGGAGAAACGGAATCCATCTTGTTTTTTGTTTTTTTCCGCCATTTTTTTTTTCTCTCTTCTTGAAGTCTAATAAGGTTTTGTTTCAAGATAATAACAAAGAGAAGTCTGCTATTATTCTTCAAGGATTAGTTTGCAGGGGGGGACCTTTGGTTGGTGGGGGCGATGAAAGGAAAATCCTGAGAAAATAGAAAAAGATTTCATGCTGAAAACAATGTTTGTCCAAGATATATTCTTTTATTGAGGGGCGGTTCTTTTCTGTGAAAGAAAGGAAGAAAGAATTAGAGGAAGAGTGTGAGAGAGAAAGTGAGAGATTAGAAAAGTAATATATAAATATATTATTGTTTAAAGTGTATGTTGATGTTTTTATTATTCACCCGACCTCATATTTTGAATACAACTTATTGAAAACTTTATCAATTGTCTTTTTAAGGTCATAGACAACAAATGCTTGAACACAAAGGGTGTTCTCATAGTTTAGTGTCTAAAATTACCACGGTTGTTGCTTTATTTATATTGAGATGTATACAAAATTTTTCAGATATTTTTTTTTTAATTTCAAAAGTGCATTTTCATTTATTTTTTTCTTTAAATAAACTTTTGGATAAAGACAGGAATTTCTCGCAATTTTGAGGTGATTTATGCATATTTATTTATACATAGAACATATCTTTTTCACATTGAAATATTTATATTGAAATATGGGTTCTTCAATTTTATTTGCATTATACTGGTAAAACAAAATAAGTGTCACAAATACAGGGTGGTGTGTGCAAAAAGTACCCAATACATTTATAAAGGTTGTTTTAACATACTTACACACCTTCAAAATTTGCAGAATTTGGACCAAAGATTTCTGATTTTTGTACGTAACTCTTCAATGCTCGATCTTCTTACAATATTTTTTGTATTTTTCCCATTTTCGGTCCAAATTCTGTCGATTTTGAATCTGTATAAGAATGTTGAATGAACTTTTTGAAATGTGTCAGATACTTTTTGTGCTCACTATATGAATCACAAAAATTTAATGTACGTAAAAGGAATTGATCTTCATCTTACACCGAACAGATGTTTATTTGATTACTTGGGTTTTTTCTGCATAACGATGTACAACAACCGTAATAATTTGGGATACTAAATTATGAGATCCCCAGGGGAAGATTCATCCCTATGATGAATTTTTCGTGATGAGTGGGGAAGATTCTTGGATCAAATGTAGAATGCGGATCCCAGAATTGATTCAAGCCAAAATGCAAATATTTAGATTATACCATAACCGAAATTTCATTTAATTCTAAACTAAAATGAAATTTAGAATCCTGACTCCTTTAACTACATAAAAGGATATTGTGAAAAAGTGGTTTCACTAAAATCCTTGTTTTGATTAAATTAAATAAAATTTTGATTGCAATTTAATTTGAGAAAAAGTGCTTGACTTGACTGAATTTCAGGGTTCGGATTCTACATTTGATCAAATGTAAGAAGATGAAGTTTCCATGCTTGAGTCAGTGGCGTAGCTAGAAATTTGAGGTGGGGGCTTGGCTCCTTGAGAGGCCCCCTCCAACATATAGTGAGATTTTACAGTAAAAATGCTGTAGGTAAACTACTATTGATAAAACTTTTTTGGAACAGAAGGGACGTTTTTTTTTTTCCAAATATTTTCCTCCACCCTCTGCTACGCCTCTTAATGTGAGCATTTCCCACCATTAATTTGTTTTCTAAGACATTAAAAAGATGTTGTTGAAAGTATTTCAAAAGCTTAGACGAAGTATGAGGTCGGGTAAATATATATTTAGTGCTATATACATATAAGTGTATATATATATATATATATATATAAATTTATATATTATATACATAAATTTACCCCAAGCAACCACTATTTCGGAACTTATTCTTTGTCTTCAACAGTTCGACCCATTTCTTAGGGTCTACACAAAGCCCGGAGTGCGGCCCTTTCCATTTGGATGATTGCAAGAAAAGTGCTGTCAAAGAAACTAAGAAAGAAACGCGGACGAAAGAACAAGAAAAAAAAAAGAAGGGACTGAAGACGACAAAATATTTATGATAATAAACGCACATCTAACCAAAATGCATTCAAAACATATTTATGACGCTAGACGCGTGTAACTCCGACTGCACGTAGATGTGTATTTATTTACAAGGTAAATGATAACTAGATCAAAATTAACTTCCTATATAAAATATATATATTTTCATATAGGTACAAGCTGAAGCTAGCTAACTGCTGCATATTTCATTGTCCCCTTTCTGTCTGCATGACAGAACCAACACACAAACAAGCAACATAGTGACATGTTCTCTTATATGATCAGATGTGGAACGAGACATTAAGTGGCTTAGTGTTTTTATCCAAGCTACCCCTGAGATAAAAAGGGCCACAAAACAAACAAAGCAAAAACAATTTCAAGAAACATTCATATGAGGAATACCACACTTTGATCATTAAACTGATATTCATATACATTAATACGGAATCGACACCCCAAGTCTTGAAAACCATTGAGTGATAACTAATTTATCTTCTATGGCAATCTTGATGTTCCATTTTGGATAACTTTGGAAAAAAGTGAACCACAAAGAGCACACATCTATATTTTATTTATTACCAAAACTTGATTACTGAAGAAATTGTATAATTCTTGTTCTTCAGTTTTATTCTGTCTTAGTCTTTTCTAAGTAATGATCGACATGATTGATATTGGCCACATCCAAATCTTATAAACTAGCACATGTGTCATTTCTGTCATAATAATTTAGGCAATAACAACAATAATATTGATTATTGAATATTATCATAATTGATATAAAAATCAATATTGAAAATGTGCAGTCTTTCAAATCAAACCCCCGTGCAACTGAGATTGGCATTCGAACGTGCCAGTTCCTCTCACACTGATGTTGAATCTTGCCTTCAACAACCTCAACTGAAAATGGCCCCACAGCAAATCAAGACTAAACGCTATAGCCATAAGCTGTCCCGAGCTGCAGATCCTATCAGTACCACCACCAGTAACCTCAGCAGCAGCAACAATGACAATCAAAAAACCTTATCTGCTCAGGTGAGTGCCTCGACCAGCCACACTAAGAAATCTTCAAAATCGCGGCCTAAACTAGTGGTTAGTATATCCTCATCACCAGACGCTTCGTTTATGGCCCTTAATGAAAATGAGGATGGTGCTGAGAACGAGTCCCACTGCCGGAGCAGTCTCGTTTCTCCACCTCATAGTCGCCACAGTAAAAATCGTAAATCTTGTCATTATCGTCAACCAACTGACACTGACGAGTTGCTACGGAAAGTCAGTGTCCAACTGATGCGCGCACAGAATGGTGACATCGGCAGGAAGTGTGATAGGAGCAAAACTTCGGACGTCACCAAAAACTGGAATGAGAGCCAAAGGTCAGTCACTCTATCCAGCATCGAATCCCAAAAGTTGAGTCTTGATAACATTTCTCCAACGTCTGATGACTGTGGTCAGTTTTCAGGCTCTTCAACTCCTGACCAGCAAGTTACAGGCCAGAGTGACGCCATCGACGAAGACCAACTTAGAATGGCTTGCGAACATATAATCGAACAACAGCGGAAGGCATGGATTGCCTTTAAAAAGGCCAAGAAGAACGGACGCCGATCTTTGATGAGGCCGGCTTTGAACGATGAGATGTCTCCTCTTAAAGAAATCCCTCTTTCAAATACTAGCTGTGAGACGATCGACATTCACTGTAAGAATGAAGTGGTGTCTCTGAAGGCAAGTAATGCCAATGAAGAAGGACATATAAGTTCTGAACAATTTGATTCTGGGCACGGTTCATCTGAAGAGCATGAAACCGGCTCCAAGACAGAATGGTTTTCCACTTCAGGAAACACAAACATGTGTGTACCGATGAGTCGACCTCATTACCGCTATTACATGCGAAGACAAAAAGGACACTTTATGGGATCGAAACCACAAATCACTTGTAACACGATCTCGGATTCAGTTCCTTCACCTCTGGAGACAGCAACAGGAACAATGAAGACGAATCCATCAAGAGATCACAGCCCATCTTCATACATAGCCGCGTATTCTCGGTCCACGTCAACAAAAACTGAATCAATACCAGAACCCCACCCTTCTTCCTCTCCCTCCCGTTTTCCATCCTATCTGTCTTCACATATCTGCTCTAGCCTCAATTCATGTTCGTCCTCATCTTCCTCTTCGATCGTTGATATCCAGCAGGTTCTGAAAAGCTGTTCTACGGAGTTGCTAGAGTCTGCGGGCACGGTCTCGATCCTTACAGAAGAAGAAAAAGTCTTGAACTGTAGCTCCCCAAATGAGAACTCTAAAAGCCCAAAGCGAACTGTGAGACGAGGGGAGACAATCGATGTTGATCCTCTCCCATCCCTGACCCCTTCTTCTTCACACTCTTTGAAGAACTCTTCTAAAAAGGAAAACAATAAAAGCAACATAAAACTCTCATCGACTTTGACTCGTGGCTGCATCTCCTGTGGGTTCCTTGCCAATGCTTGTTCAAAGATCACACAAATCCGAAAGACACTCTCCGGAAAAACTTCCAATATTTTACCCTCGACAAAATCTTTTGGAGACTAGGATTTAACAGAAAATAAGAGAGACAAACACAAAATATGATAAACACACAAAAAACTCACTCAAATGTACATTTGTATACAAACACAAAAATATATATATATTTAAAAACAAAAAGGAAAGTTTAAGGCTTTCCCAGACCTTGTAAAAATGAACTTTGGAGGACTAACAATTATGTCGTCTGATTGAGAGACTAAATTGAACTGTTTTCTAATTTTCTCACTAACCAATCACTAACATAAATTTATTTTAAAAATGTTTCTTTGTTAAAGATTTGAGAAAAGAAAGAAAATCAAAAATCATTATCATTGGCTTTGTGATTTTTTTATCGTTTGTGTGTGTGGTGTAATTGTTTTCTTGAAGGAACGCCCCACTTTTGGATTGTGGGGAAAAACAGTATAGAAAGTCTTTATGAAGTTCTTGTGCAAGTTTGAATTTTTCCTTACTTTGCTTGCATTGTATTTGATGAATTCCTCCTTTGGCTGTAATGTCAGCTTACATTTTCTTTACTAATTAAGTTTTCCAGTCCTAATCACAATTTGGATATCAAGATATTATTTATAATTCATGGTTCGATAAAAATTCTAAAAAATACAGAAATAATTATTTGAATTGGGAAAAATGAGTAAACAATCATAATTTTTTGATTCACAACAATAATATATTGCTTCAGGTTTCTGAAGTTTTTTCATGGAATAATTCGATCATGTATCGAACATAAGTTATAAAAATCCAAGATTGCACAAGGACTTTGTAATGACTCTATCATTCAAGTATCTTCAAGACTAATTCACTAGTACAAGAAATTAGATTCTCACCGAGTGCTTAGGTATCAGCGGCCTTGTGCCAGATTAAGTTAAGCTTTGTAGATAGCAACTGGTGGAATATAATTAGTTTGAAATCTGGCTTTTGTCCTACTATTTAGGTCAGGGCTTGGAGTTTTTTCACTCACGACCCCTTTCGATGAGATACTTTTAATAATCCCTCACTGATAGTTATAAAAGCAGTAGATATGAAAACTTCATAAGTCTTTTGACATAATCTTACTGTAACTGAACATAGAAAGAAAAACTATCATAGAAATTGTCAGAAATTGCTACGTATTTTTATTCTGTTTTACAGTGCTTATTGTTCAGAAATTTTACTTTTAAAAAATGAATTATTAAAATTTATCAAAAACAAAATTTTTTTAAAAAGAAACTGGTGAATAGAATTCAGCCATTTTACAATGAGTCTCAGAAGGAGTTTTTTTTTTTTTTTGCATAGCGATTAGAAAAAAGCGAAAAACAACTCTGGTTACATAATTATTCTTTTTAAAAAAAGTTTTTTTTAAATGCAACCCCCTGAGGGGCTTTTTGAATGCTACTTCGAAAAATCCTGATTTAGGTCATTCACAACTGACAGTGTCTTTCGTGTTGTTGCAAATGGAAAATCTATTAAAAGGTTCACTCTGGTTTGACACAAGGCCAAATGGCGTAGGGGTGCCTTGAGAATCAATACAGGTTTTCCCCGTTATCCAAAAGCAGAGCGTTCCTGCAAAAACCTTTCTTTAACGGAAATGATGAAAATGAAAGTCGTATATTTCAGAAAAAATATTGAGCGTTCCCAGACCCCCAAAATGATGATCGTGGTATATTAGGCTGAGTTTTCTGAGGTTCGGGTGGTGGTAGGAGATTAATCTGTAGGAGAGGATGAGGGTACTCACTGCCTGTATAATGGCTGGTTGCAAAACAAACGTTGAATGCTATGTTCACTTCTCACCTCTCTTCGTATAAATAAAAGTGTGGTGTAAAGTGAACGTTGAATGCGTTATTTACTTATTAACTTTTTTCGTCAAAGCGTAAAGGTGGCGGATAACGAACCTCAAATGTTTTGCTCACATCTCGACTTTTTTCGTAAAAGCGAAAAAAGTGACGTAAAATGAATGCTGAACGCTACATTCACTTCTGAACTTTCTTCGAAAAAGTGACTGAATGAATGTTGAATTCTAAATTCACTTTTCAACTCTCTTTGTCAAATCAAAGAAGTGGTGTAAAGTGAAATTCCAAGAAGTAGGTGATCCCGGTATACTAGTACTAACTTTGATTCATTGTGGCTCAAAGCTACAATCATGGTTCAACAAGTGAGGTTCAAATTCACTATAGAAGAATTATTTGAGAAACTAGCTTGTTCAATAGCATGGTAGCTGATTATTTTTGACCATACAGGCCTAGATGCAATGACTTTGGCATTACTCTGTGAAGTCTCCATCAGAGGGATCAGGGTTCACCCTTTGAACAAGTCAAGTGCTCTTATGTCCTTACAACGATTGATGCAAGGATTACGGAACATTTTTTGAGGAAGTCCCTATCCCACATGTTAGTGAGGTGCATCGAATCGGCCTTGTGTCACATCCTGTTTTTGTGGGGGTTTGGGTTAATAAGAGCTTCTTCAGTGAAACAGAGCCCTAATTTAAAAAAAAAAATACACCAAGTTATAAAACACGTCCACTTTTTACCAGTAGGTAAAGTAATCTTCTTTTTAATTCGCTATACATATATATATGATATGTCGAATATGTCTGACTTTTAAGTAATCGTTTTTTATTTTGATTAATCAGCAGCAGCTATGAATTCAGTTTCTTGTTTAAATTTCTTTCATAATTAGGCATCGTACATGTATCAAGTAGATATCATACTCACATTAATCAGTGTGTTGAAATTATAACCCCAACTGAAGGTGATAATTGGCTAAAACCTTAGAACATCCAGTTGTTAATCTGAAGGCAGTATAGTACTATTGTAATCGAGCAAGTGCAGAATCACTAAATCGGGATTGATAGCTTGCAGTGCATTTAGCACGGGGCTGTTGAAATTGTGGGGTCAATTGCATATGTTACTTTTGCTGCTTAGCCAATCTGGCATGGCTACCATAGACGCCATCAGATGTATTGTATTTCACACTGAATAACACAAACCTAAATTTTGTATACTCAGAATCAAACAAAACAATCCTCTTATCTAGTAAATTGTCGAAGAATCGTGCTGAGTCCTTTATGACATGTTATGACATATCAGGGTTACTTAGCGATGCTCACCTCTCCAAATGACATGCAACTTGTTGCGCCAGGTTACATGGTACCAGCAACGATGAGTAATAGCTTCTTGGGGAATGTCTTTCCCAAGGGCTAAATTGATCTCAGTTTGTGGATTCCACTTGGAGAGTTGAGCCATTCATGAGGGGAGAGAGCTCGATTTTGGGGATACAGCATATGCGAATTATGACAATGTAGACAGAGAAATCAACATGTCATGGTGACTCCAGTTTCATGCTGCTCTGATCTTCAGACCATGAATCTGAAAATCACAGCTGAGTGAAAATTGGAGTACTCATGAAGCATTGATTTCTCTGTCCATATTTCATATATATACATACATATATATATATAGAGAGAGAGAGAGAGGAGAGGGGGAGACCTGCAGATCGATAGATGTAATTTCCACACGTTAATGAATATGTGTACATTGTACATACATCTAAGAATGTGAGTCTCATTTATATGTGTGTCTTTATGTGCGTGCACACACACACACACATAATGAGTGTGGTAGTCAAGAAATGTTTACATTCACCCAGTACATATCCTTGAAAGGCTTATTTTTTATGTATTGAAAGCTTTATTTACCATGATTAGATATATACAATGGAAAAAAATCTATTTACTATTTCTCTCTTAGTATTTTTACAAATTGAAAGTATGTTATGAACTATATATATATTTATGTATATTAAGAAATGGATACATGACCGACAGAATGATTATAAATTACGTTACATTATATTGAAACTTTTATCTGAAATGATCTCCCGTCATAACATGGTAAATATATCACTTGGCCGAGACAACGCGAATAGAATAAACAATTGAAGAAAGCCGACCTATTTTCTTTGATTGTTTATTCTATTTACGTTGTCTAGGCCTTGTGATATATTTCAAATGAGACTTTCGATGTAACATAACACAATATATATATATATATATATATATATATATATATATATATATATATATATATATATATATATATATATATATATATATATATATATATATATCAAATGTGTGGCGTGTTTGAAGAGACAACTAAGAGGAAAAGTCGGTCCTTTCTAAGGTTAAGTAATGGGCTTGTAGTTTCGCAAGAACTCGTCTCGTTTTCTTGAGGCCCCGGCTTGGGGGGAGGAGGCTAGCGGGCGTGGGATAGAAAGCGTTTGGAGGTGAGGTTACTGGCGGCGTCGGCATCGGAGGCGAACACATACAAGCCTCTCAGAAAATGGTTCAAATCAAAAAGCGATGTCTGGAGCAAAGCCACCCAGTGGCGGCAGGGTCCTGTTAGGCGGCAAAGAGTTGAAAGCAGGCGGGGTGGGAATTTTATTCTCCCTTTTTTTTTCTTTTTTTTTCTTTCTTTACCCTTCTCGTGTGTATGTGTGCGCGTGTGTTGGAACTCTTGATAGGTTAGTGAGTGGGTATATCTGAGAGATGTGGGTGCGAATGAGTAAGTAAAAACTACCCTCGTTCCCTTCCCCCCCCCCTCCACCTCCCCACCATGAAAAAACAACAACAAAGGAATAAAATGGTGAAAAATACGGGCAGAGGCATAGATGAAAAGGAGATGAAAAAGTAAGATGAAAGGGCTTCACGAGAGGGAGAAAGAGAGAGAGCGAGAGCGAGAGCGGAAAGTTATTGAAATGTGGGTGGGGGATAAGACGGGGGTGTGTGAAGAGAGATAGGCAGAGAGTTTGTGTTTGCGTGTGAGAGAGAGAGAGAGAAGAAGAAGAAAAGAGGCTGGGGGAATGACAGAGAGTGAGAGAAAAGAAAAGAGACCAGGGGATTGCCAGAGAGACGGAGAGAGAGAGAGTGGGGAGAAGAATAAAGGCTGGGTATAGAGAGGAGAAAAGAGATCGTGGGACTGAAAGACAAAAAGAAACTGGGAGAGTTAATGATTATGTGTGAGAGAGAGAGAGAGAGAGAGAGACTGAGACAGATAGAGAGGGACAGAAGAAAACTGACTGGGATAGAGAAAGAAAGAGATCGACAGAGATTGTTTGGGAGTGTGCGTGAATGAGAGCGAGAGAGAGACGGAGAGTGAAATGGGGGTTCGGTGTTTTAAATAGAATGGTATGAACGGGTCGGCGAAATCAAATTAGGGAGAAGAAAAGGAAGAGAAGAGGAAGAGATAAAAGAATGAAAAATAAAGGGGGAAACAGGATGAAACAAAGAGATCAAAAGAGATCAGAAGGAAAAGAGAAAGATGAAAGAGAGTTGATGAAAGAAAGACCGAGACAGAAGAAGAAAGAGTCATAAAAGATGAAAAGAATCAGAGAAAGAACGGGGAAAAAAAGAAAGGAAAAATGAACGCACAAAAGAGAATGATCAATTATAGGAAGAAAGAAATGAATAAATAAAAAAGAAGAAAGAAAGAAAGAAGGGCAGCAATATTAGAGAGGAAGAAAGAAAGGAAGAAAAAGGCAAAATTGAAGGAAAGAGAAAAATCAAAGAGATGATGAATGGAAGAGACAAGAAAGAAAAGAATAAAAGAAAGAAAGAAAGAAAGAATGAAAGAATAGGGACAAAACTGAAAGAAGAATTAATAATCAGAAAGAAAGAAATAAGCAGAAGTAGAAGAGAGGAAGGAAGAAAAGGTAGGGTTCAAGAGAGAAAGGAAGAAAGAAAGAGAAAGAAAGAAAGAAAGAAAGAAAAGGTAGGGGAAAAAGGGAGAAATATTTATTTTTAAATAAGAGAAATAAAAAAACAAAGAACAGGCAGGAGTCGAAAGAGGAAGAAAGAAAAAATGAAGAAAGAAAAGGTAAGAGTAGAAGAGAGAAAGAAAAAGAAAGAAAAGATTGAGAGTAGAAGAAAAAAGAAAGAATGAGAAAACAGGAACAGAAGAAAGGAAGAGAAAAAGAGAAAAAGAAAGAAAAGTTCTTAATAAATTATTTATAGTATTCCCCCTCCCCTGTCATCTTTTCCTGTTTTTTAAAATTATCCTGTGTTTCAACTTTTGATATTTCACATGCAAAGGAAATATTAACAAAAACGCCAATAATTATGAATTAACCAGCATAATAAGCCGTGTTGTCTAAAATGTCGGCATCTATGAAATTGATATTTTGGAAAGCCCTTACTACATCAACTGAAAAAAAAGTAAAATGAAATAAATTCGACCTGTGCTTTGAATCACGGCACCCTTAGTAGATGAGGATTTTTCACGGGCGCCCCTAGTCTAAAAAATATTGAACAATTGCGTTCAAGTTCATATACTTGGGTTAGTTAGGTAAGAAATGATAAATAAAATAATTATCAGAGCGAAGCGAAGATCTCCTCACAGAATCCATTTGGGAAGGGGATCTGCACCGCTCGTAGATATAATTAAGTGTTTGGTTAATTTAGTTGATGGTGTTGTGGATAAAATCGGATGGAAGAGTGGAGGGCGAAACAAAGCAAAGATCCACTCACAGAACCCATTTGACAAGGGGTCTGCACCATTTGCAGTCTCCCCCCCCCCCAAACGAAGTTGCCTTATAAACGGCCGGATATAGCTTAAATTTGGTTCTAGATACTTTTGAACTAAGGTTCAACTTCAGCTTACGTCGAACTATTCAAAGATCACTCGCGCTGGCTACGACTCCAGCTGTTCCTGTTCGGTCTCCAAATATCACATTAGAACTTACTCGGCTCTCGTTTGCGATATGTGAAACAG
>OY735238.1:37459577-37487077 GCA_963457665.1 Thysanoteuthis rhombus | reverse complement strand
TTGAGACAGGATGCAGATTTGGTGAGAAAAATAGGACGATAGATAGATAGATCGATAGATAGATACGAAGAAATTGAAATTTATAGATATGAACAAATGGGTAGAAAGATAGATGGTTATGAATAGACTAAAATAGATAGGTAGATATATTCGAACAGATTGAGATAGATAGATAGATATGAACAGATTGAGATAGACGGATATAAACAGACTGAGATAGATAGATATGAACAAAATTAGATAGATAGACAGATCTTAGAGAAAAGAAGGAAAGTGAATGAAAAAAAAAAGAAAGAAAAATCCACCAACCAATTTTTTCATGTTTGTTCGCAAAGTGCCAAATGTGTGCGTCTTCGCCGTTAACTTACGACTCGTTTTATTTATTTATTTATGCTTTGTCGTTTCTTGTTCTGTTGAGAAGCGAGTCTTGTCAGGTGTGAGAATCTTTTGATCTTCGTGGGGGCGTACGTGCGTGTGTGCGTTTGATGCCAGGAGACGCGCATGCGTACTCTACGTCTGTTATCGGACGTCGAACTGTTGGTGGCGGGGGATGGAGGTGGGAGGGACGTAAAGTGCACAATTGGTTTGTTAAAACACATTTGTAAACAGGTCTTGTTAGTCACTCAATAGAAACCGACACAGAACCGACGTCTTCTGGCAAGCGTGCTGCGTTTAGGGGTGATCAATTAAAAAAATTGGTGAAAAGCGATGACTTGTAAATAAGTGACCTCCCTCGTCTCCTGTTGGGTAGATATAACCACAAAGATTCTGAATTTACTCAAAGACAATCCTGAATGCTGCTGAACACAAACTAACCAATTTAGCATGAACTTACATTGCAAATTGAACCCCTCATTAAAACGAATTTGGGGGGAAATTTTTTAAAAAAGATTTCTAGCCTTATTTAGTAAATGTTGAAAGTTTCAGCCATTTGGCTCCGTTGGTGCGGTCTGTACACGTGATACATACATAGCCAGCGAGATCTGCTTAAAAACTCGAGAAACCATGACAGTTTTAGTCGACTGTTCATAATGAATAACTTGAAAGCACCCAGAGAGACATATTTCTATCAACGCCGTACACTTATTCTATCGAAGACATATTCCTGGATCCACCCCCAAATTTAGTTACTTTCTTTCTTTACCCCCATGGTCCATCCTTCCACAAACTTTCATTGAAATTCCCAGAGAAGAATTGGAGATAATGTAATAACAGACAGACAGACTGAAGGAAAAGCACAGCGTAATACATAGGTGACCTAGATACAATACAAATACCGCTCTGCATTGGAATTTGGAGGAGATAACTACAGACCACTCGGAGAGCGCATGCCCATGATATTTATCGGCTAAAAACTGAATAAGAATAAAATATATAAAAAAAACAAGGTAGAAAATTCAAATACACCGATGTCAAGTTACTTCCCTTTGAATTCAAATTATTTAGATTTTTTTAACCTTTAAACTCATTTCCTGGAGAATCATACAAAATATAGATCGATTGGAAACTTACTTTGGGATCTGCCCCAAGATCTAATCACTCCGTGTCCCATGGCCCATCCATCCACAATTATTCATTGATATTCATGGATAACTTGTGGAGATCTATTGACAGACAGATGGGAAGATAAGAAGTAATACATAAACCTCCCCAATTCTGTTGGCACTCTGCAGAGATTATTGAAAAGCACTCAGAGATTGCACAATTCTGCCAATGATGTTAACCAACTTCAAACTGCATGTAAATAAAATAATTAAAAAAAACATTGGTGAGTATTTCAAATTTACAAATATTGAGTTATTTCTCTTAAAATTTGAAATTTAGATCTAGCTTTCTTCATTTGAAGGTCGTTATAACCTCTTTTCCCGAATGATAAAAATATCTCTTAATCAAGAACTTTTACCTGAATCCCCAACAAAAAACTTATTTCAGAGAGGGGTTCAAAATACAAAAAAAAAAAAAATCATCTCCCCAACTCATTGAGAGGAGTGTGTGTGCAAAATTTCAAGTTTTTTTTTCTACGAACTGGACGAAGTGCAGGGAGATAGATACATAGATAGATTCGTATAAATGTCAGAACATGTGGATGACCTAAATCCAACAACAGTGATTAAACCTGCCTGTTGTGGGTAGCGGTGATTAATTATGATGAAATTGATAATGGTTGACGATGCTTCAGCTGGAGTTTAACGAAACATAATCCCTCGTAATGATAAATTGAGCATAAAAATCAACAATTATTCATATTATTGTCCAATTTGAAAGTCACCCCTCCCCTGTTGGAAATCCTGGATCTGTTCTTGGTAGAGTACCATATATGCTCAATTTTGGTCTTGAAAAAGTACCACATAGCAACCGTGCTCCAGAGCGCTTACCAAAGTCTTACTGAATTCAGGATCAGTAAATTGCTTTTTTTTTCCAAAGATAAATCTGTGAATCACTCACACAGCGTTGAGTTGCCTTGACATGAAAAGGGTGCGCTGTTATTAGGTAAATAAAAAAGCATACTTTTTTTTTTCTAGTTAAGGGAAGACCATATCACGAAGGAAATTAACCAAAGTAAAGCCAAATGGATCTTACTCAAACACGTACTAAAAAAAAAACCCTGAGCAGGTGATAACATGCGTTTCACTTGCAGAGGAACAGATTTTTATCACTTTTCAAGGATATCTAGTCAGAATTTCTTTTTTTTATGACGACTTCCACACAAGCCACTTAATGGATGATACCCTGCGTGTAGACTGTGTCAGTTGCACGCTATGGTGTATTTTAATACCGTATTTTAACATATGTAACCATTTATAATCTACCACCCCGATTGGGCTTTAATCTCAAACGTATCCTGCGTATACAATTATGGATACAAACATGTTTCTGTAGATGATACGCGCACAGATTTTTTAGGGAAAAATACGGGTTATACTTGGTGCAATACTGTAAATTCTGGCGGGGTGGGGAGAGACAAGAATCTATCTCTTCTACAACCATTCCCTCACCAGCTATGGGTAAAATAGCAGATTAAACTGGGATATCCAGGTTTGCAGAGGCAACCAGTCTTTGATTCCCAACCAGGAAATGGTGACCTGTAAGTCGGTTGGATACCACCTTTGATGTCTTTCTGGCAGCTCCTGTTGCCGAACGTATCGCACTCCGTTTTCCATTTAACTACATTAGCGAAGCCGAAAGGGTGATTCTGTCGACTGGGCATGCTAAGATCTTCATACTCTTTGCCCATGCTTGTGCCCCAGAGGGGTCACTTCAGTATCGCTCCATTGCTTATCTAGACCATTGATTTCCAATCTTTTGGGACTACTCTCCCCTTGTAGAGTATACATTTCATCAGCCCTCCAGCTCCCTTGCTCTCTTGATTACCAATGCCCCTTGCATTCCAACGCCCTTTACCGTCCCTTGACTTCCAACTCCCTCTACTGCCCCTCGACTTCCGACGCCCCTTCGAGTCTTCAAGCTTATATCGACTTGTTATACCAATCTAGAGCCAGGTACCCGCTTACACTGGCTTCTATAAAGATATACTTCCAGGTACCTGTTTATACTTTATTTACCACCATGTACCCGTTTATATTGTGTGTTTTTTTTATACGGATCTTTCATCAAGTATTCATTTATACTGTACTGGTTTTTATATCAATTTGTTATTAAGCGTCCGTTCATATTGGCTTCTGTACTAATTTAGTGCCAAGCATCCGTTTTTATTCACCATTAAGCGAATCTATAATTAAGTACTCGTATATTTTAGCTTTTTATCAATCTGCTACCAGATACCCCGACATACTGTCTTTGATATTGATCTATCATAAGGTATCTGGTTAAATTGGCTTTTATACCTACCTGTTACTGATTAGCCGTTTATACTTGCTTTCGTCACCTACCTACCTGATACCCGTTTTAATTGGTCGTCATATTAACCAACTAGCAGATAAACGTTTTAATTCGTTTTCAGGCCAATTTGCAGTCAAGATTCGCTCTTACAAAATTACAAATTTTGGGGTTTGGGGCGCTCAAAAAATGCTTCCTTTGAAAATTAACCCATTAACTGCGGAAGGTGGCATGTGTAATGGTTATCAGTCCCAAGATAAAAGCCCCTGTCCTTTGCAAAATAATCTATTGCAAGATAAATTGTGTTGCCACCAGTTTCAATAAAACGGACATTTATTGAGTCATAGAATTTCAACGACGGAAACTCCTGTTATCTGCGGTTAATGGAATAATGGCAATTGTTCCTTGGCTTTACGCCATTTTGGTTTATAAAAGGGTTTTATAGGAACTCTCCAATAGGGGAAACCTATTTTGGTATTTATGTCAACTATGACAGAGCCCGTTCCAAAGGTGCACTTTTAGAAGGGTTCAGATTTCATGTTGTGTGGAACAGCCGGCTATAATTGTCATGTAAAATGATCTTCAGTCCGTCTTACAAAACTACGGCTTGGAGGTATTTCGAAAACTTCACTTTAGTGTCGTCAATTCAGAGATTGTACATCAAAAATTGGATAATTCTCGAGAGTGGGGCTCGAGTAGATAATTTATGGAAACTATGAAGAAAGATATATTATCGTTATTTTTGAATTTATCATCATCAGATTCCTTGAGAGCTGCTGATCCAAACAGCTTCAAACTCAACACTGCTCTGCCTTGTGTACTGACGATGATATTTGACAAATGTCAACTTCGTACACTGGCCAGTTGTCGAGTAATTGCGATGAACGCACACATATACCTTCTATTACCACGTACCCATTCAAAATATCTGTCGGTTGGATAATTCAAAAAAGATGTTAGAGAAATAATCCTTTTGATCAATATCAAATATACTTCAGTAAACTCCCATTTCAATGGCACTATTTAACGACACATGTGTTCTAACAGCATGTTTGTTTTTATATTATTGCAAGGCCATTGTCGGAGATTTCACCTTTTGTCGGGCAAATTGAAAAGTGATTTATTTGCTTGCCGTATTTCTTAAATTGCATGCTGTATTTTCTGATCCACACGTTATAAATACGTTGTAGTGGCTCTCCTTGGGAGAATCATCCCCAATATCTTATGGAGAGATCACAAGACAGCACAGTATATTAGAGAAACAACAGGAGTCAGATATATCATAGGATTTATTGAAAAAATAAAAGAACTCTAGTGGCAATGAGCTGGTCGTACTGCAAGAATGTCAGACAACTGCTGGACATCACGACTCACAACGTAGATCCCCCACCCCCCAAAAGCATGTGCAAAATTGTAGCCGGCAAAAAATAAGCTATCCTGACAAATTTAGAAAGTATTGGCTCTGTGACACCAATGATAGAGAGGTCAGGCGAATCTCAGGGAAGGTGTATTTCCAACGGTGGACACTAAAAGACTAAGAAGGCCGTAATAAAGTCTACTCTCTCAAATCACTGTAGGCCTGCAAACCAACCAAATGGGCGATACGTTCTTCTCTCTTTGAGTGTACGTGTGTGTATGTGTGTGCGCGCCCGCTTGTGTCTGTTTGTGTCTACACGTGTGCGTGCGTGTGTGTCTGTATGTGTCTCTGGGCGCTCCTGGTCACATTTTGGGGGCTACAATTTCGAAAATTAGCATGAGCACACCATTAATTACCATCTAAAAACTTTTTTCATTTGTTTTCCCCGAAGTCTTTTTTGGGATCTCCACGGTCATTTTGGGACCATCAATATCCAAATCTTGTACTGATATTTTTTTTCAAAGATAATTTTAGATTATCTTTTTAGATAATTAGTTCTGGCACACATACAGGCTATGGTGATTCATTAATTCGTGGTATGAATATATTTCTTTTTTTTTCCTTTTTAAAAGGACTTTCAGATCTTAGTCGTACAAAAGTGTGAATCTGTATCCGTACGAGTGAGTGAGAGAGCGAACATGAAAATTGGACAAAAATCAATCGCACATTATATTCTTGTTTTCAACAGCCGATGCTTGTATCGATCTATCTGTAGACGGCTGCGCCTGACCATATGCAGTTATTTGGACGTTCATTTATACCAGGAAGATAAAGGTCCGGTGGGCTGGGCGCCTTTTCATCCAGTTTCCTTTATTTTCTCATTGAAATTATTTTACCCGTTCAGTTAAAAAAAAAAAAAACGACGGCATATATGGAATGTAGGAATATAGATCGCATTTTATATACGTGGACTAGGAAAAAGTGTTCTATTAAATACGGCAGGATTTTTTTTGTGTGTCTTTTATCTTTTATTTTCTATTGATCTTTGAATTCAGTATTTCTATCACGTCATTACAACATGAATTAGATTTTATTTGACTGTGTCAGTTACATGAATGAAATTATGTTTGCTACGTCAGTTATACGATTTAATTCTATATTTTACTGCATCACTTGTGTCCCTTGGCGTTTTTTATTAGGTCATTAAAACATGAATTAGATTTGATTTCACCATCTCAGTTACCCAAATGAAATTCTATTTTATCACGTCAGTTGCATGAGCGGAATTATTTTTCATTATACCAGTTACATAAATGGAAGTTATTTAAAGATGTCAGTTACACTATTGGTATTCTATTTTACCGCATCAGTTACATGGATGAAATTCTATTTTACTGCGTCAGTCCCGTCCCTTAGCGTGAGAAAAGAAATCTGCACATTGTTAATCATTATGTGTGGATACATAGGTTTGGTCCTCGGCGTGGTTTATATCGGGGAGCGGGGTAGCACTATACCTGGATTTCCCACTTTTCTAGATTCTGTTAATAATAATAATGTCATTGATATCCGAATGATATCAACTGCTCTCAAAAGGATCTGACCTCACTCTCCAGGATTCTACCCGCTGAATCGCTATCAAATGTATCATTCCTTGATTTTAGGAACTATCTGCCTAAACTATCAATATACGTTTCTATTACGTGATTCTGGCTTGCTGGCTGCATATCTGTGTATGTATGTACCTCGCGTGCAAGCCTCAAACAACGGAACTAGGGGACTTGACGTTTCGACATCTACTCATTATACCTAGAAGAAAAGATACGTTTTCGTTTTTTACCACCCCTCTTTTGAATGACTTTCGAAGGGGGGTTCGATTTACAATGTAAGTGCATCCTAAATTGATCCCTTAGTTTGTATCCGGTGACTTTCAGGCTTGCAAGAGAAGTAATTCGTTCATTGATCACCCCCTTTTCCCAATTTTTCTTTAATTAATCACACCCAACACAGTATGCTGCCAAAAGACGTTGGTCACGTGACGGTAAATGTCCCTCTGTTTCTCCACCTTCTGTTTTTGTGACGCCATCACTCAACTGGCTCTATGAACCCCCGGAAAAGGACAGTGTAGACCAGGGGTGGCCTAACGGGCCTAATGTGAGAGCCTGCAAACCATAAACAAAATCTACGCAAAAGATTTCCCGTAAATACTAATATATATATATATATATATATATATATATATATATATATATATATATATATATATATATGTTTCGTTGTATTACAACTCTTCAGTGTGGCTATAGACTATCCATTATCCCATCCAGTACCACGAGGTAGGATCGAAACCTTCGCTCCAGACCCAGATATATATAATGATCTCTATCTATGCACGCAGTTTTCTAAAATGTAAATTTGTATTACTTTCAATAACAACAAAGTGCATTTAGATTGCAAATGTTTTCAAAACCTTGACTCATGATTATGTTTACTATATTGAATCCTATACTACAGTTAAATATCATTATTGAACGTACATTGTTTTAAGTTTTGTTGCTGTTCATACCCTCTGGATAAAAGCTTGAAAATCTTTCTTATTTATTTTTTATGTTAACTGGAATCAGAAAAGGGGTTCAGCCGAGATATTTCCAAGATCCACGCATTAGATATCAGAGAGCCACAAGTGACTCACAAGCTGCAATTTGATCACCTTTGGTGTAGACAGGAAGATTGTGAAACTAGTGATGACATGAAATCCTTAGAGATTTTGGAAAAAACATTGACATTTTATTAGTATCCTAAATCTTTAGTTACACAATCTAGTAATAGTTAACGAGCTTGTGATACTGACCATTGGCACTGCATAGATTCATTCATTCATTCATCCCACCATTGTGGCCTTGTATCAAACTAAGGTAAATTCAGTAATTATCAAGTTTCCCGGTGCAGACCGAACTCATTGCAGTAGTTATGGTTAGCATAGCAAATTTGTTAACCATTGCTACCCTGATTACGGAAATGTTCGGGGATTTCAGAAAATTCCCTATTATCATTTCAAAATCTCATCTAAATAGATACCATTCTCTATGCTCAATAGATATGACCTTGTACCAGACAATAATTTATTTGCATCTAGTTACCTGTTCCTAATACATTTGTTATTGTGTTACTCTCACAAACCATTGATGGTAGACAAGTCTGGTTAGTTCTTCAATAGAAACGGCTGCGGGCTATGTTGAATGTAATCAATTAAAAAATTGGAAAAAGGGGTGATCAATGAATAAGTTACTAATCTTTTGTTATATCACTAGGAAGTTCGAATTTTCAAAAACCAAGCGTGAACACGGCTGGGCACAAATTAAATGACCGATACATTGTTAATTGTCCCTACCCCCATAAAAACTTATTCAGGGGGTAATTTCAAAATTCTTTTTCTCTAAACATAATAAAGAGTAAATGTTGAAAATTTTAGCCTTCTAGATCCTTCGGTACGGCCTAAACATGTGATACATACATACTACGTACATAAATAGCCAGTCAGACGGACGGAATCACTTAAAACAGAAGAAATCTATGTTGACAATGTTGACAGTTTTGGTTGACAGTCTCTTATTTGGTTCAAACAATAGTGCTCTCTTCACTGAAATAGGCTCATGTTAACGAACTTCACCTATTAGGCACTTGATATTTAATCTTGTATCTACCAACCGTCGATCTACCTAGGATTTATTCAAATCCATGAATACATTGGTATACCGCTGAGCACTCCCCCATTTAGAGCTAACCCGGTTAGCGCTGATAGAACTTTTTAACAAATACTTTTCATAATGAATTTCATCACCATCAGTGTCCGTCATGGGGCATTTGGGAATAGAGCTTCCCCAAGATTCGCCAGACTTCTCTATCATGGGTGTCGGGGAACCAATACTTTCTGAACTTGTCTAGTTCGTCATGCAATCTTACTTTTTGCCGGTCAAAGTTCATGGTTTCGAGGGGTCCACGTTGTGAGTCTTGAGATTCAACGGCTGTCTGACATTCTTGCAACGCAGTCAACCAATTGCCATTTGATTTTACTTATGTCCAGCGGTTGTCTAACATTATTGCAATGTGACCAGTTTTCTAGTCGATTTTATGATATCTTTGATACCATTTTTTTCTCTAATATATTGTGCTGTCTTATGATCTTTCAATATGATATTGGGGACGATTCTCTCACGTTTACATTGCGTGGTTCTCAGTTTGAGGGTCAAATTTTGGATGGGTTCCACGTTTCAGCTCCATAGGTGACTATAAGAACGATGCATTGGCTGCCCTCTTTTTTTGAACTAATTGGATTTTTTGGTTCTTGAAGGTTGAGCTTGCCGACCTAGAGTTATTCTCCACCAATGGCAATATAGCATAATATAAAGCAATGTCTGATGTGTGATGGATTTATTTCATAGAGTGCTCAATACATCCAACTTTATACTTCGAAAGTCAAGTTGTTTTAGAGTAGAGCTGGAAATATATATAAGAGGAAGGGGATTCACTACTCAAACAAGTTTATGTTTCTGAGAGGGTAGAAACATAAACTTGTTTGTGTAGCGAATCTGCATCCTATCATATATATATATATATATATATATATATATATATATATATATATATATATATATATATATATATATATATATATATTACTGAATTCGGTCATAAAATGTGCGTAGCTATAGTTTTTCTCTTGTCTTTTCCTTGTAATCTGGGATTTCACCTTTCTTTTCATTTTTCTTTCCATCGCTGAAGTGACCATCATGGAAACGAGATCTTTTTAACCTTTAATGCTCTCCCTGCAATCATTACTTAAAGTTGTTTTGTGTTTCTCTAAAATCTTTACTTTTGAACACAGAAATTTATAGGATGTTATTGGAATTAGTTTGCTTGTTTTTTTGTTTTTATTTAACTTAGACCTAGTAAATCTGTACTATTTATAGAGAATTGATATTTACTTATTTAACGAATGTTTCTAGAGCACTACTCGAGGTAATTAAAGTTACATTCTAAGAGGAATCGAACTGCTGATCCAACCGTCTCTTACCCTTTGTGCTAACCACTGTGCTCTCACCTTGCGAAATGTTCGTCGTCGGGAAGAAGCCATTAATTTAGACTTTTCTTACCTGGGCAGGTAAGGTGGTACCATTGACTCATTCTTCGGTCGACCAACTCCAGTCCGCGCACTAAAGCTAAAACGTCCAGCCTTCGTTCTTTTTCTCTCCTTTCCTTTCCCCACGCTTAACCACCACCTGGCTGGATTTACCTGTAGTGTCATATTTCCTTTGATCTAGGCCGCTCAGACAGAATGATTAATCAAGTGCTGACTCACATTCAACTTTATTGGCAATGGCCGGCTGAGACTGTAGGAAAAGAGAGCCGATAATCAGAACGAGGCTTAGAACTGGTAGTTGGAGGAGATTAGAGGAGCGGGAAGAGAAGGGAAAAAACTGGGTGAATAGTATTATTACATTAATACCTCGCTTACCGCTCTACATGTTACAGTATGATTGTGAAACTTGTAATTTCTTGGACCTTGTGCCAAACCAAGCTGTAATCGTACGCTGAATTGGTGAATTGCCGTATTGTCAAAAATTAATTGAATACGTAGTTGAAATTCGATCAAAACTTCTTTCAATCAGAGGAAGGATTTAAAACAACTATCTGTTTCACAGTCAAAAGTTCGTGAAATCGAACTCTTTTTTAACACAAAATGGATGAATATGTAGTTTTAATTCGGTCAAAAGTTTAGTATGTCAAAACGAGGATTAGAAAAAAGTGTTCTGAGATTTCTCAAAATCCCCAGGAATTTCATGAAACCACTAGTTTCACAGTCTTACCGTAATATAGATAAGATAAGAAAAGATAAACATTTTGTGCATATATTTGTACTTGTATCTCGATTTCCGTTTGGAACTTTAGTTATTTGTCTGTTTTAGAAGCTTTTATTTTGTCATGTCCTTCAAGTTGGTTGTGCTTAAAAATGCAGTCCTTCATTATAATATAGCTTAGAGAGTATATTGGTTTGTAAGTTTGTTTGTCTGTTCATGTCACGGTATCTCTCATCATCATCATCATCATCATCATCAGTCTTTCAACGTCCGTCGTTGGACATAGACCTTCCCCAGGATTCGCCGCGCTTCACTATCGTGGGCATCGCGGAGCCCTTACTTTCTGAATTTGACTAGTTCGTCGCTCCATCTAGTACTCTGCCAGCCTCGGTTGCACATGTGATCTCTGGGGATCCATATCACGAGTCGCGATGTCCATTCTTGCAACATGGTCAGCCCACTACCATTTGAGATTTTTAATGGATTCTATGATGTCCCTGACTCCTATGCTTTTCTGGATGTACTGTGCTGTCTTGTGATATCTCCATGTGAGGCCAGGCATAATTCTTCCATGTGCACTTTGCATGGTTCTCGATTTGCAGATCTGTCTCTTGGTTAGGTCCCATGTTTCAGCTCCATAAGTGACTATTGGGAGGATGCATTGGTTATATACCCTTCTTTTTAGGATTAATGGGATCTCCTTGTTTTTGAAGGTCGAGCTTCCTATCTTCAAAGCTGATTAACTGGAAGAAGTCTTATGTGATTTATGTGCCCGGCAGTTACAGTGTACCTGGCTGCTGTAGCTGACACACAAACACAGTTTGCTTTGTCGATGTGTAAGTTTGGCTGGAAAACACATATTTTACTCTGTTCCTCTCTTTAAAACTGATTAAGAAGAAGGAGAGTGTGAGACTTATATAATGTTTAAAAATAAAAAATATTCTGAAATATTAATCTCTCCACAGATAACATGAAAAATCCCGTCATTTTTTATGGTTACCATGCTAGTATATGACGTAGTTGTTGAGCCTCAACAAATGGAATGGGTTGAGGCTCTATATCTTATCTGGTAGTAAGTTGATCGGACTTGAGTCGATGCATGTCTGTACTAACACTGGGCAATAGACACAGTTAGGTCAAGAAGGTAGGCATTTCGAATGAAAATACTGTTTTCTCTTTTCTTATTTCGCTTGCGAAGAGCAAATTGAAATCTACCATTATATTCTTTATGAGCAGACAGCTGTTACCCCATGCCAGTATATATAGATCTTTATTCTTTACTTCGTGGTTATCATTCGAAGACAGTGATCATGATCTTTTTTTTTTCTGTTGAGTGCTGGTCCAAATACGAAGATGACTCTGCCTGCCCAATATCTTGTTTAGGCAGAGCGAAATAATTAGCACTATTTTTTTTTTTTTTAGCGCTTATTCTAGCAATTTTAGCTGATTTTCATTTTTTGGCAACTGTAGCCATCTCAGGAATTAAAAATTGGTTTAAGAAAGTTAACAGTGCTTTAGTGCGTTTTGGCTTTTTTGACGCTCTCCAGAGGTCGATTTAGCGCCGGCAACGCTGGCTGTTTATATTTGTTAAACGCGTACTCGACGTTTTTCGCAAAGAAACAGACGAAATACTTCACCAGCGGATTCCCATTGCAAAAATCCAAGACTATTGGAGCAGATGGATTTGTTACACTGAATTTAAAAAGTCGCTACTTAGAAACCGTCAACCAAAACTGTCACCGAATCTATCAACGTAGGTTTTTTTTTCAGTTTTCAAATGAGTCTTGCAGGGCTTGTTGTCTGGTAATGAATGTACTACGCGTTTAGGTTGCACCAATGTAGTTTGAGGACTGAAAATTCAAACATTCAATCTTTAAGTCTAGGAAAGAAAACCCTTCTTTTTCTTTTTTTTGAAATCCTCCCTGTGTACATTTTTAACGAAGTTTTAATTTACAATTATGAATTGGTCCATTGTTTTTTTAAAAATTCGAACCTCCTCTCAATAGATCATCGCTGCACAAAAGACGAACGAAGTAATTTATTCATTGGTCACTTTTTAAAAAAAAATTTTTCATTGATCACCCTCAACATGGCATGCTGCCAATAGATTATTATTATTATTATTTCCGTTGTAAAAACTGTTGTTTTATGATAAATTTCGAAAATGACGTCTGTTGTCATTGATTGTCGGAACGCGTCTCCAGATTCCAATTACATCTATTACAATAATATGCAAGGTAATTTTTTCCGTTTTTCTGTCTGTAACCACAGACTCTTCCACTTAAGGGTAACATTTTTCGCGATAAAAGTATCTTGTGCCTGCCACTTGAAACAACAGAATTTTCCACTGAGATGAATTCAGAAGCTTCTTCTCTTAAAAAAAAATCATTGAAATTCAAACATATACATGATTATATATATATATATATATATATATATATATATATATATATATATATATATATTATCATTATTATTTTTTTTATTATTAACGCTCCTTTATTCAGGGTTGAGCACTCTTTAATTAAGGCAACTCGTTCATCATAAGCTATATAGCAATGCTTTTCCAACTCTGGAATGGAGCACTCTGGTGGATGGGGAATTGTGTGTAAGTAAATATATCGCTTAAGTTCAGTCTGCATAGGCAGAGGTAAAATATCTGTTCCTGGGTCTGAAGCGATGGTTTCGATCCTGTCTCGTGGTACTGGATGGACAGATGGATAGTCTATAGCCACACGAAAGAGTTGTAATACAACGGAATAGCTGTCTGTGGATGACACAATCGTTTAATTATTTTCATATATATATATATATATATATATTTATATATATATATATATATATATATATATAAATATGTATATATATATATTATAATAATTAAGTAATCCACAGACAGCTGTTATATATATAAATATATATATGAATTTATATACACGCACACACACACACACACATATATATATATATATATATATATATATATATATATATATATATATATATATATATATATATATATATATAGCAAATAATCACATTTCATTTGATTTTGAATAACTCAAAATGACTTTTGGGCAAATGGTTCTTTTGTAAACATTAATCAGCGTGAGATTTCCTTTCCAACGATGTACAATATTTTTGAGTATATTTGATGAAATAGTTTTTCAAACTAGGTCATCATAGCGAAAATCCGCTTTTAAAAAAAAATGCATTAAAATCTTTGGCCATTAATCTGAAATGTCTAGCCAATATAGTCTTACTCATTGATAGTCCCTCTAGCGTGTCCAGTTGGTTTTGTTGATAAGCTAAAAAATTCTTACAGAAATCAATTACAGCGCCAGTTGCATCCTTTAAAAACTGCTTCGGAATTAACGCCCATTTGCTGCAATTGTTAGACTCCTAACTTCAGCCTAGTTTTGGCACAAAGCTACAATTATGGAGCATCAATGGCTTGCGAGTGTAATCTACCAACCATCGGTCTACGGTCGGTGTCTCTTCCATCATAAGCTCAACTTAATCTAGACAATGAAGTGACTTCTCCTTGGCGCAAGCCCGTGCGAAACGTCCGGAGACGCGAGATACCCAGTCGACGTGGGGATAGTATTGACGAGCGTAGCCTTGCAGAACAAACGTGATGACCGTGGCTCTATGAGAGGAGCCTTATTTCAATGTAGCACAGGTCGAAGTCATATACTCTAATATCCAGGTTTCTAAAGCCAGGCAGGATTAGCTGTTTCGTCGGATTAGAAAGCCTTCCTGTGGCAATTGCTGTTTATCCCCCTAGGAAGAGACCAATCTGTATACTGCGCTAATTAATGCTAGCCAGTTGGCCATAGGGTGAGAGCTTCACCCTCCTGAACCTTGGGTCCTTTGACCATCTTGTGTATTCACTCAGTTGTCCCTTACGCAACAGATATATATATATATATATATATATATATATATATATATATATATATATATAGTGGAAAGTAGATTTGCTACACAAATATGTTTATGTTTTTGCCCTGAAGGCGCTGAAGAGGCCCAAAGAGGATAGAATCCACTTTCTACTATATTTCCAGCTCTACTGTAAACCAATTTATCACTTGGAGTTTAAAGTTGAATGAATCGAGGACTCTATGAAAAGAATCCATCACATATCAGACATTACTTTATATAATGTCGTATTATATCATGCTGTTTTGCAAACCCGATCTGTACCATATATATATATATATATATATATATATATATATATATATATATATATATATATATTGTTGAATGCTATTTCATTGGTACTTGGTAAGAATGTTCTTTAGTGTTTGCTGTTCAGGCAAAGTAAGAGGAGATTGTGTGAAACTTTTTATACGCGTGGGAAAGTGACAGAAGTATGAAAATACCAATTATAGAGGAAGTCGCTCATTGTAATCACGGATGATATCATCAAACGTTTATTGTTATCGAAGTCAGTTGGTGCCAAACACTCTATTCGAACTGATCACAATAAGCAACTTCTTCCGTACATCCTTCGCTTAATGTTATCAGTTGCTTATTGTTATCCAACAGGCCTTGTCCTAAAATGATCATAATGTGTCTTCCTTTGTGTAGTCATAAGTCGATTTACGACCAACCGACTTACGTCCGATCGCTGATACGTCCCCATAATTGCCTAAAACCATTTAACCTATTGACTGTGATTTCAGTCACTACAGTTGTATGGTTCGACTGTGAAAGTCAGAAATTCTCGAAGTGTTATTGTTAACTTGCTAAAGAGAACGCACTGTATACGTTTTGTTTATTTCAAGTTCTTCAGACGAGGAAAGTGAGAAGGAGGAAGTAAAAGGAGCAGACACTTTGCTGGGTTGAGATGATGACATGATTCTTGACCTTTTTTGGTGAACCTCTTACTGTAAAAAAGGGAATTGAATCAGGTATCATATGCCAAAAAGAACAATATCTTGTATGCTTTTCAAAGTATGAAGCCAAACTTTTTTCAATGAACGAAGCCAAACTTCTTTTTAATGTATGAAGCCAAACTTTTTTTCGAAATATTAAGCCAAACTTCTAGCTAAAGTGTTAAGCCAAACTTTTTTTCAAAGTATGAAACCAAACTTATTTTCAACGTACAAAGCCAAACTTCTTTTAAATGTATGAAGTCAGACTTTTTTTAAAATATTAAGCCAGACGTCTTTCTTTAGTATTAAGCCAACCTTTAAGTATGAAACCAAACTTATTTTCAACGTACGAAGCCAAACTTCTCTTAAATGTATGAAGTCGAACTTTTCTTATTTCTAATATCAAGCCAAACTTCTTTCTAAAGTATTGAGCCAAACTTTTTTTCAAATAATGAAGCCAAACTTATTTTCAATCTACGAAGCCAAACTTTTTTTTAAAGTATGAAGCCAAACTTTTTTTCACAAGTATTAAGCCAAACTTCTCTACGAAGTATAAGGCCAAACTTCTTTTTTGAATTATAAAGCTAAACTTTTTTTTTTAAGTATAAAGCCGAACTTCTTCTTAGAGTAAAGAACCAAACTTCAAGTACTTTTCTGAATACTGACCAACTTTTATTTTGTTAACTCTCTTAATCCTAGAAAGATCTTCATCTGAAAAGAAACAAACTCTTGGTAAGAAAAATACTTATTTATGAATTTTAGGGCACTTACTGAAATGTTTGTAATTACTTTATAGTGTGAAACAAAGAAACAACTGAACAATCACCTTATTAATTATATTTGAGTTATTGAATCTGTGAAGAGGTTAGTAATCAATTGCATAGTGTAATTAGAACTCAATAATTTTGTAGAATTAGGATCAGTTAACCTTTAACACGACTTGGTGATGAGAAACGAGCGGCTTTTTGCTCTTAACACCTAAATTCCAAATCGCCACGAATATATCCCACTCCCCCCCCTTGTGGGGCTGGCACCCAACGTTCACTTAGCTAATGACGTAATGGATGACATTTGTTCCTTTCTCTTCGGTAAGGCAAGGAAGACGTTTGTACGATATCAAGGTTTGGGTAAGTTTTCATGTGTCATGGTACATTATACTACACAGTGCGTATGTTTCACTTGACCCTGTTATGATCAACAGATGTGCTGGTCGAGTTGCATCCATACTATCAGGACGTAACTCGGACGCAAGTCGACTCATGGCTGTATCTGTGAATCCTGTCTCCGTCTGCTATTCTATATCTCCCGCTTCCAGAAACAAACATTTCACCACAACTGGTGATTGAAATGGGTTTGGAAATTTGGTATACGATTAGGCTGAGTTTGGGGAACTTGGTATATAGAAAGGGTGGGTTAGGGGGAACATGGTATACGGTAGGGCGGGGTTTTGGAGGATTAGATATATGATAAGTCTGGGTTTGTGAACTAGGTATACGATAACGCTAGGGGCTGAGAACGAGGTATACGGTACGTTTAGGTTTAGGGGGACTACGTATAGGGTGAGATCGGGTTTTGGGAATTAGGTAGAGGGTAAGGCTGGGTTTTAAGAACTAGGTATACGGTAAGACTGGGTGTGGGGGAATTAGGTATATAGTAAGGCTGGGTGAGGGGGAACTAAGTATACGGTAAGTCTGGGTGTGGGGGAATCAGGTATTGGGTAAGGCTGAGCGTGGGGGAACTCACGGTCAGTTCAGTACACGGTAAGGCTGGGTGAGGGGGAACTAGGTATACGGTAAGGGTGGATATGGGGAACTAGGTATACGGTAAGGCTAAACGTGGGGTATTAGGTACAGTTAGGCTGGGTTTGGGGGAATTAGGTATACGGTAAGGCTGGGTGTGGGGGAACTAGGTATATGGTAAGGCTTGGTTTGGGAGAATTAACCATACAGTAATGCGTCTATCAGTAGACAAAGACATGAAAACTGAGAAGTAGATATACCCGTATTTCCACGTACCCCGCCCATTTCCACCCCTGACCACAAGTTGTGAATTTAATCAATCTTGATGAAAGTAAATAAACTGTTGTCAGATCTTATTCGATATAACCTTATCTTTTTTATTGTCGTGTAAAGATTATTGAATTTTACATCGCTTGTATAATGTCGACAGATGGTATAAGAATTTCGCCGACAAAGGAAACTAGAATTGACAGATGGCTGGGACAATCCTATATAATAATCATAAGATTTGACGTAAATGAGGGAGGAGAGTGTGCACGAAGTAATGTAAGTATTTATGTTTCATCGTTCTCCGCTTATAGACTCATCGTGGGTGTCGTGGGATTAGGTACACATGGGTAATTGTTAGTGAAATCTACTTCCGGCTTGCGGGTAAGACCCACTTCGTTCTGTTTACGGCACCTGGTGGAAGTTTTCTGTTGTTTTGACTTTTTTTTATTTGAAGAAAAAAAAAGACCAGATTTATTCAGTGGTAAAAAACAAATTTTCATTAATTATAACGTACGATTGGATTATTATCCAGTTAATGTTGACTTCATTTTACTGAGTTGCTTCCACTGTTTTTTTTCTAGAATTTACAGACAAAAACTTTTTGTTTGCAGTTTCATACGCTATCAACTCTCCGGGAAGTCGTCACGCGAGAAAAACGCCCCAAACTTGTATGAAAGAGAATTTTATTGTCAAAATATTTATGACATCAGAAAGATTAAAGATTGGAAATAAATCTGATATAAACTTTCTCTGAATAAACTCTCTCTCTCTCTCTCTCTCTATATATATATATATATATATATATATATATATAAGGGCATTTCAATAGTTATCCGCACTTTTGGTATGGCAGTCCATTATAACAATGGTACTGAACTGACAAATACATTATTCATTCACGTTCACATCTTTGTCCATGGCAAATCGATGACTTCTGAAAGTGTCTTTGAGAAGACCAAACGAATGGTAATTTGAGGGAGCGAGTTCATGACTATAAACTTGATGCTTCAATATCTCGAATCCCAGTCCCTGAAGCATTTGAAGGATTGTGTTCGTGATCCTCAGTCAGCGAGTTGTTAAGGGGCCTATCTTACACAGACTCTACGTAAGTCAAGCTGGTATAAATGATTTCATACGCTGAACCATGGTTATTTTGCTTATGGCTTGACACATCATCGATAGAAACGCGTCAGAATCATAGTACTGACGTGCTTAATAATGTCGTCAGTCGTGAATTTTGGAGGGAGTTTCGTTCCGTTGTCGTACTTGATGAATTTTCGCCCATTTCTTTTAACCTTGCAATCCATTCATACACACTCCGCCGTGGCAAAACACTGTTCCCATATTGTGCAGAAAGCATCCGATGGATTTCAGCCTCTGGCCCACCTTCAGTTCATAAAAAAAGACTGAGAGCAGAGGGGCCTTGTTTACTGTATGGCAACACAAAGGCAAATGGCTGATCATCGACGATCGTTCATAGTAGCGACGGCAGACACACTACAATCCCACGTATGTACGCTGAACTCAGTACGGTCTGGGTTAGTTTGTATTGGAGAAAAATTCAACAGAAGTGTGGATAATTATTGACGCATACTAGTACATATACTTATATTATTATTATTATTATTATTATTATTATTATTATTATTATTATTATTGATATAAGTCAGGGTTGCCAAATTAGCCATATTTTTCAGCTAGATCTGGCTGATCATTTTTAAAAATTGATTAAAGTATTTGTACAATTTTATTAATAATTTGTTATTCAGTGTATAGATATTATATAACATAAAGGGCTTACACAACGATACCTCGAATCGTGCAGTTCTGATTAGTGCGGGTTTTGATGTAGTACGGTTAAGGTATTGCTGTACAAATTAATGTTACTAAGTATAAGATGAAAAAAAACTCATTGAATTGAAATGAGATCTTGACTGTACAGTTTTCGACAGAACGGAAAAGTTTGGAACAGACTAACCGTACAATTTAAGGTATAACTGTATAATATTTTTAGCAACAGAGTTAGCTGGAAATAAGAAAATATAGCCGATTTTAGCCATTTTTGGAGAGAGTTTTAGCAATAAATAACGAACCATCCTTGGCAACTTTGAATTATGACGTCTTCGGCATCACAAGGATTTCATTTCTAAACTGTTGTGGCAGTTTTATCCCCGACTGATTCGTAATCTTTTATCCTGTTGTGTGAATCAAGGGCCAGAAAGAGAGAGAGAGAGAGAGAGAGGGACGGAGGCAGATAGGGAGAGAGAGGAGGAGGGTTTCGGGGGAAATGCCTTTGATGTCTACATCACATAGACTTTGCCTTTTGTTTTGTCCTTGCGGTGCTCTCCTTGTTCTTGTTCATGCTTGTTATTGTTTCTTTCGCATTTCTCTTGAAATCTTCTGACGATTCTGTTTATTCAAGCTGCACGCTTCTCCGTATTGGGTGTTGGAGAATGTGTGCATCATGACAACATCAACAACAACAACAACAATAATAATAATAATAATAATAATAATAATAAGTATAATAATAAGTATGATAACTATAATAATAGTATTGATTTAGAATTGAAGGCATTGCTCATGAAAATGAACGAAATTGTATAGGAAATGTAGTCCGATGGTATTGAAGAATCTTTTTGTTTATCATCAGATAAAAGGAACAGCTATGGGAACTCCGATTGCAATCATTTTCGCTAATCTATTCATGTCTGAATTTGAATAATAATAATAATAATAATAATAATAATAATAATAATAATAATAATAATAATAATTGTGGCTACTGCAGGGTCAAACTCAACTCCCACTCCTATTCCGACTGAAGATGATTACTGCAACTTTTGTTTTGTATTTATAACAAATGGAAAATCATATATATATATATATATATATATATATATATATATATATATATATATATATATATAAACTGTAAAAAATGTATTCATTCAATGTATGAAAGAAGCCTGTGCGTATCTGTATGATAAATTTTAACCATTTCTGAGATTAATTAATTTAGCTCAATCAGTAAGACATCCTCCTTACAATCTGTTGATCGTGAGTTCAAATCACGATTTGTTATAGTCGTTTTTTGTTAAGGCAGGAAACTAAGTCAATTCCAGACTTTGTATTGGAATTTGAGGACGACAACAATAACAATAATAATGAGTTGTGATTCACTCAACAGAAACCGTCATGCAACCAGAGTATCTTGGCATCAGGCCATGTTGGGGGTAATGAATTAAAAAATTTGAAAAAAAGGGATGATCAACGAATAAGTTACTTCTCTCGTCTTTTGTTGGGCAGTGATCATCAAAAAAAAATCCAAATTTTCAACAACAGCAAAAAGAGCGTCAATGCTACCGGACACAAACTAAGTGATCAATTTAGCATGAACTCACATTGCAGGTTGACATCCTTCCAACTAAAAACCTATTTAGACATAATAAGGAGTAAATGATGAAATCATCAACCCCCCATTGCTGCGGCCTGTATACATTATACATACAACATATCCAGCCAGACCAAGTTAAAAACTGAAAAAAAAACAAACTATGTTGACAGTTTTGGTTCACAGTTTCTAATCACAGTTAGAGCGGTAGGACGAGGTGAAAGTAGTAAAAATGCGGTCGGGGTCACCGGAACTAGTTGGACCTGGGGTTAGTTTGGGCCACAGGCTTTTATTTGAAGCGAGGGCAGTTTTCAGACATTTTGGTCGCATTACTAAGTTACATGATCGTCGACCTTTTTGCACCGGAAATCTGGTGTGTACGTGTTGTTGACTGGCAAAGGGAGCGTTAAAAACTGATTTTGATCATTAAAAGTCAACTTGTTGAAGATTTGTTCGGATCAGGTTTTTGAGATCGAATCATCAAAAAATTCAATTCCAGAAACCTGAATGTTTCTTTTTTTTTTTCTTGAATTTTGGGGTAGGACATAAAATTTAAGAACGGCACGACTCGACGCTCTTGTGAATCGTCTGTTACTTATTCGAAGTGAAGGGGATGACTTAACCCCTCCCTTATTACTCGTCCTTGGGCTATCCTATTATTACTCGCCCCAGCTGCGGGGAATATGGCACCCTGGGGCAGCACAGCTCCATTGCACTTAGAGGAGCAGGTCCCCAAGTGGACGCTTTCGTGACTGAGGTTGTTTTAGCTTCTACGGTCGCTTGGCAGCCGAAGTCGCGTCGGCTGGGGCCATTTTTGGACGGATGGGTCCTATTTTTCCCACGTTAAGCCTCGACCTTGTGTCACATTTTGCTGTAGTGGGACAGCGAATACCCAACCCCTTCAAGGCAAGTTGGTGTCACCGTGTCATGAGGTCAACTATGAGCCAAACTGAGCTATGTTACATTACTCTCGCTATTCATTGATATCACAAATTCAGGCAAGATATTGACACCAAATTTAAACCATGAATTGTTCCTGTGACTCTATCACAATATCTTTCACACTGGTTTGAGTGCAAAAACGACCCGACAAGCCTCGGTCGACCTCCTCTTGTGCAATCTGATACTTCTAACACTTTTATTACTATACGATTCTGCATTCCCTTGTAGCTGTAAAATCCGTGATATGTTTGCCTCGTACGTTTGTTTAGTAATTGTAAATGTAATTATCTAACACTCCTAAAAACTGGCAGCACCCCTGGAAATTCCACAGTTTAAAAAAATACATATTAAAAAAAAAGATGTATTTATTTTATCTGTCACCCCCGCCTTCTTATCTATCTATTTTCTCTTTCTTTTTCCATAGTCAGATCTTGATAATCCACCAACCCTACACCGGTTTCCTGATCCGATGATTATTATTATTATTATTATTATTATTATTATTATTATTATTATTATTATTATTATTATTATTATTATTATTATTATTATTATTATTATTATTATTATTATTATTATTATTATTATTATTATTATCAGCAGCAGCATCATTATTGCAGTATAGTAATAGTATCAGTATTGTGAAAAAAACTTTTTTTTTAATAGTTATAAAGTTCATCATTTAAAACGAAATGTTTATTCCAACTTACGTTGCTTCATCTTTTCTTCTTTTTCGGGACAACCCTATAAATAAACAATTCGTAATTATTACTCATTAATGGTTCCCAAGTCACAATAGTAGTGGTGCTGGGAATTTGTGTATACCAAACCGAGAAGTGCTTGTCTCGAGTGAAAACGTGAAAGTTCTCGACTTAATGGGGAAAGAAAAAAAAAATCTTACGCTGAGGTTGCTATGACTTACGGTAAAGAACAAATATTTTATCCGTCACATGCCTTTTATTACCGTACAAGCAGCATTCATGGAAATTCTACGGTTTAAAAAAAAATACGTTCAACTCGATAAAAAAGGTCTAGATATTTCATGTGTCACTTCATCCACGCCTTCTTATCTATCATTACTCTCCTAGTATAATCCTTTCTTCTTTCTTTTTTCTTTCATTTTCTTTCACTGCGAGATTTCTTCAACTATTATTTTATTCATCTTTCACCTTCAATCTTTACTCTTTTTTTGCTTTCAATGTATATTATCTTTCTCTGCGCTCTCCTTCGCTCGCTTCATTTTTAGATACATTTCAAATTCAGTGTTTTTACTTTTCAACAAAATAACCCTTAGTCTGTCCCCTGACCACTTTTTATCGTGCATTGTAGGATTACCTTACCAGTGAAGGGAGTGACAGTTTTCGTGTTTCCATCTCTCTTTCCACTCTCTTCACAGCGTGATCCTATTGCGTGACATCAGATATAGGGATGCTAGCAGTTACGCGTATTTATGATGTATAGATATGTATGCGTGCAAGCGCGTGTTAAAGTTTTATTGCCGTTCGTTCAATGTTGTATTAATGTTCGTCAAGTTCTTCATTCAACAAACATATTTATCTCTATGGAAATGACTACTCCTTAAGAAGAAGGCTGTCTTACATGCATGCAGACTTCTCACATAGGTTACTGCTCTAAAAGTGTAGCGACAAAATTTCGTACTATATTTGGTTTGCATGTGCTGTCTAAATTCCCGGAACTCTTGGGTATAATTTTGTTTATAGACTGAGAAAGAAAAAGAGATAAATTGTTGAATATTTGAGGATTGGCTTTCAAACATAATAAAACATCAAATGCAATTAATTTATGTTTCTTCACACAAACAATGGTCTTCGCATATATATATATATATATATATATATATATATATATATATATATGTGTGTGTGTGTGTGTGTGTGTGTGCACGCACGCGTGCATAATTGGGAAGAATTTGTTTGTCTGTCCTCTATAGACGGCCAAACGATTTGATATATTTCCAGCAGTTTTGAATAACTTAGCTCTGACGGGAAAAAAACAACATTTTTACCAGCTCACTATCATAACTAAGAAATCGTTTAACTATCATTATAACCAGCTGTGATCCAAGTCTTGACCTCTTAGCCGGCGTAGACGGCTATTTCAGCTAATATATATAATCACTAAATATACAGAAAAAATTTTCCACAAATTTATATCATTTCCGTCAATTATATCCCAAAATCTGTTGATATAGTTTCTGTAATTTTCTTCAGTATTTTTATGGTTTTCTCAGGATTTTCAGTTGTTTACCATATAACCGTTGTGGGGATTTCAAAACAAAACAGTTACATATATATATATATATATATATATATATATATATATATATGTATGTATATATATATATATATATATATATATATATATATCGTATTTCACCATGTATAACCCGCTGTCATAGATAATCCATCGATTGAGATTCATTTTTTAATGAAAATGCCTTATCCT
Organism: Thysanoteuthis rhombus; assembly: GCA_963457665.1. Lineage (NCBI taxonomy): Eukaryota > Metazoa > Mollusca > Cephalopoda > Oegopsida > Thysanoteuthidae > Thysanoteuthis > Thysanoteuthis major. The sequence continues at coordinate 37,462,334 of OY735238.1, read as the reverse complement.
GTGGATATAATTTTGTATATAAATACGTATAATAATTATGTTCCCGTAGATAATACGCACCTGGATTTTTCAGCTCAATATTTTTTGGGGGGTGGGGATGGGAGAATGAGGATTATACTATGGTGAAATACGGCATGTAACACATTTCTCTGTGTGTTCATTACTTTCTCTCTCTTTTCACTTATTTTGATAACTGCATTTTCTTCTTTTTCTTCTTTTCTTCAGTGGAACTTCCGCCGCCGAAGATGCCCGTCGGAACGTCCAATCCGCGGAACATTCTCCTCAATTCTCAGGTACTTAATTGCTGTGATGGCCTTTCCAAGTCGACCAATACCACCGGGGATACGAACGATGATAACTGCAATAAGATTGAGGTAGGACACTTTTGTTTACCCACGTTAATCGAGTCTTTAGTCTTGTGGGTTTCAGGGCCTGAAAATCGACCGAGGGCCATGGTTGCCAGATTTGTCCAGAAAAAAAAAAAGAAGTCGCTGATCAATTTCCAAACCAGCTGATTCTTTATCTTTTTCGTTGCTAGATTTGGCCAGAAGGGGGGATAATGATCCAGATTTTATCTCTAGAGATTTACCCTACACAGGCATTAGAATAGCACCGAATTTGAAGATCAAGTGACGCAGCCTCGAGAGGTTGGTATTGAACCTTTGCTTCCAGGCTCATTCGATTTCAAAATCCAACGCCATTCCAATGCCTGCGTAGGGTAAATCTCTATGACGAAGCTTTGATTATCTCCCCTTCCGTCCAAATTTAGTAACGAAGAAGGTTAACTATCAGCTGGTTTGGAAATTAATCAGCGATCAGAGATCCTGGTATCTTATCCGTGTTGAGGAGTGGAAGCCACATTGGGTTAAACTCCTCATTTGTCTGACTTGAACACTCAGCCGATGCGTTAATGTATGCGGTTTCGTGGATTTTTCTCAGTTTTCAGCAGCGTTTCCTGTCTATAATTCCGACTTCTTCCCAGACAGGAGAGATATGACTTCTGCAACTCAGCAGGGATAAGGTACCCGGGTCACTGATCACTGATTAATTTCCAAACCAGCTGATAGTTTATTTTCATCGTTACTAAATTTGGACAGAAGGGGAGATAATCCGAGCTATGGATATCCAGGCTTTACAAAGAAAGGAAAACTCACGAATTCTACGTTACAAGCGTCGTTATTATTGGAGGAAAGTTTGTTTACGACCATTACATCTGAATAGTGTACCTGAAGAAGGTCATAGAACAGATCGACCAGAACACCGTGTTAACTGCACAACGACAAGAAGGGGTTCAACCTGGCCTCAAAACTCTTTTGAATTTGAAAGATGAATGTGTATTCACTCCTGCCCTCCTGTCTGCGTGCACGATATCTCCAAAAGTTACGAATGAATTTCGAATACATTTTCTATAAGGGTTAGCCATGGACGACAGAAGAAGTAATGAAAATTGGAGGCGGATCCAGAAATTTGTTTTTTTAATTGAGAGATATGTTTATCATTCCGAAGGAAAAGAGGTAAAACATCGAACAGTTTATAAATAAAAGGCCGAATTTAAGTTTTGAGGAAAGTAATTCAATGTTTCTACACCCGATCTTCTCTCCCTTGATTTTTTTTTTTACCATTTAATTTTCACTCGGCGTTTGGGTAGCGTACGGTGTTAGAAGTGGAATGTGCTCTCTGAGTGCTCTCCATTTGTCGCCCCTTTCTTTTCCCTATCTAAAAACTATTTGCCCTACCCCCTCTCTCTCTCTCTCTCTCTCTCTCTCTCTCTCTCTCTCTCTCTCTCTCTCTCTCTCTCCAACTGCTCGCGCTTCAATTCTTTTTGGAACTTCCATTTCAACGGGGTATTTCAACTGCACCCTCCAAGACTTCACCTTCCTTCTCTTCCTCCCTCCCTCCCTCCGATTCCACGACGATTCCTCAGGATACAAGCAATGGCCTCCAGGCCTTGTTTTTTTTTTTTTATTATTATTATTTAATGCTTCTACGAGTCGAATCAAAGAGGGGCACCAACCCTACGCACTCTCCGGGTCACGTGGGAGGCCAAATGTTGGGCTAAGTTGAAGAGGAAACAGATTTTATGAGCATGTTGTCTGTCACTTGCGGTAAGGGCTTTACAAAACATCTGTCTTTCGTCAAGGAAATGGATGGGTGTAGGTATTTACTCACACGCACACACACACACACACTCACACACACACACACACACACACAATCGGATAGATGGATAGATAGATAGATAGATAAATAGATGGATATAAACAGACTCAGATATGAGAAATAAAACATACAATAGATAAGTATGAACAGATAGATGGATATATTGATAGCTAGATCAACAGACTGAGATAGATAGATAGATAGATAGATAGATAGATATAAACAAACAGACTGAGATAGATAGATATAAACAGTGATAGGTAGATTGATAGACAGATAGATGTAAACAGACTGAGAAAGATAGATAGATAGACAGATAGATAGAAACAGACTGAGATAGATAGATAGTAACAGAGATAGATACGTAGATTAATAGATAGATATAAACAGACTTAGATAGATAGATATGAATACACATATATGAGAGATAAAAATATACGATAGATTGATATGAACAGATTTAGATAAGAGCATAGTTTGATAGATAAAAAAGAATGAAGACTACTCTCACTGCTACTGTGATTCTACCTCCTTCCATTTCTTTCCGACTGAGAGCAAGTGCATATAAATGGTCGGTAGCTGTGTGACATTTTGTAA
>OY735238.1:37437077-37454577 GCA_963457665.1 Thysanoteuthis rhombus | reverse complement strand
CAGTTTCAGTATAATATAACACAATTTATAATCATTGTCAGATAATTTATCCATTTCTTAATATATATATATATATATATATATATATATGCACTATTGTACAAATCAGTAATTGAAATCTGATGCGTGATGGGTTTCTTTCACAAAGTGTTCTATACATTCCACATTGGGTTATAGTAGAGTTTTCAATATGGTGAAATGATCGATTTGCAACACTTACACATTAAAAAAACAAAAATTACCAACAAAGAGATCAACAAGTAATCAAGAAGAAGGAAAAAGAAATGGAAAATAGCTCCTTTCCAACAATAAATAAGGATCCAAATAAATTTGAATCATTCGTCTTAAGAAGCCCAAGAGGGCCAAAACATTAACAAGTTTGTGTAGTGAATCCATTCTTTGACTATATATATATATATATATATATATATATATATATATATATATATATGTATATATATATATGTATATATATATATATATGTATATATATATAATGTGTACTTTAGAGAGTGAGACAGACTCGGGAGTGAAGTTTTTGGTGGTAAGGTTTATTAATCCTTATATGTCAATAGTCCATACATGTTTCGGGATTCTTCCCATCATCAGTGGTGTGTGTTGTGTGAGTGTGAATTAAAATGTACCATGTGGAACCAGAGTCCACTGCCAGGGGCTATGCATTGTGGGTAAGTTTTGTTGTCAGGGCTACTAAAGGCCTCCTGCTGAATGTATATATATATATATATATATATATATATATATGTATATATATATATATGTATACATATGTATATATATATATATATATGTATATATATATATATATATATATATGTATATATATATATACATGTATATATATATATGTATATATATATATATGTATATGTATTTATATATATGTATATATATATATGTGTATATATATATATATATATATATATATGTATATATATATATATATATATATATATATGTATGTATATATATATATATATGTATATATATATATATATATATATCGCATGATAATTGTCTCTGTATATAATTACACAGCCATCTATCAATATACTTGTATGTTATACTTATTGGTCCTTCATTGTTTCTCTGAATTTTTGAGATGAGGTATCATGATTATTATTTCTATTATTGTTCGGACTGTCCTCATCTTGGTTGTTTTCCATACAACATTTCAGCCTTGTACTCTACGGCCTTCATCAGGTATCATCATCAAGGGCGACATGTTTCTCCTGTGTATTCATGACCACAGCTGCACGGTATTGAGTATACCAGATGATACCTGATGAAGGCCGTAGAGTACAACGGCCGAAACGTTCTATGGAAATCAACCAAGATGAGGACAGTCCAAACAATAATAGAGATAATGGTCTTTCATTGTTAAATACATCTTTAAGGTAACTTATGTTAGGCTTTTGTTTCTAAAAATCGAAGGATGGGCAGTTTAAGATAACATCCATATACAATACACAAAGTTAATACCTTATATGAAATAACAAACTAAATGTAGTATGACAAGGCTCCTAAGAATGATAAGATAAAGCTGAATATCAAAATCATAGCTTAGGGGAGGTATCGTTTGATGAACACTGCTAGGGAGCCATGTCAATATGGCTGTTTTGTTTTTAAAATCCCTGAAATGGTTACATGGTAAACAAGTGATGATCCCAGCAAGAAAATTCACACATAGAACCATAATATCTAATTCTTTGTAAAATGAAAAACTTCTGTTCATTGGATTAACAGATATTTGGAAATAATTGACTCAAATGATATGAATTTTGAGAAATTTTTTTTTTACATATATATAGTGTTTAAAGCTGTAAAACTATGTGTGTGTATGTATGTATGTATGTGTATGTATGTATGTGTGTGTATGTAGATGTGTATGTGTGTGTGCATGAGTAAGCATCTGTACGTGTGTGTTTGTGTGTGTGCATGTAAATGTGTATGTATCTTTGTATGTATGTGTGTCTATGTGTATATGTGTGTGTGCGCACATGTGTTAGACTGACACGGGTGCATACTCCACATTTGTCAGGATTTTTAGTCCTGAGTTTGATGGTAGGCTGACAGGCCCTCCCAACTTTGATGACTGGTGCAACACAGTCTTCCTAACTTGATTCCCCAATGCTTTTCCTTCCAGACATATAACGCTCAAAAAATCAAATTTACTTTCACAATATGATATCCTTTGATTTAATTTCGGTGTTTCAAAACTCAACTGATTATTTGATTTTCCCCGTTTCAGCCTTTCGAATGTGAACTCCAGGTCGACACTAGTAGTGAGAAGAAACAAGATTGGTCATTCACCTTGTACGACTTTGACGGAAGAGGAAAAATCACTAAAGAGGTTTGTATTGCATTCATTCGACACTGTCTTTTTCATAGTCTTATGGGTTTTATTGTCTATAAAGGAGATTCTCAGCTTTTTTGGCATCACCGCCCACTTTCACATCAATAAATTTTCCACCGCCCAACTGATTCCCGAGTTTTCCAAATGATACCTAACAATTCTAACTCTTAAAAAAACGACGAACAGCTGTTGTTGAAATGAAAGTAATGTAGAGTAGTGAAATAAAACGTTTGGCACACACATATCGTTTTTTGATATCGTCAATGTGATCCTTGTGTCTGTGCAGAATAATACCCATTTTCATTAGCTACTAAAAGATGCTGTTTTGATCCTATCTTTTTGCAAAAACTAGTGTTTTGACCTCTTTTTTTTTTTTATTTCTCTTATCAGGAACTCGGTAACCTTTTCCAAGCTCTTTACGACGCGGTCGGTTCCTCTATTCGATTACCTTTGAACGGAACGAAAAAGCTGAAACTACGCTTGTCCATTGGCCATGACAATAGCCACCTGGACACAAACCTTAAGGACCAAAGTCCTCCTCTGGTAAAGAAGAAGGCCAAATTAAAGAACAATACTGGCCTGACAGAATGGAAGGAGATGAGTCTACAAGCCAGTGCAAGTGGAGGTTCCGGGGTCGGAATGGTCAACCCGAAAGAGTGCACCAAACTTAATAATCTTGACGCATCACCACGAGCAAAACCCAGCACTGTGTCAAAGATGGAGAACCAGTTGACCTCAGGGGCGACTCCTGGTATTGGGCACCGGCTGATGTTAAGTTGCAAGGAACAACGGAAACTAACAGAAATGGTTCATGAGAATATGGTCCGGAACCATGTTCGGCAACAGACTGGAAGGTAAGAAAACTGGATTCTTCCTTATAGATCAGTTCTCTAATTTGGATAGATTGGTTTTCTGTGCCATGGAATGCATTCTTTCCCTTAAAAATGTTGTGACTGTGTACCATACTTATCTATAGTAGATCATTTACAATCTATTTCTATAGTAAGTTATTTGAAATATATTTCTATAGTAAATCATTTGCAATGCTCTTCTATAATGAATCATTTGCAATGTATTTCTATAGTAAATCATTTGCAATGTATTTCTATAATAAATCAGTAGTGATGTATTTCTATAGTTAACCTTTGGCATTGAATTTCTATAGTAAATCATTTGCAATGTATTTCTATAGTAAATCATTAGTGATGTATTTCTATAGTTAACCTTTGGCATTGAATTTCTATAGTAAATCATTTGCAATGTATTTCTATAGTAAATCATTAGTGATGTATTTCTATAGTTAACCTTTGGCATTGAATTTCTATAGTAAATCATTTGCAATGTATTCCTATAATAAATCTTTTGCAATGTATTTCTATAGTAAACCATTGGCATTGAATTTCTATAGTAAATCATTTGCAATGTATTCCTATAATAAATCTTTTGCAATGTATTTCTATAGTAAACCATTGGCATTGAATTTCTATAGTAAATCATTTGCAATGTATTTCTATAGTAAACCATTGTCATTGAATTTCTATAGTAAATCATTTGCAATGTATTTCTATAGTAAACCATTGGCATTGAATTTCTATAATGAATCATTTGCAATGTAATATCGAATTCCAGTCCTAGTCTGAAGTTGACTTTGGTTTTCCACAATAACAAGAACAAGAACAATCCTCACCAGATTCAGGCAAGAATATGCAAGGGATTATTTGATTCTGATGAATAGATATTTTTATGAAATTAACATTTCCCTATTTGAAATCACAACCAACTGATTGGTAGCTGACTTCCTTACCGACTGAACCTGACTGTAAGTCTTATATATCTATGAAAATTTATCTCACTGATAAGCAAAGGATTATTTCATTTTAATAAATAATTATATATCTACTATATATATATATATATATATATATATATATTTCTAATTTCTTATTGATTATATATACAATACAAAAAAAGTTGCAGAAATCACTTTCTGTGGGGATAGAAGTAGAAATTGACTTTGGCTCTGCAGAAGCCAGAATTGTTTCTATAATAAATCGTTTCTGATGTATTTCTATAGTAAATTTCCAGAAGGTTACTCTTTGTGACAGATAGCCGGAGAATGCAGCAGGTAACACATTGAGACCATCACAACAAAGATAAGGATACTAGTCAGAGTATATCAGTTGGATAGATTTTCCTTACCCTTAAAATTCAGACAAAAATTTAAAATGATTTTTTGAAAATATCAAAATTCTAATCCTTTCATTTTTAACTTTTCTGACTTCTTTTTTCCTTCATCTTGATTTATTGATTGTTTTATTGCGACTTTCATTCAGGCTGATTTCCCTCTGGCGGTGAGCAAGAAGTGCTGATCAGAAAGAAAGAATAAGTCTTTGGTGGGATTTGAACCCACATCCCCAATGGGGAAACTCATTATAAGCCCTACTGTTCCACCAGAAGGCAGACATCAGATTAACACATTAAATCAACTAATATATAAAGATGAAGGTGAAAAGTAATCAAAGAAGTTTGAAGTATAGATTTACGATACTTTTTGGGGGGCTGCTAATTTCATTAGCCCCCTAAAATATAAATTACCAAGACTGATCTAAGGAGATAAATCCTGGTAAGTTGCAGGGTCACTGTTTAAGCACAAATACAAGGTTAGTACACAGTTAGTTGAATTGTTAACGAAATGCGGAAATAAGAACAAACAAAGAGTTTAATAACAGTGCCAGGTTTAATTCATGAGTGAATTGAGATAAATAAAGACTGGAGTTTCTGCCGACATGAATATGTGGAGGGATCTACCAGGATAAAAGATGTAGAGATAGGAAAAATGAAGGGAAAGGAATGTCACTAAGTAAATGTGAGAGTCTATAAAATGTCCGTCAGTTTGGTCATCCTAGTTGTAGCCACTAAGAAGTTATCTTAGGAAGTCCGACCAAACTACGATGAGAGTTCTTAATTTAGATAGGATGCGTTCTTGAGATGAATATGTGATGATGCGTATGTAGAAAGAAAGTGTGTATAAAAACTATATTAACTATCCTAACTAAAGAGAAAGAGAAAAGATGAGCTTACCTTGAGGCCATCGGAATAGAGAGAGAGAGAGAGAGTTTACCGCCACAGTTTAAATACCATAAAAATATCAATCAGTTATCTTAATGGTAGCTCTGTGTGAGATCAAAGAGGAAGTGACAAGGAATTTACCATTTCTACAGAGATGTAGGGGTTAGCGAGTAGATCCTGCCAAAGGTGATTACTCTGTAAATGTATTTTCTTTTGCTGGTAAAGGTGGGCACTACACTTTATTGAACGAAAAATAAATTAGAAAAATGTATTGAGAAACTACCGAAATATAAACAAACATGGTCATCGATCGGAGTGAACGATGGATTTATGGGTGTCAGTTATACTTCTGTTTTCTACTTGAGTGTTGGTAGCTCAAGTGGTAGAGCAGGCAGGTATTATCTGTGCTTGCTATGTCTAGAGCTTATTCTTTTTTTTCCCTGATTAAGGCTGTTTGCTCATGGCATAGAGGTAATCAGTTTGAGCCGAAAGTTGCAATGAAAGCAATAAATAAATAAGGATGAAGATAGCAAATAGCTATTGAGCATTAAAATGATTATTTTGATACTTCATTCTTCCATACAGATAAAAAGAGTTTCTTATCTTTTCATTTGTTCTTTGCAGAAAACACCACCATTCTGGTCACAGACACCACCATCATCACCGCGAGGCCCGGCGACATCGTGGCGCTCGGAGACAGGGAGATGAGAATCGGAAACCACACGAGAAATTGGAACGCACTTACTACTTGGATCTTGGTGGCATTGACAGATCACCATCTCACAATGCAGTCAATCTGCCCTGCAGTGCAGGTGTTCCAAGTACTACTGGCACAACCACGGCCACTGTAACGACGACGTCAGTCATGACCTTCGCCCAGCCCACCGTTATCAACATTGTCCCTTCTTCTTCGTCGCCGCCGCCCCCTCCACCACCTCCGCCGCCCCCAACCGCTTCCGGAAGTACGGCCCACTGCAACGAAATAGGAATGGCTGCTGACGACGACGACGACGATGACGATGAAGACGGCGGGAACACCATCGTCAGACCGGAAGCATGCGGGAATGGAATTTGTCGCAAATACGACAACCCATGGCGTGAAACCGGGTTAGAAGAGCCCGTGGTCGCACACGACGGCTTGACGGCAACTTCCGCTCAGCAAGATCATCATCATCACCATCATCATCCCCATCACCACCACCATCATCATCATCATCGTCGCCGCCACCACCCCCATCGCAGCAGTGGAGAGGGTGGTCACGTGAAATGCAAGCATTGTAATGAGAAGTGTGCCCCCATAAATATTGAGACAGTAAAGGCTAGCATAAATGAGGCTCCAGAGTCCGAACACACAAACAAAAATGACAAGAAAGAGATCCTGAACCGGAGACATAAACATCATAATAATTGCAACACCAACGTAAATAATAATAATAATATCAATAATAATAATAATATCAATAATAATACCAATAATGATAATAATAATCACGGTAACGAAATTAACATAAATAATAATAGTGTAAAGGATATTAGTAATAATCGAAACACAAACCGTGAGTTGGTGGTGGCTTCTGGAGGTGATTTGACTAAACCAGACAATCCTCCCTCGATTCAAAAGTGCCCCAACTCAGAAGCAAACCTGAAAGCTAGCTTAGACTGTGTTTGCAGCCGTTGTCAGAAGATGTCGTGTCGAGTTCGTGTCAGTAGTTGGCAGGTGAAGAGTGAAAACGTACACGATTCACGACAGCGTAACGTGATTGTATCAGCTGATGGGCAGGAAACAACCGCGGGGGTGAACGCGCTGACTCCAGCTGCTACCATCATGAAAACTACTACGACGACGGCTGCTGCTGCCGCTGCTGCCGGTTTCCAATGTGAAAAGAAGACCAACGACCGGTCGGGCAAGAGGACAGGTGAGGATCGACACAAGAAACACAGTCAGGGTCACCATCATGTGCACATTGGTCGGACGGTATCTCAGGAGCGCGGTGTTCAGTCAGGAACGGCAGTTGCAGCGCCAGTGTCTTCCTCATCGGTGTCTGCTGTGATATCGAAGATGACGGCAGCCCCCGGTGGGACTTCGGGGGCAATAGCAGAACGAAAGTCTCTCCGGACGCACCACAAAACGGATGCCTCACCCCAGCAGACCTCGAGCCGGCACCGAGCGCACTGCCCAAACACAATCGTGCCTGAGAAGCCCGCCGGTGTCTCGCCGTCGGCTCCACTTCCTCCCCCTGTCTCCCCGCCACCCCCGGCTCCCACCCCTACCGCCGCGGTCGGTACAACCACGAGTACAAGTACGGCGACCACTACTACAACTAGCATGCTGCAGCAACAGCAACAGCAGCAGCAGCCCCACCATCACCATCACCACCACCACCTTCGGAGACGGAACCAGACGATCCGGAATCTAGAATTCAACGAAGCTATGCAGCAGGTAGCTGACTGGATCAACCGAGAGCATAACCCCCAGCACAAGCGAGAGGCGCAACCGTCTCACCAGGGAAGCGTTAATGCAGAACACTTTGTGCATGTACAACGACACGAACACCATCATGTGCATGAATATCATCATCATCATCATTATCACCATTATTATCAGACGTAAAATGCTTCAGTCTGTCAACGTGCGCTGATTTGAGTATGTATGTATGTATGTATGTATATATAGGTGTATATATATATATATATGTGGGGTGCAAACAAAAATCCAGCGAAATGGCTTCGATGCAAAAAAAGAATCGAAGGAAAAATGAGTTTCTCTATTTCAAGGTGGAGAAATTTTATCAGATGTGTCAAATGTCCGGCAAGACACGGGAAACGCTTAGTAACTTGACAATTGAACAGTTTGATGAGTCTGTTCAAATTTCCTGAACTTTTGGTTAGCAACTCACACCCCACATCCCAGCGTGTATGTCAGGATAGATCTAGTCTGAATGAAAAACAATTGATGGTCTTTTGAATGTCTTCGATAGATATTAAACTGGCTTTATATTAATATATAAATATATATATATATATATATATATATATATATAATTATAAATGTGTTATATCACTTTGAGAGTCTATTTAAAATGGTCTCTATTGTTTACACAGTAAATGTATCATTTGGCGTAGACAGCGTGAATAGAATAAAGAATTAGATGAAATGGGGCTGGTGCAGGGATCAAACATGTGACAGGTAAGGTAGCAAGTTCAATGTAGCATTGCTCTTACCATTGAGCTGATAACACAAAGGCTCTGAATTCTCATTTTATTCATATTTGGGCCTTTGCATTACCAGCAACTGTTTAGCTCGATGATAAGAGCAATGCTACATTGAAGCAGCTACCTGATCAGTTGTTGGTTTGATTCCGGCAGCAGCCCAATTTTTTTAAATTGTTTATTCTATCTATGCTGTGTAGATCAAATGATACATTCATTGTGTAAACAACAAGAGATTATTTCTAATTATGTTTCAAGGTAATATAATGCTTATATAATTATTTCTCTCGGATTATATATCCATTTCCTCATAATATATATATATATATATCCCAAAAGTAAACTAAATTTAGCTTGTGTATATATACATGTACTTGCTCCCCTACTTACGATCTACTCGATATGCAACCATCCCTATGTTCAACCAAAATATGTGGATATTATAAATTAATGTAAATATAGAAATTAGGCTTCTTAATTCAAAATATATTAGGAAATATTAACATTTTCTTGGTTGCACATGTGTGCAAGAGGGGTGTAAATATGAGTGTATAAAATTACTCTGTTACATTGAAAAAAAATACATACTACATGTATATTATACATCTGTATGAGATTATGAGAGATTACGTTAGGGTGTATATGTATGTACAGATGAGAAAGAGCCACTTATATACAAAACAATTTATGAAGCATTGTAAAAAAAAAAGGGTGTAAGGAATAATGAAAATGATGAATCAATATTTTTCCAACCTAATAACGTTTCAAGATACAAACCCGGTAGCAAGTCGGAGAGCATGTATATATATGTACAGAGTATCCCAGAGATTTGTCCCCTATTTTTTTCAGTTGTAAAGGAAGTAACTGAAATGATTGGGTACAATCTGGTGCTTTTTTTCACGAGTAAATTTTTTGTTTACAACTTATGTGCACTTTTAAACTACCGAGATAATTTTCATACGACTGGAAAACTCAAAGGAGATAGAAAACAAATCTCGGCAATACCCTGTATATATATATATATATATATATATATTGGTACAATGCCAGAAGTATATGGTACCTAGTGTGTTTCAAACTCTCAGGGTGGCCTATACTTCTTGCTAATTTGTAGCTTTGTGTCAGACTAAACCGAACTTCATTAATACATTTATATAGTTGCCTTCCCATCAAGTAATGAATATCTAGACCAACAGACCATTATTACTGAGTGTGGTCCTCATTGGGTGCCCCCACCATTGTGGCCTTGTGCCAGACTGAGCTAAATATAGTATTCAGTGTGGGTGCATACTTTAACCCTAACTGTGGCCTCATACCAGAATGGAATAAACTCAGTTTCAAAGTAATATAACAAATTTATGATATATATATATGAAAAATAATGACTACAAGGACATGTACCCTGTGAATGTAAACATTTCATGCCTCTCACACTCTTCAGCAGACCTCTATTGTTTCCTTTGGATCCTGTGAATAACTAGCCTATTTATTTTAAATAATGTATACTATAATCATCCAATCTGGTTTAAAGGTTTCCTATAGAACTATTAGACCTCAGTAAATAATCAAACAAGATTTGATGATGGTAATATGTGTTATTCAAAAGTAAATGGGCTGGTTATTCTCAAAATCCAAAGGAAACAATGCATGACCGGTTGCTGAAGAGTGCAAGAGGCACAAAATGTTGACATTCACTGGATGCCTGTCCTTGTAAATATTATTCTTTTTATATATACATCAATAGCTCAATTTACTGTGATTAAACATCTACAATAGATAAAATCTGTTTTCATTTGTTTTCTGTTTGTACGTTACAAATGAGACAATATATATATATGTATTATAAATGTTTTATATTACTTTGAAACCCTATTTGAAATGATCTCCATTTATTACACAGTGAATGCGTCACTTGGCCCAGACAGCGTAAATAGAATATATATATATATATATATATATATATATATATATGTATATATATATTTATACACATGTAAATGTATATTCTCTTTATTCGCATATATATGTGCTTTATCTCTTCTATAGTCCAGATATAATGTACACGAGTAAGTATATATATATATATATATATATATATATATATATATATATATATATAATGTACACGAGTAAGTATATATATATATATATATATATATATATATATATATATATATATATATATGTATGATATAATATAAAAAATACTCCTTTATTCAAAAATAATTTTGATAAAAAATTTTTGATAAACGAAGTAGACCTGTTGAATTTTTAAATCTAATTATTTTAATTAAATTTTGATATCGCTGATTACTTGTCCTGAACTGATTAGTAAAATCTGAAGCATCTCCTCTTATCCTATGGTTCCGAAAGTTATGGACAGTAAGTTTATTCCCCAGTGTGTGATGCATAATTCTGGCCTTGTTTTATATTCGACGTAGGCTACAAATATCCACTGGAGTAACATTAATAAATCAACAACGCAATAACCAATTATGATAAGCTTTGAGTGTACCAGTCACAGAAAGATACTTCTTTCCTACAGACAAAATTCAACCTGTGAACACTGGGCAAAATATTTTATACACATAGAAACACATACATACAAAGATACATACACATTTACATGCACTCACACAAACACACACATACAGATGCTTACTCATGCACACACACACACATCTACATACACACACATACATACATATTTTTCTTCATTTTCTTTTGTTCCTGGGTAACAAGTGTTTTTTTTTCTAATTTACTTTCTGTAAAAAAAAAAATGAATAGAGAATGTTAATTATTCTCTTCAGACTTAATTTTGCAACCAGGACAGCGATAATTAGAAATCTACTCATTTCCGATAGGAGAACTAGTGAATTTGTCCATTTTTAACCTCATTGCGAGAAGAGAGATTGTGTATGATATTGCTATCTTGGTCAAAGAAGCAAAGTTCGAAGGGAATAAAAGCCATTTGTAATACTTTTGACACATGAGCAATCAGAGAATAACACTCACTACCCAGGAACAGAAAAATTGCATTGCTCAGTGTTAGAACAAGATTACCAGCACAATATTTATTCTTGGTTAGCTTTGTGTATTTGAGTCACAAAAAGATATTTCCAATGGGAAAAATTCCTGCATAATTACCCCCCCAAGACAATTACCCCCATGGACATTTACCTCCTTGGGTAATTGCAAAAGATGAAATAAATCTGAAATTATTACACCGCTTTGCATTAGTACATACAAAATTTTATATCAATTTCCATGAAACTGTAGTCTTAATCCTAACCAATTTCAAACTATTTTGGTGAAAATAATCCCTGGGGGTAGATATCCTCTGAGGGGGATTGTCATAGGGGGTGATTGTCTATTGAGAAAAATTGTCTTCTGAGAGAAATTGTCTTTCTGAGGCAATTATCCTGACACCTAATTTGTTATCTTGATATAATCAGCTGTGGGGTAATAGTTAACGAGTTGGTCTTGCACATTATCATTACTTTGAGGTGAGTTAGATCCTTAATAGGTGACATGGCCTTGTGTCTGATCAGGCCAGATGAATACGTACTCAACAAATCGGATGGTTTGAATTTTTACTGTTCACTTTTGGGTGTTAATGTATGTATCATCATTCTCCACTTATACCTTCAATGAGGGTGTCACAGGTTAGGTATACACGGCTGATTCTGACTAATACCCGCTTCTGGCTTGCCAGGCCTATCAAAGATCCATTCTGCCTACAGCATCTGGTATTCCCCAATGGTCCCCAGTGATCACCCATCTAGGTGATGACCATTGCTTAATTTTGTTGATCTTACAAGAACCAGTGTATCCACCGTGATTTAGCTGTGGCCCCTCAGTATCAGAGGGGAATTCTGCAATCATAGTCCTTGTGCTGAGTGCTCAGTGGAGTGACATGAAGTTCTATTTTCAAAATTTTTGCTATCACTCGGCAGTGGATCAAACCCTGGGCTACTGAACTGGAAGCGAATACTCTACAGCTGGTCATAGTGATCGGTTCAGGTCTTAGTGTTTGTATGAATTTAGTTCATCCTTCGTAGAAGTTGTCCGGAATTTTTTGTTTTTTTTTTCTGCCGAAACAAACAGAAACCAGAGCTTGAAAAAATACTTTGGTTGTCATCGTAAAAGACGACCGGCTTCTTTTCCCTTTAAAACGGTCAAAAGGTAAACTTGAACCTCGTTGTAATCCACTCCTATGCTGGGCATTGATCTATCTGTCCACACGATATATCCAAAAGTTCTCAATGAATTCCAATTAAACTTTGTGAAAGTGTGGGCTATAGGCTACGGAAGAAGTGACTGAATTTCGCGGAATATACAAGGAATTTATTTTGGATTGTGAGATACTTTCATTATTCAGCAGAAAAAAGGGTTACAAAACAAACAGCCAATAAAAAAAGGCTAAATTGAAATTTTAAGGGAAGTAACTCAATATTTGTACTTTTAGAATTCCCTCCCTTGTTTTTTTTTTTTTTTTAAAGATTTTGTTTCTATTCAGTTTTTGAGTGTACTCAGGGGGATGTGTGCCCTGAGTGCTTTTCAGTTCTAAGTAGTTTTACCTCACTAGTTCATAAATACTAGTTGTTGTAGTAAACTTGTCGTAATTAGTTGTGGGGGGGATGAGATTTGAGTGCCTTCTAAGTATAAGCAGAGAAAAACCCAAATAGTATAATAAAAACCATAACGAGACCATGACCTGTTTGCAAAATTCTGTAACAAATCAACTGCACTAAGTATACCTGTACGGCACACAAATTTTTGAGTGCTTGGATGATGTGTGAGTCTGAGTCTTGCTTAAAGGTTGTTTCTTTGGTTTAATTCCAGTAGTTTATACAACTGAATTCATACGATGCTGACTAAACCAATTTAATAATTGACAATGCCTCATCGGAGAAAGAGGAAGACTAGTATGTCTAACACTACTATTGTATTAAAAAATGAAAATGAGATGAACAAAGACATATCGAAGGTTTGATAATAATGATAATGTTCTATCTAAGAACATTTGAGCACTATTACTTTCACTGGCAAACAAGTGACAGCAAGTCCTTTCTTTCAATTCTCTGGGTGGTTTCAATAATTTTTCGACTTGCAAAAAGTCTGAAAGTATAAGAAATGCAGACAATAATCAAAATCATCCAGATGATGATAAAATCAAAAAGGAATACTGAAGGATTATTTTCCCCATCATATTCACAACATTCTGGCCATGTACCCTCCGGCCTTTGTCAGGTGTTGTTGCTTCTAGAGCAATGATATCAGTAGCATCTGGGAACCTCTCATCATAAGGGACTTCTTGGGAGAAGCAAACAAATCATCCTATGTGAGAATTTCACACAACCTGGATACGCAAAAAACAGATCAAGCATGTTTCCAGAGAAACGTTTCCGCATTTAAGAAGCAGCAATACCTGATGAAGGCCAGAAGGTACATTGTTGAAATGTTGTGAAGTAATGAACAAATAGACGTTGGAAAAATAGTCCAACTGTATTATAAACAATGATTAATTCACCCGGCCTGACAAAATTCAGACAAGAATACTGAAGGGACTTGCTGGGACTTTGAAGTAATCCCTCCAGGTCCCAAGCCTGGATGAAACACACAGAGAACCTGTGATGCCCAGATGACAGAAACTACCGCTTGTCCTCGTTGTTGTGGACTAAAGGAAAATGGAGTGTGATACATTAGTAGAAGCTAGTGGATGGACAACAAAGTTGGTATGTTATAGCCTCAGGGGAGCTCCATTCCTTGGTTTGAAATCATTATCATTCACCTAGACTGGTTACCTTCCCAGTTTGCCCAGCAATGATGATGATGATAATAATAATGATAATGATGATCAATAATGATGATAATAATTATAATGATAATGCCATCGTGTATAGGTATTTTTCACATCTGTGTACGTGTATATACATACATACATACATATAAATGTGCATTTATATATATATAATTATATATATATATATATATATATATATATATATATATATTTAAGATTGATGTGCTTGTATTTTTGATAATAGTCGGTGAAAACCGGTGAATGATATCGTGCTGAATAAGTAAAAAGGCTCCAATGTCTGAAATATATATATATATATATATATATATACACATATATATATATACATATATATATATATATATATATATATATATATATATTCTCTACAGAAAAGCAAATATGTATATTAGTAAGTAAGGTGAATAATGGGATTCTTTAAAAAAAATAGAAAGACTTTGAATCTTCTTCAGTTTTTTACATAACTGTACTAAAAATATAATTTTTGCAAAACTGAGAAGAAAAAGAAAATTTGTTTTAATGAATTATTTATTCGTTTTTCTGGTGAAAATTTAAAAATTTGTCTTACTTTTTTTTTTTTAATGTTTTTATTTCAATTATTTTTCCGTTTTCTCGTTTGGTTAAAAACCAATTTTTTCTCTTCATTCCTATAATGAAATACTGGAGAAGGAAAAAAAGGATCAAATGTTGGATCTGGATCCTAACTTTGATCCCAAAGTCAAAAGTGCAAATTTTCGGATCACTCCTTAATCAAAATTTAATTTGATTGATGAATATCTTAATTTTTGATACTATTTCTTCACAAATTTTTTTAGATGCATCCATCTCTTGCAGTGATAGCTGTTGCTGACTGACTGACTCTCTGACAAAGCAAATGCCTCACATCATCTCCAAAAAATTTCTCCCACTCCTTCTATGAAAGAAATGCTCATATCTGATGTCTCCCAAGATTCATTTTGAAACCTTGTTTTCCAACTGGCTAAGGGCCAGTTTCATTGATAGGTTGTGTTGGGAAAGGCACTAGAGAAATATTCTTTGTTTGATAGATAATATTAAAATCTTTCTTCTCAGCTTCAATATATTTTTTTCTGACACACTTGAATTTCATTTTCAAAGTATTTCAGTTTGTAAGTTTGTTTATGAAGATAAAATGTGATTTCAGAGATGTATCGTTTTCATATGACAATTTCACTACCATCATAAAAGTGCAAGGGAGGTAACTCGTGTTCAAATAGTGAATCTATGGTCTGACTTTCAGACTTGTTT
Source organism: Thysanoteuthis rhombus (assembly GCA_963457665.1). Taxonomy (NCBI): domain Eukaryota; kingdom Metazoa; phylum Mollusca; class Cephalopoda; order Oegopsida; family Thysanoteuthidae; genus Thysanoteuthis; species Thysanoteuthis major. Next base: position 37,438,831 of record OY735238.1, on the reverse strand, counting down.
TATGTATCCAAAGGGGTCTGAATTCTCCGTTTCATCTCTGTTTTGATTAAGTTACATTGAATTGGTGTAATCTGAAAATTTGTGCTTTTGACTTTAATCAATTTCGAGGTCAGGGTTCAACATTTGATCCTCTAAAAAATATGAATCAAAATGAAAAAAAAAAATGGATTATTTATTTTTTTTTTTTTCCTTGTTTAAATTCGTGCAAAAATAATGATGTCGAAATTAAATTGTATCAAAAATTTGCATGAATGTTTTGAAATCCTGATTTCTTTGGGAGTATATTTGAAAAGAAAATCACCCCCCTCTTTTTTTTTCTTTCTATCTTTCTTCCATAGTTCTCTTCAAGTAGGGGCGTACCCAGGTTCCAAAGATGGAGGCGGGGAGTGAGCCCATAAAAAAGGTCCCAATAATTTTAAATTTGTTAGAAACTGTCAACCACAACTGTCAACATCGGTCTCTTCAGTTTTCAAGTTGGTTAGGCTGGCTGGCTGGCTGGCTGGCTGGCTGGCTGGCTGGCTGGCTGGTTGACTGATTAATTTGCTATGTTTCCTGCATACAGACTGTACAAATGGAGCTAAAAAGCTGAAAATCCAAACATTTACCTCTTATGATGTCTAAAAAAAAATGCTTTTTTTTCCCCTCCAAATTCTCCTATGAAATAGATTTTTAGAGGGGGTTTGAATCACAATGTAAGTTTATGCTAAACTGGTTCCTATTTTATGTCTGGCTGCATTCACTCCCCCCCCCAAATCAGACTTATTAGCATCTTACAAATGACCAGAGAAGTAACTTTTTCATTGATCATTCAATTTTCCTACTTTTTAACATGCTGCCAAAATACAATGGTCACATGATGGTCTCTAATGAGTGACTAAGTAGATTGTATTTAAAATCAACTCAAAATGGAAAAATTTTGTTATTTGATTATTTCATATTTAAAAAATGCCAATAAAAATAATGAGATTTGTCTTTCATTGCTACTGCCTCTAAGCTGTGTGTGGACACTCACATTTTGCAACCAGCACATAGAGGAAATTAATGTGCGCACAAAATGTCCTTCACCTAAAAAAATGAAGTAATTAACAATTATATTCATTAGTGTGATAATGATATATCATAACTAGCACAGTACTTTTAAAAAAATGACGGTATTTTTTAAAAAATTATGTGAGGATAAATTAATATCATAGAATACATCTATTTTCAAACTGTGATTTAAAAAATATATATAACATTTAGGATCTTCTGCTGCTACACTAACACATAGATAAAACTCTTAGACCCGAACAGACCAACATACGTTCAAACAAATCTTTTGATTCAGGTATTTATAAGTATTGATCATACTAATTGAAATAAAATTCTTAGCTAAATGCTTCTGTTGACTATTCAGTCAGTCTTTCAAATACCATATCTGTATTGTTTCACAAAAATTAAAAATACTCATTGATCCTTTATTCAAATGAACAATAAACCAAACAATATTTTGAAGTTTTGAATAAAATCTTCACTAAATACATGCAAATACACTTTTATTATGAGAGATAGACTTTGTCAAATTTATCTTGGAACCATTACAAGTTTACACTTGCACAAGCATCAGTGTTCTCATAGTTTTGTCATGGGAAATAATTTTACCTAGCAAAAAGATTTTTGTATGCACTGACTTCTGATCAAGACTGAAATTCAGACCAAGTTTACAACTGCGAATTATGTTGAAAAATATCTCAAAACATCTAGAAGCATCTAGA
>OY735238.1:37207077-37432077 GCA_963457665.1 Thysanoteuthis rhombus | reverse complement strand
CCTAATTATTATCAGAATTTTGTACTAAAATATATTGTTTGTTTTGCATTTTCGTAATCAAATATTGTGTTTCGTGTGTCCATTTTATTTTTCAAGTTTTATAAAATTATACACAAGAAAACCATTCAACAATTGAAAGTCGTAATATAATCTTTTTTGTCAATTGGGAGAAATAAAATTAAATCAAATCAAAATTCACGAAAAAAACAATCGAAAGACGGCTGTAATGACCTTTAAAGTTGGAAACGGGAAGTTAAAGTTACGTTTCGTTGACGTGACAAGAACAGATACAACACTTTGATTCGTATTTATTCGTTTCCCTATAAGAGCAAGATGTGATTTTAAAAAATTGCTCCAGTCCCTGCAACTAGTGTTGCAAAGGCGTCATGATAAGCCCGACCCATCCCTTTTGATGCAATGGTACGGTACTGCCCTGGGGCGTACTGCTCCCTCTAGACTGAGCCGAGTAATATTTTGAAGTCCCATGACGAATCCTTGGTCGGTTGCGCAGAGCAATACTGAGCCTCACTAAGCTATCATGGGCTACGGTATAGCACCACCGCAAACCCAAAGCATGTTTTGCGAACAGATACTAATCTTTGATCTTGAAGTAAATGCTGCTAAAGGTTGGACCACGAAACTATTGCAAAAAACGTTTCAATTGTCTTTTACGGACTGATGTAAGGTAAGGTTGAGAACAGAACGAAATACAGCCAAACTACCGTTGAATTCACTGAACGATCTTCGTTAAATGCGGCAAATTATCGAACTAACTTCTTATTTAAAACTCAAATGGCAATGGGCTGGTCACGTTGCGAGAATGAAAGACAACCGATGGACAATACATTTCACAACATAGATCCCCAGAGATCACATGAGAAACCGAGGCCGACAGAACATAAGATGGAGTGATGAACTAGACAAATTCAGGAAATACTAGCTCCGCGACGCCCATGATAGAAAATTGTGGCGAATCCTGGGGAAGGTCTATGTCCAACGACGGACGATAAAAAACTGATGATGATGATTCAAGCTTTAGACCTGTCATCTTTTTCTTACTGGGGCTTTGGTAGGCTACAATTTTGACCATTTCACCCATGATAATTTCCCTTAGAAGAGCAAAGTACTAATATGGCCCCGAGTAAAAGTGTTGAAGGATAAAAAAAACTTAAAATTCAAGGTCTGTGGAAGACAATGCAAATATCAGACATATATATATATATATATATATATATATATATATATATATATATATATATATATATATATATATATATATATATACGAAGTCTGCGCCAAAATCTCACACAAAGGCTTCAAAAATTATAATTATTCAACGTATGGATCAAATTTTAACACAGTAACGAAAATGAAATCCATTCATTAAGAGATTGAAATTAAATCTAGCCACTCCTAGCCATTTAAAATGGTCATCGTCTTCTGGTCCCTCCAAACCAAAGATAGCTCACATCCCTACCAGATTGACGTCACGTCATTTTGGTTCTCACAAATATATTCCATAACTTCACAACTTCCTTCTCTGTCGTAACACATTCAACTATTCATCACCAGCTGAAAGTCATCTTATCTGGTAGTGCTCAGCTAATATGTATGTAAGTATATTGAATTATGCTCGGTGCTGGGAGAAACATTCTTCACAGTGAAAAAAATCACGGAAACCTTTGAATTTTTGAGATTATTCTTTTAGAAAAACAAACAAACAAACAAACAAACAAAAAACGACTGTCGAAGAAGTAGAAGTCAACTGTTTCAAATGACGGGTAGGAGATATATTTATCAGAAAAAAATTGTTACCTTCAAGTGGGAGAGTATATTATTAAGTGCAGAGAAACAGACAGAAAATCAACCTGTTTATTATGTAAGTATGATTTCAAAATGATATTACTAGTATTAAGTAACTTTTTCCATTACAGTAAAACCGTGACTATTTAACCCAGAATGAGTCACTGCTACTTATTGACTAAGACCATCGTAGTAGTTGTATACTCAGACAGCAAAATAAAAATCCAGAGTAGCATCTTCTAAAAGTGATAGCCATACGGAAAAATTAATGCTCGAACAAGAAAAAGCAGTACGAGGCACTACATGCTATCCCTAAAACTGCTTATTAAACATTACTATGTTGATGTCTCTCTCTCCTCATTGCAATCCAATTTTTGTTTCGTAATGATAATCCAATAATGCACCTCTGAACTACTAATTGTGCACATCTCATATCTCTAAAGCATTTTAGAAACTCAAGTTAAACTATATATCTACCTTGCATAGATGAATCACCATAGCTTGCGTGAGTACCAGAATTAGATATCTAAAAAATATCTGAAATTATCGAAAGATATAGATCTTTTATCTAAAATTATATTTAAAAAATAATTTTTATTATCTAAACTTACCTCAGAAAAATACCAGCAGAAGATTTAGGTATTGTTGGTTCAAAATGAGTATTTAAGAAAGAACATTAACAAAAAACTCCTTTGGATGGTGCTTAGTAGGTGTACTCATGAACATTTTCAAGGTCTTAGCCCCCATAGAACATGACCAAGAGCGCACGGACACACACATACATAGACAGATACACACATAGATAGATAGATAGACAGACAGACAGATAGATAGATAGATAGATAGATAGATAGATAGATATGAACAGGCAGAGATAGATAGATAGATAGATAGATAGATAGACAGATAGATAGATAGATAGATAGATAGATAAAAATACTCAGAGACAAAAATCCATAGCACACTTGGCTGGTTGGTCAGACTTTAATCCAATTGGCCTATTGCTCCAAATTGGACCCCATGCCTTAGGACGTCCTGCACTAAGGTATATTCTTGTCATGTTAATTACACATAACAATACGTTACAGCATATACTTAACACCTCACGGCAAGTTGTGCAGACAACAGCAACAATATCGAATGTCTTCAAGTTCCGAAAGTTTCAACAGAGTTTATTTTCGCTGTTTATATTTTGATTTTCTTTTCTTTAGTGTAGTTTAAATAATTTTTAATGAATTACAAAACAGCGTAAAAATGTATTTTTCTAAAATTTTCAAGCACACATTTCGATTTTATGAATAATATGGTGTGCATCGTGGAAAGTCACTATTTATAGGTGGTCTCTATACTGACTAAGGGAAAATAGTGATGTTGTGGGAGTTTTGTATAAAACACGATTGCGTTTTAGTACAAGACAAAGAATTTATCTCCACGTGTTTAGTTCTGCCCGCCGCACGCTGACGTCACAGAAAAGGGAGACGACAGCCACCATTACAGGATGAAGATTATATGCATCAAGTAAGAGTGGACACGACACGGATATGAAATAAAGCTTGTGATTGAAATAATGGCATGTACAAATATTTTCACAAACAAATGAAACGTACATTTAATAAAGTCACATGGATATCAATACAAGACCTAGAGAAAATATTTGTAAATAAACATTTGATATGATTAATCGAGTAATGACGAGGCCTGTTTGGTTTATGAGTTTATTCCTATACATGAAAATGAAATATAGGAAAGAATGAGTAGTTAGGGAACACGTGACACGACAGGTCTAATGTCGTTTTGGTTTATCTATCGAATGGAGCCTGATTAGTAGAGTCTATTAGATTGAGCGGCAAAAAGCGTTTAGTTCAAGTTGGATGAAAGAAGAAACTAAAATGGATTAAAACATTAGAGCATTGTTTGCGTTGAGTCACCAGAAATGAGTCGTGAAATAGCTGCATAATGAATTCATTGAAATCAGCACATCGAACTGTGTCAGAAACAAGCGAAAACTCAAAATGCACAAATGACTTTTTAAAAAATTCCCAGCAAAGATGTGCTTTCTGAACAAATACATTAAATACAGGAAAACAAATGATTTCATTGAATTCAGCATATCAAATCAAGTCAGAAACAAGCAAAAAATCAAAAGGTACAAATGATTTTTAAAACCCTACTCGGGTCATGTTGCATATTGTCAACAAATGTATTGAATGTAGGCAAACAAATGATTTCATCTAATTCTGTGCATCAAATTATGTTAGAAACGATCCTATATTCTAAATGCAAAAATGACTTTCAAAACCCCCTTCTAGCCATGTTGTCTATTTTCAACAAATACACTGAATATAGGCAAACAAATAATTTCATCCAATTTTGTGCATCAAATTATAAGAAAAACGACCAAAAACTCAGAATGCAAATATGATTTTTAAATCCTTCTTCCGGCCAAGTTATGGATTTCCAATATTTACTTTTGATATAGGAAAACAATTGATTTCATTGAATTCTGCACATCAAATTATGTCAGTAATGACTGAAAACCCAAAATGCAAAAATGACTTTCAAAGCACTCTTTCTACCAAGCACTTGTGAATTCTCACATTGAAGCAGATTACTGACAAAATTAGATATATATATAGTCACGATCAAAGGAAGGAAACTACGTCGACTGCAAGTTTAAAAAGAAGGAAAGGAAGAGGGTAACTGGCTACGAAGCCGGGGCAAATGAGAGTTTGAACACGTGATTTCAGGGCTTTTATAGGGAGTCAACCGTGTAAGTGATTAATTTAGGGTTTTTGTAGCTAAAGCTAATATTCGATGATTTTCATAAAGCTTCATTTATTAAAAAAAAAATACTCGATTTATGAAATATAAATGGCCATTTTATGGTTTTAATCTAGAATTGACGAAAGAGTAAAGTTTTTGAAAGAATGATCAAAGAAATTCACCACAGGACCAATGAATAATTTTTTTTATAAAGAATGTGACCGAAGACATCTTAGAAAATATCAGATGAAAAATAAAAAAATGATGTTGTTTTTAAGGTCAACTTATGATTATTTGGAATTCTTTGATTTTTTTTTTACTTATATACAACATTTCCTTAATCTAGATATTTTCAAAAAATATTTCAATTGTGCTTTATCCGAGTTGGGGATTGGTTGGACCCCTCAAATGGAACCGAACCTATTTTATCAAGCCTCTTCTACTGGGTACCCAAGAGGAAGGAACCATATGTTCAGAACTTCACCACTGCTGACGTTGTGTCATTTAGAGTTACCGCCCCTGATGACTCTTTTATCTTGAAAACCAGAAACAAGAAAAGATCGCCAATTCATCACCAAATGGCCGCTTCCTCGCTTGGCTTTTCCTGAGTTTCGTAAAAAAAAACAACATCCACCGTAAATATATAAGTAAATTTTTACCTATATATTTACATATATACTAATCATGGTGTATGTGTCACAGGGTAAGTGATATTCTTTTTTTGTTGATGTTACGTGATGTCTCCTGTTTTTATTTCGTTTCAAAATTTGGCCTAATTTTTAATTTTTGTCCAACTGGACAATAACAACAATAATTAAAACGTAAATCCTGTTGAATTTTTTTTTTTTTTTTTTTTACATTAAATAAGAAGAAATCCCCCGTTGGAATTTACATATATATTTGAATAATTCTAGATTTATTACAGATTTAGGTTGAATATTGGATGACGAGGAAAAAAAGTCGTGCAATTTTCTTCAAAATAAAAAAAAACAAAACAAAACTAATGTCTTAATGAAGATGTAAAACCCTTGGAATTTTTTTTTCTTGAAGTAACTAACAAATTTCTAGAAGGTTCTGAGGTTTAATGAACCAAAAGCTGGGAAAAAAAAAATTAATGACAATATTTTTTCTTCCGAATATTCGGTTAGATTAAATCTAAACCTCTCTTCTTTTTTTTACCTGATGCAACGAAGCATTCAATTTTAAAAAAGACAAACCATTGTTGCTGTTGAAAATAAATATATTTTCATTTTAATCTTGAATGTAGAAAAGTTACCTAATCAAACTTTTGACCGCTAGTCGTATCTTTTCGAGGCAAGATTCAACATTTTAAAAATAAAACTCGAACAATTTCTCATTTCTTTATGGAATAAAAGATATTTACGACTAATTTTCCTAAATTTCTGAAAATCCAATTCATTTTTTCAATAAATTGTCGCAAAAATCTTATCCTTTTTTTTTTTTCTCCCCAGGCTACCATTTTGATAATTGTTTCAATAATTAGGGGAAAAATTATTTTACAAAAGACGGACTTTTTTTTTCCTAAAGTTAAGAAAAATGCCGTCATTAAAAAGAATAAAATGAAATGAAAAAAAAAAAAAAAAAAAGTTTGTGCAAAGAAAAGAAAAAAAAATCATTCTGGACTGTTGCATAAGATTTATTCAAACATTCTTATGCTGTTAAATGGTCTGTTTGTTTTAAACCTATCCCAGTTGCCTTACGAAATCTACTTCATCATATTAATACTAGAAACTGTCAACGTAGGTTTCTTCAGTTTTCACAGATTCTAGCTGGCTATCTATATCTGTGTTGCGTATAGAGAAACCACACCAATGAACTAGAGGGCTGAAAAATTGAACATCTACTCCTTATTACATCTAGAAAAACTTGCTGCCAAAAGACGTTGGTCGTGTGACTGTTTTTTTGTTCATGCTGAGGAAGTTATATTTACTCTTGTTTAAGACCATCTGTCGTCATTTCTTGATGTGGTCAATAAATTCAAGACGAATAGTTTTTTTTTACCTTACCTCATATTCTATCAAGTGTTTTCAAGTAGTCTTCTTTTTTATATATTTATTTTACTCAATGATGAAAGAAAATTGAAATACTATTCCTGATCCAAAGCTAAGGTGTTCCAATGTAATAAAATCCTTTGGTAATTTTTGCATGTGTGGATGTAAATTGACTTCCCTAATTATCGACAAGAGTTGCTTCCCTCTATTCCTTGAAGATGACTGAAAGTTGCTGGAAATGAAAAATGTAAAAATCCAACTTCATTCCAAGGTATTTTCATATCAGGGGAAAGGAATGGATTCATGCCTTGCCCCAAACTTGAACTCTGTTTGCCATTTCCATATTCAGTGCCAGTAACCGTTACACAACTCCACACCTCCAGTGAAATTATGACAGCATCTAATTTCATTCTTTATTCATTTCAAAGGTTAAATTCACATCAGTTAACTAAGTTAAAAAAAAAAAAAGAGTAATTTTTCTTGTGCTTTCAATCCATTAGACCATAACGATCTTCCTGGATTTGTTAGTTTTTTTAGAAAAGGATTTTTTTTTCTTTTGTGTGAGCTGGTTCTATGTACAATTTAGATATTATGGTGAAATCTATCCCAGGCATCATCTGCCATAATGTAATGGTTAATAAGCTATATCTCAACAATGTCTCCAATACTCACTGGGCACTCCTTGAACATGGCCTTTTGTCAGTGTGATCCCACAACTATTTGTAAGTACCATGCCTAATGCCCTCATCGACAGTGCTTCTCTCCCAAGTTGTTCATAGTCATTACAATTCTTAGGATGCTCTCAAGAAACAGCCTTGTGCCAAAATTGTGCTCCATCCAGTAAATCATTCATCATAAATGTGCCTTTTACATTCTTGTATGATATGCACTTTTCTTCCCGATTTTTAAACCTAAAACTTGCATGAGAATTAAATCTTACCCGTCTAAGTGCGTGGCAGTATGACCGAAAGTAAGTTATAAATCATTGTAAAAGTTAACTGATGTTTAACAAAGAGTTTAAATCTTACATTTCAAAACGTAATGTAAATTATAAAAAATCTAATTTTTACTCAGAACTAACGGGGTAAAAACTTGAGCTAAGATTGAATCTTGAAGCTGCAAATTCTGAAAAGATGGTGCATATCATACACTATTGATGTTCTTTCTCCAGGATTTATTGCCCATAATTAAGAGTGCATGTTATATACAAATATATATATATATATATATGGTATCTAATAAGAGCTGTGTCTACCACGTTTATTTCAATGGTAGCTGCCATCATCCCCTTTCCTTCCCTACTCTCTAAGTACTCTCTTTAAGTTTCTTTACTTCTTTCTCCCCTCCGTCACTCATTTAACTACCTAACATTCTTTTTCTCCTATCTTCTTTCCTACCCTTCCCCCCACACCTTCTCACTTTCTACAATGTCTGTCACACTTATAATGTCTAGCAGTAGCAGGCCTGTTGTGTACTCTTATGATAACTATTTATAAATTCCATGGATTAAAAATTGATGTATCATTTTTATTTACCTAGTTTTTTTGTTTCTGTTGCTTTTGGGCTTTTTTGAGATGACTTGAATAATTTGGAAAAAAAGATTGCATCAAACCAAGTCTTTCATATCAGTAGAGGAAATCGAACACATGGACATTTGACTGATAATCTTTTGATTAATTTCTCTGTTTTGCACCATTTTCACTTCTGGGTTGTGAGTGTTATTTTCTAATAGCTTATTTGCAGAAAGTTTGAAAATGGCAATTATTCCCTTCAAACTTTGCTTTTTTAACCAGGACAGTGATATTCATGTGTAATTTTTTTTTTTTTTTTTTTTTTACTTGATGTGATTTAAAAATTTGCAAATATACAGCTTTCAAATTTCATTGTTCTTGTCACAAAAGCAAAGTTTGAAGGAAATAATCAACATTTTCCGTACTTTTTAGAAATGATTAATCAGAAAATAACATTTATTACCCAGGAACCCCTAAGAATGTGAACGGTACAGTGTTCTATATAGGAAAAAAAAGTTGCACTTTTCAGCCGTCCACGAGCTTTTAAAAAGAATCTGCCCCCAAATGAGTCTTATTTGTTACTTGATTGATTCTGTTGTTTATTTCAGGGAACATGTTGGACAACCGATCGCCATGGCGACTGTCCATCATTCCAGAATTGTTTTGGGGTTTTATCAACTTTATAGTTTTATTGTAAGTATGAATTTTACCTTCTTTCAAAAAGAATCCAGTTGGGATCTGTGTTCATCGTTTCCCACCAGAGCCCATCATGAATTTGATACCCTGGGAATTTAAAAACTTTTGGATTTTCAACTGAACTAGAATAGTAGCTATCCAAAATGCTGGGATCATATACGTATGGATAAATCATACAAATATATTTTCAGTATAAATCTATTTATTGTGAACAAAAAAAATGATATGTAACTCAAAAGAAAATCTATTTTCTGTCAGTTTTCTAAAACTTTTTCTTATTTTCAGTTTTTGTGTTATTTTTTTTTTTTGATTTCAAAACAATAAGGCCAGAGAACTGGTTAAAAAATTTCTTTTCCAAATAGAGAAGCATCAATTTTATACATAGAAAATCAGAGATGCCAATATTTGTTTTGTTTTTTTGGTACTACTAAGACCTCAGCAGCATTAGTTGTGTTGCAGACTTGATATCAGTAAAGATTACGTGCATTTGTGAATGCTTGATGTTAATTCTTTTTTTTTTTTTTTCTTCTTTTTTTTCTCTTCCTTGTTCATCTTCAATTTTGATGTCCTCCTGAAGTTTCCAGACATTAATATCTGTAAGTATCTGTTCTATATTGATTGCATATGCAGCCGTTAGACTTTTTTGTTATTATTCATTTCTCCCCTGGGATCTTCTCACACAAATGAAATCTGTTGATTTTTATCTGTTTTACTAGAAGTGTATTTGCTCCCCCCCCCCGGAGTTTCACTGCTCACAAAGTGAGTGAAGAAGGGGATTAGTCAATGAATGCCTGTTCAAAATGAAGCATAGTATCTTACAGCTATAAGATTTAATTTCTCTTCATATATTTGATCCTTTCTCTTCTCTCTCCCCACTAACCTTTGCAATGTAATGAACAAGGGTAACAATGGAATAGGATGCTTATGCTTGAATGGGAGCCCAAAGGACTCAACCTTCACTATAATTTTCATGCAATCATTACTCATCTTTTACAATAAGCTTGAAGTAGACCACTGAGATATAGGCAGATATCAATGAGTATAACAGATATATTAGTTTCATTTGTCTTAGCATGTTATATTCAATAGAAATAAATTCTATAGGTAATAGATTACTTTAACAAAATTACTGAAATATGTGTTTAAATGATATCTTAGTTGTCAACACCCATTGAATTTCCATGGGTCGAGCTAGTATGTATTTATATATATGTACATATATGTGTGTGTTGATAAAAGTGACAATTGGAAGGTGAAGGGAAGAGCAGCTGTTACATTTTTTTTATAATCTCATGGGCATGTTTTGATGCATTTCAATGGTTGCCAACCATCTTTTTCAGAGTAACTTTCAGTGGTACAGAGAAAACGGTGTGCTGTTTATATTTTTGGTATTGAAGAAAGAAATGGGGATATTTCTGTGTTGTGGGTTGTTTAGTTGGAGCTGGAAAGGAGGTGATTGTTTCATCTTCCAATTGTCATTTTCATCAATATTCTGTCAAATCACTTCTCATCCACAATACATATATATATGTATGTATATACATGTATATATATATATAATATACACACACAGGGTATCTCAAAAGTAATGCCTGATTTGTCCAAAGGAGTCACATGACTAAACTCCTCAAGATTTTTTTTCCATGTGGATTCCTAAAGAATGGAAAATCAGAAAAGAAAAAGTTGGCACTTTTGACATTGAACTGTGTCCTATTAGTGGCGTGCCGACTGACTAAATGCATCAAGATGAATAGCAAAGACATTGATCCTTAAACATAAGGCACTGCATATATCTGTTCATTAGATCTGAAGTTTGTTTATTGAATCAATTAAATTGTTTTAACTCTTAAATTTATGTTAGGAAAATTGTTAAATCAAGGAGAAACAAATTGAAGTTACTTCCCTTGCATTCTTTGGTAACTTTTTTCCTTGTGTTGTTTTTTTTTTTTTTTTTTTTCCCTCGTAGAAAATTTCTCCAGCTATTACAAGCAGTTCACAAATCTAAGAATTAAAAATGTATTTCCTTGAATTTCAGCCAAATATGACAAAATACGGAGATAACTATATGACTGACTACAGATCAGATGGCAGAGGGTGAGTGAGTGCAAATAAAGCAAACTTTTTTTTTCTCTTTACATTCTCTGCAGAATTTTCTGAATGATCAAAACTTCTAAAATGAAAACATCATCAAAATAGCTCAACAAACCTTTCATGACTCTGACTATGAAGTTGGGGATGAGTACAATATATTTTGGCAGATAAAACTACCCTCGATAGGGTCAACTTCACAGATCAAAAAAATAGCCAGCTAAAACCATGATTAGGATTTTGTCTTATCTAAAGGTCGCCTTATATACCGAAATATATAGTGTGTATTTCCTCTCATCTGTTGGTCTGTCTCCAAAAGTTTTCATTGAAAATTTTCGAGAGGATAGGCCATAGAGCTAGGGGTCTCCGCAAGGTCACTTAGGGTTCTGCAAGAATTTGTGATGATTAGAATGATTACATGCAAATGCATTTTTGGCACCTAATGTCATCAATATTTCATGTCTGTCCACACGATATCTTCCAAGAGTTCTCTATGAATCTCAATGAAATTGCATGAACTATAGACTACAGTGGAAGTGATTGGGTGGGGGTGAATCCATGGATCTTCTCTCTGTTTGTAGCTATATACAATGACTTTTTTTTTCTTTCTTTCTTTTTTTTTTTTTTCTTCTTTAAGGTAGGAGTAAAAGATACTTATTTTGGGTGTGTATTTTTTCCTTTTGCAGGGCCCCAAAATCCTAAATGGGAACTTTTCTGCTGTGACCAACCAATGTTGTGTACTCATTTCCAATCATAGATTGCACCTCCTGGCAAAATTTCAACTGAAATAACAATTTTTCAATCTTAAGAAAGCTTTCACCCCAGGTTAGAATTGAAAAGTGGGAATAAATTTCTTTTCCCTTATCTTTGGGCTCTAGGCTTTCACCTGGAAACATCAGACGATTGTTATAAAAGTTGCACACATCTAGTATTCTTAAAATATAGCCTGCATTACTGTGTTTCCTTTATGGAATTTAACTTATGATGAAAGAGAAAAAGATCAATAAAGATATATAATTCTTGGGTAGGGGTCTCTTAAAGGTAGAAAGGTTGGGAAACGCTGCCATAGGGTAATGAAGTGATTCAATTTGGGGGCGGATCTAGGAACATTCATTTTTCTTAGAAATATTTTGTAAGGTAATCTGGAGAATCAATATACGTTCATAAGTTTTGATTTTATTAGAAACGATCTTGGTAGGAAAATTCCATATTACATTTGTAGCATTTCCGTAGGTTGATAATTAAAGGGAAGTAACTCTAGCTAAATTTCAGAAATTATTTCCCTTTGGTGGTTTTGAAATATGAGAAATACATTTTTGTCCTGATTTATTTTGAAATCAATACTAAATATCCAACTGTTTGCATGTTGTCTCCCTTGAAGCCAAAAGTTGAACTTTTTTTTTCCTCATTAGTATTGGATCTTTTCATTCTTTTAATTTTTTTATTTCATTTTTCATCTTGATCTTCCAAAGTGCATGTTGGAAATAAAGGGAAATAAGCTCTCAGTGGGATTCGAACTTGCGTCCCTCTTGTCTAGGAAAGCCTGGTAAACACCCAGCTGCTCCTGTTTACTAGACTTTCCAGGGTTCAAGGTTCATCGTCTGTTTACTCAATGCCGTAGATCGATAGCCTGAGTCAAGTTGAAATCACAAAAGTAATTCGATGAAAGAAAATACCAGTCATAAATTAATAATGGTTAGCAATAATTCATCTAATAAAATGCTTGTTAGTTTTATTTTATTTTTTTTTATTTTTTTAAAGCAATTCAGAACCCCCCCCCTGTGATTTTCAGTTGCGTGTGATTCAATTTCTATAAACTTTCTTCTTCGTTTTGTTCTTTGCTTATTGGCTTTATTTCTTTTCAGATTTTTTATCCATTTTTTTTTATTTATTTATCTATTTTTTTCCTTCCAGCCCTCCACCTCCACCTCGGCGTCGTATGGGAGGATTAGGATTTGGTACAGGTTCGTATTCTTCTTTAATGCATTCAGCCTTCTAAGTTGCTTTTGTTCTTTACCCCTATGGTCCAGATGAAGAATTAAGATTAGTTAACTATATGCTCAGCCCCCCCCCCCCCCCAAGTTTCGTGAGATTGGCACCTCTAGGTGAAAAAAAAAAAAATTTTATTTTTGAATAACAAGTAAAAGTTAATTCAAATTTATAAACATTTTGCCATTATTCATCATTATCAAATAATGCCTCCATGGACATCATTGTATACAATTTACTTTGAAAATAAGTCTTCAACATCAGAATACACATCAATTTCATCAATTTAAGTGATAGAAACGTGTTAAACTTTGTAAAACATTTCAAGCTTATCAGTACACAGGAGCGTTTACTAGGCATATTTTATTTAACATATATTTCAGCTTATAACTCTCAGAATTGCCTCTTTATAAAATTTCTAGCCCAGATGATATTAAATCGAATTTAGTTATTACTTTTAATTATTTATGTTTGTACTTTTTTTCCCAAAAGATGCTAAATTATTCCAGTATTTCAAAATTGTCTGTGAGAAAAAATTTTTTTTTTTTTTTTTTTTTTTTTGCAATGAGCCTCTAACAAATAAATTCTCCATAATTTGTAAAACCATCCAATATCTTGAATATTTCAATCAAGTCTCCTCTTGATTTTGATCATTGTCTTTGTCCTCAACAGGTGAGTAGTTCATGACATTTATTTTGCTGAAGTTCATATGAGTGAAAAAAAAATTATTATTGAAAATAATCTCTTGACTGACTATTTCTGTTAACTATCCAGTCAGTTTTTTAAATACCACAATTGGACACCACTTTTTTTTCATTTTTTTTTTTTCTTTTCTTTTCTTCCTGTTTGTAATGCACAATGTTCATATCATAAAGTTTACTAAGATCTGTTTCCAATTCTGCAGATATTGAAAGAAAAAAAACCCAAAACATTGATTTAATCATAGTCTGTATTCTATTAAAATTGCTGATACACTTTTATTAGCCATGAAAAATAGGATTTCAGCACACACTGACTGCTGGAGAATAGGGGTAGCATAAATCCATCTCTTTGTATTGTATCATGAAATGGGTACAATGCTTGTACCTGGGTTAAAGGAAATCACTCAACAATTAAAGTTAAAAAAAATGTATGTGCAATTAGCATTTCTTTATGATATCTATCTTTTAAAAATAGTTTTTAAGTTCAGAATAATCTGATCAGCTCCGTGGCTGGCTTGATATTGTGTAACCTTATTAAGAAGGAGGAAGAAATCAATATTACGTGAATCTGATGTTGTAACATGGTTTCTATTGGAATATTCTGTTGACTACCATCATTGGGAAATTTTGGTTTACCACTTTCACGTTAAGATGGTTCACCTGAAGAGGGCTGTAGAATGGATCGGCTGAAATGTGTTAACCACACAAAAGATGAGTTAGATTGTCTGAAAAACTCTTGGAATGTTAATGATCCTTCTTGAAACTATGGACCATCGAAGTATTCAATCTACAGATTGACTGGGCTGTTCTTTAGAACTTCCTTGTTTTTTGTTTTTTTTTTTTTTGTTTCTTTTTCTCTCCCCCACCTTTTATTTATTTATTTATTTATTTATTTATTTATATATATATATATATATATATATATATATATATATATATATATATAAATTTTTTTTCCTCTCCCCATTTGGGGAAAAAGAAGCCTAAAATCTGTTTTCACACATTAATAACTGTCAACATTGGTTTCTTCAGTTTTCAAGTTAGTCTGGCTATTATATCTCGGAATTTTTGAGATGAGGTATTATTATTATTACTATTGATATTCGGACCATCCTCATCTTGGTTGTTTTTCATACATTCGTTACTTCCCCAAATCTACCAGATGATACCTGATGAAGGCCGTAGAGTGCAACGGCCGAAACGTTGTATGAAAAACAACCAAGATGAGGATGGTCCGAATATTAATCAAAATTGGTCTGGCTATGTTTAGCATCCTTTTTGAAAAACCTTGTATGTTTAGGTTTCTTAATATTGTTTTGACATTTCATGGACTGTTAGACAGGATACTGTAATATGCAGACTTTCTATTATTTTAGAGGCAAATGATCTTAAACCTGTGATTCCGAGGTTAGTAACTTCTTTCCCCCACAACAATTTTTATTTGTTTTGTCTCCCGCAGGTCCAAGCCCTCCTCCAATGGCTGGTGGTGGATGAGGAAGGTAAATGGTTCCCATCTCTGATTTTAGAATCAGTAGTGGGAACCGTCACAGCAGTTGGTGCAACATGTCCAGTTTAGGAATTAAAGAGTGAAAAAATCTTTTTATTTTTCATTTTTTTTTTTTAATTTTCATTATTCCAAGAGTTTATTTAAGAGGCTTTAAAATATGGGTTCAGGTTTCTTCACCCACACTTTCCAGGTTGGGTTTCATGAGGGGATAATCCGAGCCTTATCTCCACGACTTGCTTGTGTTGGTTAAGAGTCTGAGATAAAGCTCGGATTATCCCTTCTTGTATTCCCATGTGGTAACCCTGTCCCCACATGAGAAGAGTTTATTATATTTTGATAATTTGAGACGATACATGTATTTTCAGAAAAAGCTGCCACCACCCCCAATATTGGATAAATTTAAGTTGTCTCTTTCCTCCCTTCTCTACCAATCCTAAAAGGAAAATTATCTGACTCAGTTTGTTATTTTTGGATCATATTCATGACATTAGAATGACTTTCATCACAATAGCAACTTTTGAAAAGTCATTTAAAGCTTCCCCCCCCCCCATTTACAAAATAAAAAAAAATTCCAACTTGAAACCTTCTTGAGTCACCATTCCATTTATGACCCCCTCTCCAAATGAAAACTACTAAAACCTGGCTGGAGGTACAAGGGTTGATCAATAACTTTGTGGCTTGAAGTACAAGGACAGGAGTTACACGGGTCAGACTGAATTTGGAAACAGTTCCACTCTTAGAATGACTACACAGAGAATTCGAAGTTCGTTTTTGTTTTGTATCAACAGCTGAAGGAAAGGGCATCCTTTTATAGTGTCAACATCCTGTCCTCTCGGACGTTCTTCTGTGATAAGCCCTTGATACTGAGGTGATCAGATGATCACACGAGGAGTGATATTGTCTGTTTCTTCAACAATTGCCGACTCGCAAGTTTCAATTGCTAAAAATGAAAAAAAATAAAATGAAGCAGATGACTTTATTTTTTCTGTGTAATCATTCAAAGTGTTGAACTGTTTGTGAAATTGGTTCAAACTGTGAAACTCCTGTCCTTGCACCTTGTACCACAAACTCATCAATCACCCTTAAAATATATATATATTTATAAAGCCACTTTATGCACAGCGGGGAAACTAAACTTTGGATTACTGCCTCTTCTGCACAGTTTTCAAAATAACTGTACAATAGATTTCAAAAGTGTCCCAAAATGAATTGACTAAATTCCCTCATTCTGTGAGGCTCACTCTCTTATTCCTCTGGTGTGTTGTGCCAATTGTTTGGTCGAGCTGTTAACCCAATATTTGGGCTGTGACCCAATCTATGAAGATTCTGCTGAAACTCTCGGAGGAGGTAGTGTCGGATCACTGGGGAAACGGCTGGATGCAATCATCGTCTGTTCTGGACTTCGTTGTTTTTTTTTTTTTGTTTTTTTTTAATTTCCTTCTGGTGAATAAATTCTCAGAAATTTTCCGATGTCTCAAGCGTTATTATTGATCTATTTTTACTCATCGATTCATTTGATAATTGAGTAATTAAAAATACCTCTAAGGGCATCTTTGTGTACATTTTACATTAAAATATATATTAATTCATGTGATGAAAATGTATGAAACCTCAAAGAAAAAATAAGCTTATCAGTACAGAAAAACCTTCACCAGGCTCATTTTATTCATTTTTTTTTTAAAATTCTATATATTTCAGCTGATAACTGAAAATTAATTTATTTTTCTAACCCAGATGATTTAAATCTAATTCACTTATACTAATTGTTTTTTTTTTTTGTTTTTTTTTTTTTTCTAAATTTTTATATAAGATGGTAAACTGCTCCAGTATTTTAAAATGCTTTGCAATACATTTTTATCAAAAATACTAGCAGAGTACCTGTCAAAAATGATAGGATTATTTATAGATGGATAGATTGTACAAATATATATTTTAGTATAAATGTATTAAATGCAAACAAAAAAAAATTGTACCTCAAACAAAATTCATATTTTTCAGTTTTTTTACAACTCTTTGTATTTTCTGTTTTTTCTCTATTTGATATCAAGACAATAAAGCCACAGAATTAAATGAAAACGAATTTGTTTTCCAATATGAAAAAAATAGATTTTTTCATGAAAAATCAGAGATGCCTATATTTAGTTGAATTGTTTTCCATTCTACTACTAAACAATCAGTTGCAATAGTGGTAATGTAGATGCAAACACAGATGTTTTACCTTGTCACACTAAAGCAAAGGAAAAACTAGCAAATGAATATAGTGATACAGGATTTTATATTATTGTTGTTCTTCGTGTGTGTGTTTGAGGGGAAACCCCAGAAAAGAACTGTTTATTATATATATCCAGAGCATGTTTCCAAATATTGCTCCAACTCTCTCAATTACTTTGAACTAATGATTTTATCCTGTTCACTGACCCACTGAAGTGAAGGTAGAGTAAAGCATCCTGTTTCTCAAGATAGAACTCTCTATTAGTGGGCCTGTGCACCTAAATGATTGCATTTTGTAGTTATAGTAAGAAATCTGGTACAATTATAACCAAAGGCATTCCTATAAGATCTGGATAATGAGCTATAATGTCACCAATTGTAGCTATTTCAAAATGGCTGCCAGTGGCAACTGTTTCCAGATAAATTTTCCTATTATTGATGGATATGATATATTGGGGACATAAATACTGAATTTATTTACCATACATAGTTTTGGGGAATTCACAATTTTCAAATGATTGAAAATTCAAGATGGCTGGTATGTGAATTTTAGTTGCAATAAAGATGCGAAAACTAGTCTGATATGAATAATCTTGGTGTCAAATCATACATTTCTTATGATGCTGAATTTGTATCTGGAAGTTTCAAAATGCCCAGACTCCCTTTTATCTTGAAGTTGAAGATGGCATATCATATTATATCCGTTTCTGATAGGAAAATCTATCTGAAAACAGTTGCCGCTGACAGCCATTTTAAAATGTCTACCATTGACGACACAATGGAAAATCATGATGGCACATTATTCAATTTTTTTTTTTTTTTCTGAGAATGCGTTTATCACAAAATGCTTAATTTGCTTGGAATTTTCGATTGAGTGGTCCGAATAAATGGAGTATGGAGGTCAATGACGACAAAATCATGCATCTGCTTAGTGATCCTTGCGAGTCTCAAGTCAGATGCTGGTCTCGCTCCATTTTGTACCACCACTATAACTACCACCATCACTAACTGTCTTGTTCCATCTATCAAACATCTACTGCCATTTTACAGTGTAACTTAAACATGGGACGCAGTCAATGCAAATATCTGAAAAAGGGCCCCTGGGGGGGAAACTGGTCTGTAGTGAATTTTAAAGAGGTTGCAGGTCGGTCAGTATGAGTGAAATGTGTTGTTCGTTTTTGTTTTTTTTAATTCTTCTGGTTAGTGGAGATGAATTACATTTATCAATTCTAATAATTATAATTCTCGATTCGATAATTGTTTTTATCAACGTTGATTACCACACTTAATCTCGATAATTACATTTGTCAATTTAGATTATAATTCTCGATTTGATTTATAATTATTAGAATAGATAATTTCGTTTATCAAATTTGATAATTGTAATATTCGTTTTAATAATTATCAGTTGCCTAACGAAGACGGTATTCATTTGCTTATCACTTTGTTTGAAGGCTCGAATCACGGCAAATATTAATTCTAAATATATCTTTGCTTTTGTATGGGCAAAAAATAACAAACCAGAAAGTAAAACAAGCTTCTTTATACAAATATAAATCCTTAAAAATTCGTTTTTCCATCCATCGAATCTATACAGTCATTTAACGTAAGTTGAAAAATATTGATGTTTTTCTCAAATTACTTCGGAAATTCTATTAAGATATTTGGTACATTTCCATCTATTTCTGATGATATTGTGCAAGTTACTCAAATAAGTGATGGGCGCCAATAACTCTGTTCAACGTTGGACATTACACAAACGAAAAACTTCCGCCACGCCAATAAAGTACATGATATTTTTTTTTCATACACCCGAGACCTTAAATGTTCGAATCGCGATGAGGCGACACAGCCCACACACCTAATTTGTGACAATTTACCCGTAACAAAAGCCGTGTTAATTTATTTAGTTTGGTCTGGGCAAGGTCATCATGGTATTGTAGTGAGATCAAAATCTGTATAAAAAAAAAATCCCTGCTAGACGAAGCTTACTAAACATCACATTCCTGTAGACACGTAATGGATATTTAAGAGGTTTAACTAAAACGATAGTCGTGCAGCAGGGGTCACCGACTTCCTTTTCGTCTCAGACTCGTTTAATTTTGACAGTATGAGGAAGGGTGTGTGTTAATCTCGACCGTTATATAGGTAATAAGTAGACTATCAGTCACTCGTAAGTGGCTAATACACTCGATTTCAGTTTTTAAAATGGTTTAGCTAACGAATTTATTTTAATTGTATCTATTTTATATATATATATATATATATATATATATATATATATATATATATATATATATATATATATATAGGCCTATTTATTGTGTTAAATATTGAGCACTATGATTGAACATCTACAACTGATAAAATCAATTTTCCATATCTTTTTTGTATTTTTACAAATCGAATATATATATATATATAATCCAACTCTGGAATAGAGCACTTTGGTAGACGGGGAATATAGATTGCTTTGTTCGGTCCAATTGATCGTCCAGTTCCGCGTTGGGTAGGGAAAAATGTCTGCCTCTGGGTCTGAAGCGAAGGTTTCGATCCTACCTCGTGGTACTGGATGATGGATAGTCTATAGCCACACTTATGAACTGTTGTACAACGAAACGGCGGTCGGACACAATTATATATATATGTATATATATATACACATGAAAATTTTAATCATCATTTATTTTCCTTAAGGAATTATCATCATCAGTCTTCTAACGTCCGTCGTTGGACATAGACCTCCCCCAAGATCCACCACAATTCTCTATCGTGGGCGTCACGAAACCAGTATTTTCTGAATTTGTCTAGTTCATCTCTCCATCTTACTTTTTGTCGGCCTCGGTTTCGCATGTGGTCTCTGGGGATCCATGTTGTGAGTCGTGAGGTCCATTCTTTCATTCTCGCAACATGACCAGCCCATTGCCATTTGAGTTTTCTAATAGTTTCTATGATGTCTTGGACTCCCGTTTTCTTCCTGATCTACTGTGATTTCTCCATGTGAGGCCCAGCATGATTCACTCATGTGTGCGTTGCATGATTCTCAGTTTGTGGGTCTGTCTCTTGGTTAGGTTCCATGTTTCAGCTCCATAAGTGACTATTGGGAGAATGCATTGGTTGTATACCCTTCTTTTCAGGATTAATGGGATCGTCTGGTTTTTGAAAGTTGAGCTTGCTCTGCCGAAGGCTTGCCATCCTAGAGTGATTGATGCCAATACTTTTCAGAGGAGGTGATCGAAATGGCCATTTTGAATGGCAGAAAATGGCTAGATTTTTTTTACTGATAATCAAATAGCAATATTTTTTATTCGAAAAAATACTGTTTACTTTAGAGCCCAAACGGTACGTAGTTAGGTTCAGTAGGTTAGGATTAGGATTAGTAGGTAGGTTAGGGTTTAGATTGATAGGTAGGTTTGGGGTTAGAGTTAGTCAGTAGGTTAGGGATAGTAGGTTGGTTTGGGGTTAGGCATAGTAGGTAGGTTAGGGTTTAGGGTTAGTAGTTAGATTTTTTAAATTCTTCATATGTTGTTAAGTGCAACCGTAACACAAACACTAAACGCTTACCTCAATCATATCGAGTAAAATTTGATAAAATACAGTTTCAAATGTTCAGTTTAGGGCTTTTTTTTTTCGGTAAAATTAAAAAAAAAAATCTGGACACTATCCAAAAATAGTCAAATTTAGTATGATTGTACTTGATACATCGGCGTCATGTTCAATCTTACCTATTCCCAACAATTACCCTGACCTCATTGTATTGGACATGGTAACATTGATTTTAAATTCACTACAACTAGTTGTGTAGTGTGCGCAGTACAGTGGTCGTCCTGGATTTTTCTCGCCACAAGACTTAGCTCAGGGTCGGGGCGAGGATGATGGAGTCACCGATTTAGTCATCTTCCGCCTCACTTTAATTTTCCTGTTTTATTTAAGAATTGAATCCTGAAAATTCTTATTTCTTCATTTTCCTCGCAACGGAGTTATTTGTTTTTGAAATCCATGTTTACATTTGTGAAAAACAAACAAACAAAAAAACCCTGCAGTATATCAATTAGAAAATATCCAGTACCAATTATACTCGCATTTTAAATATCTATTGAAATTAAACTAACTAATATTTGATTAATGTTAACCCCTCGATCACAGATTCTATTGATGAAAAGGTTACTTTATGAAAAAATAGATTTGTGGACATGGATTTCAAGTAAGGAGCCCCTTCTTTAATTTTATGATATTTCAATAAATATCAAACTGAACCTAATATCTTTAAAAAAATAAATCCCTGAAGAATTAAAATCAATTTAAATCTTTTCCTAAATTTATCCAGATAAAGGTTAATTAATGCCCTTATTATTGAACATTTGAAACTACAGTGTAAACTAAAGTACAGCTTTGTTTAGCAACATTTGGGTTTTCTTTGCTAGAATATGTAGTAGATTTACACTGTGGAAAGACTTTTGTTGATAATTTACTTCATAAAAGTCGACCAACAGCCTAGTAATTACTCATGCCCATGTCTACTATTTTCACTTCTAACGATCTCATTATTTTAGGAATTCCCTTGGAATATTTCATCATTTCCAGGGAGTTCCTATTTATGAGATAGATAGCTTTTCAACAGAACTAACTTTTCTGCGGTCTTTAAATTGAAATTAGATAATATTTATCGTTTTCTCTCGACGGTGACATGTTTTCAAGTGTATTTTATTTCAAGTTTAATGACCAAGACCAACTCTATAAGATCTAATCGAATGACAATAAATTCTAAGGACAACCAGAATTCGTGTTCAAAGCTTTTTAGTCGTTTGAGGCTTGATGTAAATTAAATTCAAGAATTTTAGTCATCAGCAGCAGCCTTTCAACGCCTGTCGTTGGACATACAGGGGTCTGGCGAGTTTTGGAAAGGTATATCCTGGGCGTCGCCGAGCCAATATTTTCTGAACTTGTCTGGTTTGTCACGCCATCTCATTTTTTATCGGTCACGATTTCGCCTATCATTTCTGCTGTGATCTATGTTGTGAGTCGTAATGTCCAGCGGTTGTCTGACATTTTTGCAACAACCAATGCATCCTTCCAATAATCACCTATGGAGCTGAAACCAAACAAAATGGAGCTGGAACTAGACCAAAAGTCAACACTACCTTGCACAAAACTTTCAAATTACTGTGTAAACATACTGACGCAGGACACAGCTTCAAGTATTCCTTTAGCAAAGTAACGGGCATTTAACGCTAATTGATTAGACCGAAATTTGCCAAATTAGTACTGGTACTCAATTTCTTCCTCAAAACTCATGAATTGTTCGGATTTAGGTATTGTTGTGCAGGTATCATATATAGAAGTGTTTCCCAAACTTTTTTGGATGTTACCCTGAATATAGAATTCTTTTGGTCAGATCAATCTCAGGACGGAGACATATTTTCAGTGTTTTTTCAGATAGTTTTATTCAATAAATTTTGCCGAATTTCACTCTCATTTAACAATCGAGTACAAATATTGGACGTGAACAGACTTGAATACACCAGGAGTGTTCGTGCATTTATAGATGTTTTATGACTGTTAAACTCTTACTGTTGAGTTTTGACTTTATTCTCGTTAGTCACAACGATGACAATGACCTCACTAAAAACCAGTGACGTCATGACGACACGAATGAGAGTTGCATACGCAAAAAACTGATGAAAAATTCACTCTCTCAACTCAGATCGACTTATTTTATTACAGAAACCACTAATAAAGGAATTGAAATGGGATATGTAGCTTTGGGATAATATTGTATGGGGAAATGAATTCTCTTTTGTTTACCTTTTAGATTTTAATGAAGCAAGGGTGATCGACCCTTGTGTAGCCAAGCTTGTTTTCAACTATTTTCTGGTTCTAGAGTCTCGATGATGTATAATGTTCCAAAATTGTAAGGGAAGAATATTTGCTTTATTTTTTTACCGTAACATTTTAAAAAAAAATTTTTTTTACATTTTTTGTTTTATTCTTTTTTTTTTCAAACCCTCGTGCGACCCTCAGAAGTATCTTTGTTTGGTTTCGACCATAAGTTTCGGAACCACTCACAGATGGACAATTAAATCGATTGTAAGGGAATTACAGTATCTCTACTTTGAACTTTGTTAATAATCGTACTAAGTTGGTTAAGTTGTGACCATAAATAATACTGCACTTTATTTGTATAGTGGTAAATGAAACAAGATAAATATAGACCTGGTTTACTTTTTGTCAGTACTAAAAGAAAATAACTAAGTCCTTTATAATTTTAAGGTAAAAAAAGCTTTTCCGTGGATAAATGTTTGGTTTTGAGAGGTTCTCAGAATTCCAGATAAGAGAATATGTACCTGTATTTACATAAATGAAAAAAATATTTGAGATTGATATATACGGTGAAAACGGTAATTCACTTAAAAAAAAAAATGCCAAAGATAACAAAGAAAAAAGTGTTGATTACTAATCAACGAACCCTGAACATCCAATCAGTCTTGAGCGTTGTGTTTGAAATTAATATCTGAACTTAACCAAAAGATAAAGAAGCGTGGTAATTCAAATTCACTGCGGTAAATTTGTGGATGGTAATTACATCGTCTGGTAAATTCATTGCCTGGTAACTTCATTTCAAGGAAATTTCATTGCGATGGAATACATCGGCCAACATTATTAATTCATTATATTAATATACTATTTATACATTACAACCCTCGCAGGGGTTAGGCTTAGGGTTAAGATTAGGGCTTTGGATTTGGGTAAGGGAAAAGTACGCAGTACCAAACTTCACTGACGATGTATTGTCTTGCGATAAAATTATCTTGCGATGAATCGGTTATTACATCGCCATGAAATCACAGGCGATGTATTTACCGTGAAGTTATTACCTGCGATGAATTCACCGTGGATCAAATCATGTCAGTGTTTCAAATGAAGTTGATAAGATAAATGCTTTAGTCAAAAACTATCGGTCAAAATGAGCCGATTGTTCAAAAATGAAACTGAAAATTCAACGCAATCTATATAACCGATCCAATGGTTTAAACGAAAACATTACTTCCAAATGAACCAGTCATTCAGACGAGCATGTGGTTCAACGTGAACTCCCACTTCAAACTGAAATAACTATTTAAACCTCTCGCTCAATTTAGATTGAGCCAATTGTTCAAAATTCAATTTTGTCAAGAATATTTCTATTTCGATGAAATTGAATGAAGAGTTACAATCATTGAAATCTGAGTATTTGACCAAAAACAAATTAAAATTGTCGCGTTAAAGTAACAGATCAATTTAACTGAACTGATCACTTAAATAATTTTTTCAAGTATAAAAAATAAGGTAGTAAAAAAACAAACGAACAAATATTCCAAATGAAAAAAAGATATCCACCAAATCAAGTTTGTCTTTTTAAAGGGGTATCAAGATTCGAATCTCTCACTCAAAAACAAATCGTTCACTTTGAACTGAGAGCTCAAAATTAATTACTACCTCTGTCCCATAATAGCTGCTACATTTGCATACATGTATTTTTATATGAATGTGATAACTATTATGGGACAAAGGAAGTATTATATATTGAATGAACCGTACACTGGAAGATGAAGGAATTTCAGCCATGGTCTAATCAGTCTTTTTTCATCAAATCCTTACGGCGATTGGTTAAAACTCATAGACGCTCAGTATCAACGGCGATTATTGATAGGCGACTATGTTTCTCAAGCTTTTGTTCGGTTAATCGAATCTCTTCTAACTTTTATTTGATGTTGTCAACACAATATTTCGGCTGTTCCATTCTTCATCCCTCGTCAGGGGTATAATCTCAGAAAAGAGACGGACCTTTCTTCTCCACTCAAAGAAACTTGGCAAGCCTTTTTTTTTTTCGTGTGAAAAATTGTAGATCAGCCGAGACGTGTGTTGACAACATCAAACAAGGCAAGTGCAGATTCGATTGTCCGAAGGAAAGTTTGATTGTTGATGACTGAAAGTTAAAGACAATACGACGATGTGTTTTGTCGTCTCCCTATCTAACAAGGCTGCTGCATCTCGTCCAGTAGAAGGTCCTGGGGTCCAAAGATAGGGTTCTGTACGTCGGGGTTCATTGGTTGCGAGATGTCTTCTAGCATTTCTTGGCTCTCATGACTCTTCAAGTGGGCGAACGAAATTTTCGTGTCAGAGGTCTGCAAAATAGAAATAGCATTGAAATGAATATGGACTCTTCAAGAGATGTTGACACTTTGCACTAGGGGTCGGCAATTGTTTAGGGGACGGGTTGGATGAGGAATGTTTCCATGTCTTGCGAACCAAAGCTAATAAAAAAATGAAACAATGATCATAAAAACTTGTTCTTTTCAACCACTGGGGACAAAGCAACGAGCCCTGATACTAAAAAAAGGCAAAAAGAACGTCAAATTCTGCAACAAATAAAACAGGCGACAGGAAAGTCGGTAATTAAAGGGAGGTAATTGAATTCCACTGTTCGGATATTTTTCATCGAAATTTATGGGTTGCGAGTTGATGTCAGAAGTTGCTATGCAGATGTTTTTTTATGAAATGATATTTTTTCTTTGTTTTTGGACTCTATCTTGCGTATGTCCGAATATTCATCCGAAATGGCCCCACAACGTGAAATTGGTTAAATTTCAAAATTTAATCGGGGAGCCCAGCGTTCTCTTACTCTTCAGCACTATACTCTTCTTTATCATGAAAATAATAGATTAACTTCAAGATTAAAAACAGAACTGATATCATCAGACCAAAATAATATGGCTACATTTCTTTTTTCTTTTTTTTCTGATTTCGATATCGTTTAAGGATGAGAATGCTTTTCGGAATCACTTTTATATTTTCTTGGATTTGCACCAAAGTATGAAAAAAAGAAAGAACGTACCATCTTGTAACGTTGCCAAATTTCACTGCAGGTCATATTTGCAGCGTACTTCCGGTATAGGACGAACAATATTACAACCAAGAGCAACAACATAATCGGCACGATGATAGCCACAACCTGAAACCAATGGTAAAAACAGGTATTTAGAACACTGTAAAGTCAAAACAAACGAATATATATATATATATATATATATATATATATTAGAATTTACGAGGATATTTTATGTATAATACGTATGAATAGTTCTATTTGCTTTCTTATTGAGCTCTGTGCTTAAATATCAACAACTCATATATATGCATACATATATATATATATATATATATATATATATATATATATATATATATATATATATATATATATATATACTGTATGTAGAATATTCTTATAGAAAGAGTCTTCGTCATTGCTTAATATACAGTTAGTATAATCTTTATACAGATGACAGACTTGTTTCTACGATCATCAGGTGATACATATATAGCTCACCTGAAAATCGTATGATCATGAAACAAGCCAGTTGTGAGTATCCATCGGTATGAAAATTATATATGTATGTGTGTGTGTATACATATATGGGTATTATCTATATGTTTGTATATGTATATATTATATATATAATATATGTATGCAATATATGTATATGTATGATATATCATGCATATATATATATAATATATATTAGTATAACATATATAATACATAGATATATGATATATATACTTGATATAAATATCTAAAATGTATAAATGTATAATATATACACATTTAATATGATATATATACATATGCACATATATGTATATATACATATATATACATACACATATATCCTAATATAAATAAATATACATATATATATAAATGAATACATATATATACATATATACGTACATGTATACATAAATACATATATATGTGTATGATATATTAATACATTTAATATATGTAATACCTGATATAATACATATATATATATATATAGAAATATACATGCATATAATGATACATATATATACACATATACATATGTATATTTATGTATATGTCTATGCGCGCACATATATGTATATACTTATATAAACACATACATATATGTGCATATATATATACATATATATATATACATATATAAAACATTTATATATATATATATATAAACACATAAATAAGCACATACATATATATGTACATATGTATATGCATATATATATATATATACACACTGATACGCACACACACACTCATGCATACACACACACACACACACACAAACACAAACACACTCACACACATATATATATATATATATATATATATATATATATATGCATATCTGTGATACATCCATAAGTCTAAATCTTAAGGATTAAGGATACAAAGACATTTATTTTACTCAGCAACTATTCAGTTTCTAACCATCCCTTTCTTTGCTATTTGATATTCCGTAGATCTATGGACACATCTTCGTGTTTATCTATCAATGGTAAAGTGAAAAAATGTTGAATAAGTAACATTTTTCAGACTCAATTTGATTACTCACCTGGCGGGACTGGAGAGATTTCGACTGCAAAAAGATAAGTGTATATAACATTAGTCACTCATAGAAATCGTCATGCGATCAATGTTTTTTGGCAGCATGCTGTGTTGGGGGTGATCAATTGATAAATTTGAAAAAAAGGGTGATCAATGAATAAGTTACTTATCTCGCCCTTTGTTGCGCATTTAAAAAAAAACAAAACAAATGTGAACGCTACCGAATACAAACTAAGTGACAAATTTAGCATAAATTTATATTGCAAATTGAACCCTCCCTGGGTCATTCAAATTCGTTTCAGATTTGCTAATGTAACTGCACCTCTTTTTTGAGACTCAAAAGAAGAAGAAATCAAGCAAAAAACCACATTAGGATGGCGAGCCTTTGGTAAAGCAAGCTCAACTTTCAAAGACCAGACGATCCCATCAATCCTTAAAAAGAAGGGTGTACAACCAATGTGTCCTCCCGATAGTCACTTATGGAGTTGAAACATAGAACCTAACCAAGAGACAGATCCGCCAATTGAGAATCATGCAACCTGCACATGAAAGAATTATGCTAGGCCTCTCATGGAGAGACCACAAGACAGCACAGTACACCCGGGAAAAGATAAGAGTCAGGGACATCATGGGATCCATTAAAAATCTCTGATGGCAGTGGGCTGGCCATGTTGCAAGAATGGCAGACAACCGATGGACATCACGACTCACGACATGGATCCCTCGAGATCACATGCGCAACCGAGGCCGGCATTAGTATTTGATGGAGAGACGAGCTAGACAAATTCAGTACTGGCTCCACAACGCCCATGATAGAGAAGTGTGGCGAATCCAGGGGAAGGTCTATGTCCAACAACTGATGTTAAGAGACAGATGGTGATGATGATAATGATGGTAGGAGAAATTGGACTAAATTCCAAGAACCATTTCAAATTCGGACGTAGAGCTGATTGATTTGTTGGTAACGTCAACAAAGCATTTTAAATCAACACTACCACAGAGCAAAGTGGATGCCAAAACCTGTTCTCAATGATGAAGAATTATCCATAGCAGAAGCCATCGACCCACGAGCAATCGTTCGAGTACTTTCTGAAGATTTTAGAACTCCTACAGCAGCCATAACACATCATCTTGAGGCAACAAGAACGTTGAAATGGTTGGTAATGCCCCAATGACAGTGACCCACACCCGAGATCTCTCAACTGGCCGTGTCTGGGCTTAGAAAATTTGAATTAGAAGTCTAGCAGATCATTAGATATACATGATCAGAAACAGATAGACAAATATGAACAGAGATGGATAGTTTCAAACAGTGAAATAGATAGCTATATAAATATACGAACAGACAAATATAGATAGTTATAAATTTATTAAAGATTTTGTCTGGGCTTAGAATATTGGAATTCGAAATCTTGCAGATAATTGGCTCGATATGATCAGAAACAGATAGATACACGTGAATAGAGATAGTTATAATAAGTTGATAGTTATAAACAGTGAAATAAATAGCTATATAATTATATTCACAGACAGATATAGATAGCTATAAATTTCGATAGACAGATAGATACATATAAACATGGATAGACATAAACAGACAACAATAAATAGATAGATAGTTAGATAGATATGAAGAGACTGAGGTAGATAGATTGATAGACAGACATGGATAGACTGTGATGGATAGAGAGATAGATAAACGTCTTAACAAATTATCAATCGGGTCAAAACAAAGATAAATATGGCAACTCACCGTTTTAGGAACTTCATAATCGTACCACAAGGGATTCTCGATTAAATGAATAAATCCGTTGACGTTTAATATATTCGATTCGATTATCCGGATTTTGTTGATTGATTCTTGTACCACGTATTGCTACAAATAGACAATAAAACGGAGATGAAATAATTATGAACCAGGAATTTATTTTCTCTCTCTCTCTCTCTTTCTCTTTCTCTCTCTCTCTCTCTCTCACTCTCTGTTTCTGTCTGTCTGTCTCAGATGGTTCACCTCTCTCTCAGACGATTCTCTCTCTCTCTCCCCCTCTCTCTCTCTGTTTCTGTCTGTCTGTCTCTCTCTCAGATGGTTCACCTCTCTCTCAGACGATTCTCTCTCCCCCCTCTCTCTCCCTCAGACAGTTCACCCATTGAAAAGTGTTCAAATGTTCATTTATACACATCCTCTGATTGTCTCTCTGTCTTTCTCTCTCTCTCTCTCTCAGACAGTTCACCCATTGAAAAGTGTTTAAATGTTAATTTATACACACTCTCCCGTTCAGACAGTCATGATAGAGATCTGTTGGATCTCGGGGAAGGTCCATGTCCAACGACGGACGATAAAAGACTAATTATGATTATAATGATTATGATAATGATGATAAAGCAAGCAAGATAAGTAGTTTCTGCTAAATACCGCTTTACACGCCTATCTGCCTTTGTTTTTGTTTACATCAAATACGTAAGCAAAATAGAGAAAAGGGGGATGAGGGGAGTGCGTTGCACTAATCCAAATTTCATCCATACACATCATTAATAGTCCCATCATTTTTTACGGGTACCTTGCAAGTAATAGATGAATCTTGATTTTCAAAAATGAATTAATAAATAGATAAATAAATAAATAAATAAATAAAATAGGGTTTGAGGAGATTCTGATGTTCGTTTAAATTCGTGTCGTACCTTTCCGGAGGCATCTGTCTCAATATCAATCGTTTGATCCGTTAAAGTCCTGTAGGATTTCTTGCCCGGAACCGAACTGACCAAAATCTTTCCTGAAAGGATGTGATTCTCCAGATCCAAGTTAGAAATATTCTGAAAAAGAGGAAACATATTACTCAACAATTCCGTCAAGGGTGAGAAAGGAAAACCGATTAATTTTGTTAGATAGATAGATAGACAGGCAGGCAGACTGACAGATAATTTAATCAGAGATGATAGACGAGGAGTGTTTGGACCTTCTTTTTTTTCAATAAAATTTTCTTATTTACGTACAAGTGAATGCATGTCTGGATCTAATGAAAGTAAATATTTTCTAAAAGTTTGTGATCGAGCGTCTTCTGGTCATGATCAAGACCAAAGGAAAGTCGTGAATGTTATTCGTTTATATATATTTATGAATTTTGAAAACTTTTAAATTTGGACT
Source organism: Thysanoteuthis rhombus (assembly GCA_963457665.1). NCBI lineage: Eukaryota > Metazoa > Mollusca > Cephalopoda > Oegopsida > Thysanoteuthidae > Thysanoteuthis > Thysanoteuthis major. Next base: position 37,401,237 of record OY735238.1, on the reverse strand, counting down.
TCACCATTTGCCCATTATGATGACATCGTCCTTAAAGCGACGTAGAACCAAAATTTCTCCCTGGGCTAAATGTATCCATAATTACTAAATACTTCTAAAATCTCAATTTCCAAGCAGGAGAAGTCCCCCCTTATCTTGGTGCTGTTTAGACAGTGCTATTTCCATAGGAATACGCCAATCAAATACCCACAAACAACACAAGTATGCGGTACACCTTTTATTGTGTGAAACTCACGTCTTGAAATTGGAAAAAAGATCTCAAATAAGATAGGAGATATTTTTATCAGCAAAATTTTTACATTATATATACATATATGAGAGGGAGAGAAAGAGACTTATTCAAAATTACAGTTTTATATATCTATGTTTATGTTCAATTTTGATATTGTACACAATCACCATAGCTGAAGCTATCTCCAAATAAAAGTATATATATATATAATGCTCCCTTATTCAGGGTGGAACACTCTTTGAGTAAAGCAACTCGTTCATAATAAGCTATACAGCAATGCTCTTCCCACTCAGGAATAGAGCACTCTGGTGGATGAGGAATTGTGCGTCAGTAAATATATCGCTTAAATTCAGTCTTACCGACCGTCCAGTTTTGCGTGTGTCTGAAGCTAAGGTTTCGATCCTACCTCTTGGTACTCGATGGGATAATGGATAGTCTATAGCCACAATGAAGAGTTGTAATACAGCGAAACAGTTGTCTGGGAATGACTCAATTATTAATTATATATATATATATATATATATATATATATATATATATATAGTTTGCTTTTGCGTGACTACATAGTGCTTCATGTTTGTAAGAAATACATAATGCTTCATGCTTGTTGGAAATACATAATGTTACATGTTTATAGGAAATACATTATGTTTCATGTTTGTAGGAAATACATAGTGCTTCGTGTTCGTAGGAAATACATAATGCTACATGTTTGTAAGAAATACAAATTGCTTCATATTTGTAGGAAATACATAGTGCTTCATCTATTAAAAAAGGATCAGAACAATAATTCAAATTAAATTCAATGAAAGAGAGCGTGTAATGATTGATAATTTATTTATATGTGCATCGCACTACAACTAGCTCGATGTTTCAACGCAAAAGGCGTATTTTCAAAAGAAATTTTCACTTGAAAACACGCTTTATCAATTTATATATATATATATGTGTGTGTATGTGCGTGTGTGACTATATCAATGTATATATATTTGTTTGTGTATATATACACACACACACACACATATATATATTCAGAGTTGAGCACTCTTCAAGTGAGGTAACTCGTTCATCGTAAGCTCATGCAATGCTCTTCCACAGGAATAGAGCTCTCTGGTGGATGAGGAATATAAGCTAAATAAATATATCGCTTAAATTCAGCCTTACTGATCGTCCATTTCCCTAGCGGAAAAGAAGTAGGATATCGGCCTCCGGGTCTGAAGCGAAGGTTTCAATCCTTCTTCGTGGTAATGGATAGTCTATAGCCACACTGAAGAGTTGAAATACAACGAAACAGTGGATGACACAATTATTTATATATATAAGAACAATTTTAAAGTTTAAAACAATCGTGTGGATGTGTATTAAGTAGATCTTAGTTTGAAAAAAAGTTCGCAATACCACCAGTAGCGTGGGTTTAAAATGAGTACAGATATTTTTTATGAACAGTTTTAGACGATAGATAGATAGATAGATAGATAGATAGATAGATAGATAGATAGATAGATAGATAGATAGACAGACAGACAGACAGACCAAAAACAATGCAACTCACCTGCAAGCTCGACAATCCGCTGACGGGCACAAAGACGGTGATGTTCGATTGCAAATCTTCCAGTAACTCAATCATAATACCACGATCTTTATCATCCTTCGAATCAGCAGAGATAATCAGCTGGCAAAAAACAATGATTAAACATGTTTACATTTTAGGGGGAATTTACGCGGTGGTGGTGGTGGTGAAGAAGAAGAAGAAGAAGAAGAAACTCAGGGGAGAAATTTTAGCTACAGGAGAAATTTCAGTCAGGGAGTGGAACGCAAAATGGAAACTATAATAATGATTTTAAAAAATCAATAGATAACAATTGAAGATAGGGTAGAACTGAGAAGACCTGGGATTGCAAGGGGAGGAATGTGACCTGGGACACTCTGAGAACCACTGGTCAGTACTCTGTGGTTATTTAGTCAAAAAATACAGTAGCATAAAGATTGCCAAAGGTTATCCTCCTTAATGACTAAAATGGCTAGATTTTTCCTTTTTTTTTTTCCATTACCAGCTAACTTTATAACAAAAAATGTTACGTACGCTTCAATTTCACGTGGAGGTGTAGGGTTTCAGGATTAGGATAAGGGGTAGAGGTTATTGTTAGGTGTTCGAGAACCATATCTTAGATCTGAAGAACGGTAACTCACAGCGAGAACAACAATGATATCTAAAGTGCACATAATATTTTTAGCTACAAAATTAGCTGGAAATAAAAAATATTGTCATTGTAGTCATCAAGGGAGATAACTTTTGGTAACCCGTATGCTATCGTATTTTAGGACCAAACATCTGATGATTGCCCACAGGTCTAAATGAAAGCTACTTTGCATATACGGGTTTATATAAACAAGTGTGATAAGAATGAGGTTTGTTGTCACTCACTTCATAGAACTTGTTCATATTTGGCATGAATTGTAACGTGTTCAAGATGTCTCTGTTGCATGATGTGCCATTCCCAACGAAGGAGTCGTGGCACACGCACGTTACTTTTCCCGCTGACCGGTCTGTAACTGAAAAAATAAATGACAATAAAAGAATTATACTCCAACATGAACAAAAGGCAGACATTGAAACTATATTTTCGTATATTCTACCCGGTTCTTTGTTAATGCATTTTCTGGTTTTCCTCTGTTTTCTTACCTCTGTGTATTTTCTTCCCAAACGTCTTGATGAATATCTCAATGTTCAGAACTGCTCATAAGTATTTGAGAAGACACAAATTTTTTCATATGTGGCTTGGTTTTTAAGAGTTAAAAACGGGTACTTTTCACAGGAAGAACCAAACTTTATTGTAATCAGCGTAGCAAGATATACATTTATTTATGATTTGCGGTTTTCGATGCTAAATTCGAGAAAAATTTTAAAGAATTGAATCAAATTGTTTGATGAATTTAACGAAGTGTTTTCATATCCTGCTAAAATTTTGTTCAGAATCAACCAGCAGGGAGATAGGAAATGCTAACTAACATTGCTATTTGGAAGAGTTGCCAAACTAGTTTCTTAAAAAGCCTTTAACTAGACCAATACCCATTTTGGAAAGGCAAGAAACGTAGTTTGTTCAAATACTTATGAGCAAAACTGTATCTGAACAAAGTCATATCTAAACACGGTGATAAATACACATTTATATGCTGTATATAGCATATTATTTTATTATATATGTACATAATTGATATATATATATATATATATATATATATATATATATATATATATATATATATATATATATATATATATGGTATATGTGATACGGATCAGGCTAGCAGTATAAGACAATATATCAATAATATAGAGCCACTTCTGAAACGTAATGGATTTATTTCATAGAGTGCTCGATACATAGAACTTCGCCTGATGAGGTCCGGAGAGGGCAGTTTGTGTAGCGAATCCACATTCTACTATATATATATATATATATATATATATATATATATATAGTTGAAGCTCTGACCTCGCCTGATCCTACTTTCGACGACTCTTATTCCAAAGTAAGATAGGACGAAGTAGGAGTTTCATCCGTTATTTTTTTGATATTGGACAAAGCTCCTAGATAGGACAAAGTTTCTAGATTGGACAAAGTTGTCGGAACTGATCTTGTGCCAAATAGGAGCTTTACCTGTATACCTATTTATAGAGAAGTTTTTCAAGTTGTCATAACAAGATGTTTTATATACAGTACTTGGAACTTTGAACTTTGAATATTCACCTTTCTTGTTATCCTTCACCTCACAATCAAAAGAAAAAAAAAAAGAATTTTCATATGCAACAACCGAATTGTAAGAAAATTCCAAATGGAACTCTCACCTGAAGGAGGAGTGAATGTGCAAATGGCGCGGGGTGAACAATTTCCATTATTTGTGTTGCAAAGGTTGATAATGGGAAGACACGACTTCTTGCCGTCTCCATAGTAACCGTCTCGGCAGGTGCACAAGACAGAAGGGATCTATCAAAAGAGAAAATAATAATAATAATAATAATAATAATAATAATAATAATAATAATAATAATAACAGATGAGAGATCATGGACATGGTCACGCAAAGGAAACCTGAAGAGAGAAACGGAATCGCTCATCATGGCAGCTCAAAACAAAAGCATCAGGACAAACTATATAAAAACAAAAATCGACAGATCACAGACAAACAACAAGTGTCGCCTGTGCCGTGAAAGAGATGAGACCATAAATCACATAACTAGTGAATGTAGTCAACTCGCCCAGAAGGAGTATAAGCACAGACACGATAGAGTAGCAACGATGATACACTGGGAACTGAATAAACAAATCGGATTCAACCATGTGGAAAAGTGGTATCAGCACAAACCAGAGGCAGCCCTGGAGAATGGCAACCACAAATTACTCTGAGCCTTTGACATCCAAACCGACCACCTCATCCAGGCAAGAAGACCAGACTTGGTAATCGTGAACAAGATGAGGAAGACCTGCCAAATAGTAGACGTGGCTGTACCTGTAGACCATAGAGTAAAGAAGAAGGAGAGTGAAAAGCGAGAAAAATACCAGGACCTAGCGAGAGAACAGAAGATGTGGAACATGAAAGCTAGGGTAGTGCCAGTTATAGTAGGTGCACTGGGAAGCTAAGAAATCACTTTGAACCGGTTGTTAAATATTACATGTCACAGATGCCTTCCAAATTTGATTTAATTTAATGGTCACTGATCAAATATCCACCATATTCAACGGACCTGGTCGCTCTCGATTTTTTCCTCTGGTGTTATCTTAAAAACAGGATTTACCTCTGCACCGTTTCAGCTCCAAATAGGAGTAAGACAAGGTGATACCAGTTCACCCAAACCCTTTACAGCCTGCCTTGAGATGATCTTCCGGAACATGGACTGGGAGAAAAGAGGAATCAAAATAGACGGCGAATATTTGAGCAAACTTAGATTTGCACACAACATCGTCCTTTTCACAGAGAACCTACACGACCCCCAAATAATGCTAGATGATCTAAACAAAGAAAGCAAAAAAAGTCGGCCTACATATGAGCTTCAGTAAAACGAAAATCATGTGCAACAATCATGTTGAGAATAAGAACATAACTGTCAAGATAGAAGACGCAAAACTCGGCAAGGTAGACCACTACATCTACCTAGGACAACGAATCTCCATGAGATCCTCAAAAGAGGAGGAAATCAAGAGAAGAATCACTTTGGGATGGCAAGCCTTCGGCAGAGCAAGCTTAACTTTCAAGAACCAGATGAACCCAATAATCCTAAAAAGAAGAGTATACAACCAATGCATTCTCCCGATAGTCACTTATGGAGCTGAAACATGGGACCTAACCAAGGGACTGACCTGCAAACTGAGAAGTATGCAACGTGTGCATGAGAGAATCATGCTCAACCTTACATGGAGAGATCACAAGATAGCACAGTATATAAGAAAGAAAACAGGTGTCCATGACATCATAGAAACTATTAAAAAACTCAAATGGAAATGGGCAGGCCATATTGCAATAATGATTGACAACCGATGGACATCAGGTCTCTCAACATGGATCCCCAGAGATCACATACGCAACCGAGGCCGACCGAACACAAGATGGAGAGATGAACTGGACAGATTCAGGAAATATTGACTCTGTGACGCCCACGATAGAGAAGTGTGGCGAATCCTGGGGAAGGTCTATGTCCAACGATGGACGTTAAAAGGATGATGATGATGATGATGATGATGATGATGATGATGAAGAAGAAGAAACAAGTGCCAAACACTCTGGGATTGATATTCATCGAGAAATAAAGCATTGGAGCGAGAACTGTCACCGAACATTGCAGAGAAAGGGTTTGACTCTGCAACGCTGAGAGTGGGAGGCATTTGTGGGAAATACTCCACAATTAGTTAAAAATAATTTCAAAGATTCAAAATAGATATATCCAGAGGGAAAATTCTTCACCTTTTTTATAAAAAACAGTCAGTCAAATTAAAAAAAAAAAGGTAAGTGATTTTTGCCCCACCCTGTATTTGGGGTTTTAGGTCTCACCTGACTTCCGGAATTTTCAAGGGAGCAACGTGCGTTTTGATGACACCCACCATTGGAGGTTTGACATCTTGAGAGACATCCCCGGTCTTCGATATTCAAGAAACCCGGTCGGCAGGCGCATACGAATTCCCCTTGCATCGTTTCATGACACTCAGCGTTCGGACCACAAGAACCGCATTTGTCGATTTCTACAACACAATTTAGGACAGAAACTCAAAGAGGAGAAACAAGAATGTTAAAAAGGAAGGAAAGGCAATATTTTTATTAAAAAAAAACAAACTTTCAGCCGGGCAAACTCAATGTTCAAAAACAAGAAACTCCAAGAAGGGTCTACAACCACTGCATCCTCGTGATAGTCACCTTAAGAACCAAAACATGGAACCTGACCAGAAGGTTGACCCTTGAATTAAAAGCAATGCAACGAGCATAAGAGAGAATCATGCTCGACATCACATGGAGACATCACAAGACAGGACAGTATATTAGGGGGAAAAAAAGGGGGAATCAGAAACATCATTGAATCCCTTTGAAAACTCAATTAGCAATGGGCTCGTCTTGTTAAAAGAATGTCAGACAACCGCTGGACATCACAACTCACAAGGTTATTCCCAGAGATCATATGCAAAACTGTGGCCGGTAAAAAAATATGACCTAATGAACTGAGCAAGTTCAGAAAGTACTGGTTCCGCAACATCCGTGATAGAAAGGTCTGGCAAATATTGAGGAATGTCTATGTACAACGACGGACATTAAAATGATGATGATGGTGATGATTTGGGGATCTTAGCTTTTATCGGCTATAATCCGTTTACTTCTCAACCATCAAGGGAGATAATAAAAATCGGAATAAGTTGAATATTCCTATCAAAAACTAAAAAAATGAATTTGGCACAATGTAGGAATGGTGATCTCGACTGTGAATTGTGAAGTTTCTGGCCCTTCTGCAGATGACTTATCATAGGAATGCATAAAAGTATTATAGAAATAGAAAACAAATTGTTTAGTATAGAGATACATGCAGGAGATGCGATATGCGTTGCCAATAACGGGTCGGAAAATTGTAATTGGCAGCCCAAGTTCAAACTCCGGTTGGAGCTGTTCATATTCACTTCGTACTAATGCTCCTGGGAAAGACGTGAATCCATCTTTTATTACGGGATTGGGATCTCTAGCCTTGGGGAGGCAATCCGTTCTGGACCCCCCTATATTTGACGTCTTTCCACAAAGCTCTCGCAGCCACGCTGATGCCAGACGTATCACTCTCTGCTTTCCTCTGGACTACATCAGCGGGGATGAGAGGGGCATTCTGAACCCAGGTTCACCATACGCTTGACAGAATGAGAGCCATTCACGTTTTAAATTTCTAAGATAAAACATATAACTCACTGGAGCTGCAATTTGGTCCTGAGTTTCCAGACACGCACTTTGAACAATCCACCCCGTCAAAATTGGTCTGGCACAAACAACGACCCGTACCATTCATGCCATCTGAGCATGATCCATGATCAGAGCAAGGGTAGTCGGCTCCACCTGGACATTCTAAAACAGAAAAAAAAACATTAATGATAACATGCCTGGTTGATGCTGATGGAAGAAAACGGGTATCTGTAACATCATAGAAACTATTAAAATGCTCAAATGGCAATGGGCAGGCCATGTTGCAAGAATGAGAGACAACTGATGGATATCACGACAAACAACATGGATCCCCAGAGATCACATGAGAAACCGAGGCCGGCAGATACAAGATGGAGAGATGAACTGGACAAATTTAGAAAACACTGGCTCAGCGACCCCCATGATAGAGAAGTGTGGTGAATCCTAGGGAAGGTCTTTGTCCAACGACGGACTTTAAAAGACTGATGATGATGATGATGATGATGATCTTTATCATTTGAATCTCCTGTCCTTTATTGGCGTTTTATAGGTTTATCTCAACTCAGAGTTCATATGTTTTGTTTTGTTTTCTTTATTGTGATTATGTTTTTTTTTTACCAATCATGATGAAAACTTCTTACACGTTTATAAGACTTCCGTGATATTATCTAAACTGATACACGAAGTGTTGGCTAGTCCGACGCAGAGAAAGCGGAGAAGATAGACAACTTTCAACCTTACCTCAGCCGATCAGCCTTCACCTTCCCCACCGATACCCAAACCTAACAGTCACTAATGTTGCCACTGTTTGCCTCTCACAAGAACTACCATTAATGGCGCCTGATAAAATAATAACCAGAAAGAACCCAGACACACCTCTGTCAACGCCAATCAGAGGATGTAATTGCTCATGGATTCTCCCCCAAATTTAACCACTCCAATCGTCCTTCCTATCACAAAATTTCATTGAAATTCATGGAGAGCTTTCGGAGATGTGGACTGACATGGAATTTTCGCGATATATGTGGACATGTACCTACGATGTAGGTGAGATAATTGAGCATGGATCCAAATGTAATCACCCCTTCCATTGCCTATTGCCCATCCCCCCCCATAGTTTCATTGAAATTCATTGAGAACTTATGCAGATATTGTACGGATAGACGTAAGCGTATACATGAGTGAATGAGAAAAAAAAAGGCGGAAAAATATCTCTCAATCCCCAAAAGATTCCTGGATCGGACTCATAGTTAACCGCCTCTTTCCTAGCTTATGACCCATCCTTCTGAAATCTTCATTGAAATCCATCGAGAACTTTTGGAGATATCGTGTAGACAGACAGAGAAACAAGACGGACACACTATGGTTGTCACATTCCAATGGAAGTTCCTTTTAATTGTGACTGCCACTAACGAAGCTTCGTAAATGAAATAATCCAGTATTATTTGAAAAAAACAAAACAAAAAACAGTCGCCATTTTTTACGGCAACAGTATAATTTATTACCATTAGGGAAGTGCCCGTCCCAAAGGTGCATGTTTGGAATTGGCTTTATCGCGTGTGGAGCAGTCTGCCATAATTATGTAAAATAATTATCCGTCCGTCGTACGGAACTGCGACTTCGAAATATTTCAGTTACTTTTCTTCAGTGTTGCCAATTTAGATATTTTATTGCTGAATTTGGATAATTAAAAAAAGCAGAAATCAAGAGAGATAATTCATAGAAACTTGAGAAAGATCTGCATATATATTTTTTAAATTTATTGTTATTAGACTTCTCGAGAACCGCCGGCCAAAACAACTTCAAACTCGACACCGCATTGTCTGGTGTGCTGACAAATACTTAGACATTGATTTAAAAAAACAAAAAAACGTTATAAGACGAAGTGCAACAAAAAAAATCCTCTTTCCTCGCCCACTCACTCAATCCTTCTTTTCTTATGAAAGCTATCAACGATTCAAATTTGGTCTGAACGAAAAATCTTTTTGGCTTTCCTAGAACCGTCGTCTTTTGCTGCAGTTTTAATAAAAGGCAGTAATTTCTTTTTGAGACAATCTCATTTCACTTAATAGGTAATACAATAACGAAAAAAAGTAACACTTACCATCACAATTGGGTCCATAGTATCCATAGCAACATTCAGGAATCTACAAAAAAAAAAAAAAAAGATCAGTCATAAGTACATTACTATCAAAGGAAAAAAAGAGAGAGAAATTCCCACACGAATCAAACAACTTCCTCCATAATAGAAGGTTCTCTTTTTGTTTCGACATTGTCCCTAACACCATATTTATTGAATGCAAAATGTTTAAAATCAAGTAAGTTTAAAACTTCATCAGGATCGCCGTGCCGAGGAAAGATCTCCACCCCTCGCCAAAACACCAGCCCCGAGAAGTGACTATAAACGCCGTCGCAGACAGATAAAGCCCGGCGCTGACACAATGCAACTAGTAGGCGGGACTTTTCGAAGACCATTACCAGCATAGTACACGTCAAGAATGACAAGATTATTTACAAATGGATCAATCATTCGAATATGTATTCAAGCATAAATCAATTTTTACAAAAAAAAACAAGAAAAACATTTCTCGAACGAAATTTTTCTTTGTTGATTTTTACAACATCAAGTTAGCTGTTATTTAATAAATCATGAACAATGAAAGAAAATAGGCGGATCGGTTAAAAAACGAATATCTTTTCTAGATACTACGACTTTTCATCAAAAGATTTTTCATCGAACGAAGTCGCTTCGATAAAAAATCGTTTCGATGAATTGTTCCGATAATTTGAACTAGATTTCGACAAAAAAGAATTTCACAATTCTTATTGATTGATATTACACGGAACTGTATGTACCTAGGTATATAGTCCAATAATTAAAAAGCATTAATGGAATTTTTATAAAAAGATGTTTTCATCGGCTTATTAGATTATTTTTTCATTTTTTATTCGTCTTGGCTTGCAAGACATAAAAAAACATTTTCAACTCTACCCGCCTCCAAAAAGGTTTGCCGACCTCTAACATGGAACCAAATCGATAACAGGGCATCGGGGTCCGGGCAGTAAACAATTAAAAAAAACAACGTTGACGGTCATTGCAAATCAATCATTTCACAGATTCTAAGTGCACACCTGATGCCAGTTACTCAGCTCCATTAAAAGCTTGGAAGAAATATCGCAAATTTCTGGCAAGATCAACAGAAAAAAAAAAAAAAAAAATGGTCATGAACACAGAATGGGTTGTTGTATCCCTTACCCGTTTTAACTTTTTGCAAATGGCCGTGCAACCCAAAACGCTTCCATCTTTGGTCGAATACGAGCAGGTGTGTTTCAGAACAGCCTTCTTTTCATAACCCAACGGACAATTGGCTTCCTCGTGACAAGACTTACAGTCAGTCTGAAAAAAAAAAACGGCAATTATATGAGCAGTGGACTCTCGTTATTACCCATTGGGATTAGAAATTGTCGTTTTTTTTTTGTAAATGCCGTTATAATTGGTAGACTTTATACAAAGTTATTCACAGTAAACTTCCGCCATTAAGGCACCGTCTAATATTTGAGAGTGCCGTTATGACCAATTTGCCGTTATAACGGGCGGACGTTATACGAAATATTTTATAGTAGTCTTCCATTATCACAGCACTCTCGGAGATTTAGGAGTGCCGTCATAATGATTATACCGTTATAACGGGTCGATTTTATACGGAGTGTACGAAAAATGAGAAACCCTTAAATCTGCTGACAAAATTTCTTTTTATTACCTTTTTCCATGTATGAGTTTCAGGTTTGCAAGTCAAATGAATGAACCAAAAAGCTTTTAAATAATGTACTGAAATCTTGTCGTATGAGAGAACCTATTTTTTTTACAGCAGACTTGGTTTATTACGGTCTTTTTGGAGATTCGAGAGTTTCGTTATAACGAATTTGCCGATGGACTTAATGAGATGTCTCCAATTGGCCATTGTCAGCGTTGCTTTGTAAAATATCACAAATCTATCCAAAAATGGTGAGATGCATTTACGAGTAAAGAAATGGATGTGTCCATTCCAGTTTAATTGTGGCTTCTATCAAATCACAGGGAAAACATTTTACCCTTGAGTATCTTTAACGTAGTTTTCTGAGAAAATTCCTTGAACGTAACGGCACTATTTATATTACGTAATGTATCTTCTGGCTAGTAAATCGCAACAAATGGTTAGACACACCCTATAAAAAGCTCTTTTTTTTTCGGATTTTTTCTTTGGGATTAAATAGCTTATCATACTAGCAAGTCGATGTTGCCGACTCTACGGTATCGTTTTTCTTTCTGTCAAAGCTAATTATCACATTTTGGACATTTTATCAAATATTTTCCAGGAAGAAAGTGTCTTACCAGTCAGGGAATACGGCAGTTTGGCCGGCAGTTCTGTTAAACTGTTTTTCCTTTTCAAGATAGAACTAGTGAGACGGATCTGATTGGTCAAGAGAAACCACCACTTGACCAATGTCTTTAGGGTGATCAATCAAAAAAATTGGAAGAAAGGGGTGATCAATGGATACGATACTTCTCTCACATTTTGTTAGGCGGTGATCATTAAAGATGTCTGGATTTTCCGAAATCAAACGTGATTGCTGCTGGACACAGACTGAGGGATCAATTTAGCATAAGCTTACATTGCAAAAAACTGTTAGTGGTTATTTGAAAGAAAACATAAAGATACCTATTTTGACCGTTTTTGTGACAGTTTTGGTTGACGGTTTCTTATTTGTGGATGTAAGATCATAAATAGTCAAGATTGATGCATAATTTACCAAAAAAGGAAAAGTGGAAACTTCTTACCTTGAGGCTTTCACTAACTTTGTTATCACAACGATGAAGGATTGGTTTCAGAAGGTCACCTATGACGTGGATGATGCCACCCATAGTGAGGAGATCCGATTCAATGATGGTTATATTATTTACGAGAACCTTAACGGAAAAAAATATGAGCTTAATCATGTTTCCTAATTGTCAAATAAATCATAATTCGGAAATATCATTCCACATTTAAAGATATATATAATAATGGGTCACTGAAGTGACACCAAAAAAGACTATTGTAAAAGTTTTTTAATGTTTAGTGTTTGAAGCTGTAAAGCTTTCTAGACTATATGTGTGTGCGTGTTCATAATATATAAGAAAAATACATAAATGTATATAATATATACGAAACATACATAACAGAAAAGAATATGTGCTTAATCAAGTTTCCCAATTGTCAAATGACTCATACTTCGGAAATGTTCCACCTTAAAAGATATATATAATGGGTGACTGAAATGGAAAAAAAACACCTAAAAAGACTATTGGAAAAGTTAGTGCTTAAAGCTGTAAAGTTGTCTTGTCTAAATGTGTGTATGTGTGTGTGTTTATAATATATGAGGAAAAAGCATAAATATATATAATGTATAAGAAAAATGTATAACAGAAAAAATATGTGCTTAAACATTTTTCCAAATTGTCAAATAAATCATACATAGGGAATATCATTCCACTTTATACATATATATATGTGCATGTGTGTGCGTGTGTGTGTGTGTGTTCTCATAATATACATATACTTATGCATATGCGTGCTTGTATGTTTGTATTGTGGATGTGAAGTGATATATATATATATATATATATATATATATATATATTCGGTGTATATCATCTTTGCGACAACCCTGTTACCTGTGAAAACAAAAATACCATCTTTTATATGGGGACATCCAGTTGGGGTTGCATAGAACGATTGCACAGCACCATTATCTTTTATTGGCTATAATGTTCCAACTCTCAAACCTCCTAAGCCAGGGAGAAAATATATATTTTTATACACTGGATTTTCTTGTATATACGAATTGCCTGCAAAGGAGAAATATATGAACTAATTGATAGATAGCTAACTTTACTTACCTGGTCTCCTCGAACGTTAAACATTAGTTGATAGAATTGTCCCAGCATTGTCTGAATAGTCATTCCATCGTCAATGTTCTCCGACATGAGTGTCATCGGCAGAGTATAATAAGACAGGAAACGGAAGCTCTATACCAGAGAGTTAAAAAAAAAGATGATTCAGTTAAACTAGCATGATTACCCGGTATTGCCAAGATAAAAATAACAACTGGGGTTTATGTCTGTTAACCCTCTACACCGACGATATTCAAGATTACAGAACAGAAACGCAAAAGAAATTACCTCCCTTTGATCTTATCCGAAGAATCATCAACTTTCAGAAAATCTTGAAATGATTTACTACGGAAGAAGGTGTTTATTATAATCACAGTTAAGTTATTAAATGGTGATTGTTATCAAAATCAGTCGGCTTTAAATATTTTATTCAAAATTGAAAGAAAGTTCTTATAAATCTCACATAGGCTTCTATGTAAAGTTGTTCATAAAAATGAATTTAATCACACAACAATGAAATTACAATGATACTAATTGTTAGTTTATTGCAATGAATGTAAATTGTTCCAGATATTATATCCTTTGCTTAATGTTATCAGCCGGTTATTGTAGTCTAAAATACTCTGTCGAAAAGCGATCACCAGGAATTGAAGAAAGAAAGAAAGAAAATTGGATGAATGAGAGAAAAAAAGGAAACAAAAGGTGAACGAAGAAAAGATATCTGAATAAAAGAAAGTTGAATGAAGGAAGGAAATAAAGAAACAAATTCTGATGATAGAAGGAAAGAAAAGAAGAAAGACAAGCTTGGCTGCGTCACAGTCAATCACCCTTGCTTCATTAAAATCTAAGAAGTTAAACAAAACAGAATTCATTTCTCCATACAATATCATTCCAAAACTACATATCCCATTTCGACCCCTTTATTAGTTGTTCATGTAAAAAAAAAAATATGCCGACTTGAGTTGAAAGAATGAATTCATCATCAGTTTTTGCGCACTCTTATTCAAGCCCTCATGGCGTCACTGGTTTAGGTGATGTCATTGTCATCGTTGCCGCAAACGAAAATGAAGTCAAAACTCGAAGGGCTTAAGTTCGACAATATTTTTCTTAACAGAAATTCAATGTTTACAAAGAGATTAATACAAAGAATTCGCAAATACAAATTGACACGACACGAGGCCATGGCATCACTCCTTCTTTTCCTATCTCTCTTTTATCTTTGTCTTAAATTCAAAAGTCTTAAATTCTGATGTCTGACGAATAAATGATGATAAAGTCAACTCTTCTTATGGGTTTGTCGAAAGAAAAAAAAAGAAAGAAAAAAACCAACCAATTTTTTGTTGAAAGACTTTAGAGCGGTGTCCTGAGGTACAAACAATGTGTATTCATCCATCATCATCAGCCGATCGACCATTCCGGTATCCTGGAAAGAATAAAATCATTACTAAATATATATATATATATATATATATATATATAGAGAGAGAGAGAGAGAGAGAGAGAGAGAGAGAGATAGAGAAAGAGAGAGAGAGAGGGAGAGAGAGAACATATGATACAGATCAGGTTAGCAATATAGCATAATATAAAGCAATGTCTGATGTGTGATGGATTTATTTCGTAGAGTGCTCGATACATTCAACTTTCTACTTCAAAAGTCAAGTTGTTTTAGAGTAGAGCTGGAAATATATGATGGGATGTGGATTCACTACATAAACAAGTTTATGTTTCTGCCCTCTCTGGGCTCACTACACAGACAAATTTACGTTTCTGTGTGGGCAGAAACATAAACTTGTTTGCGTAGCGAATCCAGATCATAATTATATATATATATATATATATATATATATATATATATATATCAACACAAATATATACATATATACATACATACAAGAGAAAGTACTGTATATACAGCTGAATTCTAAATTTCTATAGAACCTTCGATACAAGCTTCATCTCAGAGGGATAAATGATATAACTTCCCCTGACTGACCTTATATCATTGAATGAAGATTTTTTTTTCTTTCAATAATTAAAAATATAACAGAAAAAAGGAAAATTCAAAAAACAAGGGCAGTGCCTGTTTTGAAGATGCATGTTTGTAGGGGCAGACTTTATGATCGTCATATAGAGTAATTTCTGTCCGTCTTACGGAACCACTGCTTCGAAGTATTTCAGTCACTTCTCTCGTTGCCGATTTAGATATTTTATATCTTGATTTAGATAATTCGTAAGAGCAAAGTCAGGATAGCTCGAGAACCGCTGATCCAAACAATTTTAAACTCGGCACTACAATGCCTGGTGAGCAAATATATCTGGTGGAAGTCAACTTAATACAATGGCCAGTTTTCGAGTAATTGCGACGCATGCACGCTGCAACGGAAAGATATCTCCGGTCATTTAAAACAATTACACACACATTTACCTGACCACACATTTTTCTTCCTGATCAGTTTATCAAAACATAAATATTCAGTCAGGTACAATGCCAAATAAATTCAATCAAGTTAGAAAATGTTCCATTGGGAGATAACACATTTTGATGAAACACAGAAGTTAGATATTCCTAAAGCCTTTATCTTTAACAGAAAGCACGTCAAGATATTTGCTCTAAAATAGCCTCATCCGAGACACAAAGTGCGGAAAAAGGCAACTTTCTTTTCAGAGATAATTAGTGTGTCTTCTCTAATGTTTGCTGTTCCAATAACTTTCTACAACAACCTTTCACTTACGTATGTACCCATTCATACATACACTAAGATACAAACTAGCTCTTTAGTTTACTTCCTTCATATGCATATGACCATTTTTTAACTACATATGAATATTATGTACTTAAATCCATATTGAACAATCAGTAACATTATTCTAACAACTAATAAAATAACTTTAAAAGAACATCATCTTCTAATGAGAATTGCAATCGAATCATTATATTTCATATACATTTCAATAAATACATTCTTTGTTATTCTTGATTCTTGTTCTCTATCTTATTTAATTGCATGCATGTTCTATCTGCATCCTTCTCGATGCATTACAACTTGCATTCACTATTCTGGTTTGACATCACAAACCGGTCAGCTGCCTTCCTATTTTTGTGCCTACAGCTGTTGGGGAAGAAATCGTCTCAGGATCTCTCTCTCTCTCTCTCTCTCTCTCTCTCTCTCTCTCTCTCTCTCTCTCTCTCTCTCTCTCTCTCTCGTTAAGCCTTTCTTCTTTTGTCCTTAACGGACTGTCAGTCTCACCAGCTTTTAAAGAATTAACATTTCTATGATTGATACCACTACTGATTTTACATATCATACTGACAAGATTACAATTCGATAGTTGTTGGTTAAATAGGTATTTAATTGGAGTCAGATACTAATAAATTAATCAACTCAACCAAGTAACCACTACAACGCAGACAGATTTTTTCCAATTATAATAACATGAATGATTTATGATTTATGGATCATGGATAAATATTCCCTCGTTTGTCTTTGATAAAAGTATTGTTTTGATAGAAGAGAATTTATCAAAATTCAAAATATCACAAAGACTTAGCAAGCAACCGGTATAAATTAGAACATTTTTACAAATTGTTGCCCTTTCAACCTAAACTTTTTTTTTCCAAAGAGACATAACTGTTATCAATTTTTTTTTTGAGGGGGGTCACGTTTTTCCAACTCACCATCAGCTCTTTTCCAAAGAGTGAAAATTCTTTGCGTTTTCCGAAGAATTCAACCAGGTTCGGTCGATCTGTGGTTGCCGAAAAAGGTTCCAAAACCTGCAAAGAAATTACGGTAAAGACTTAATAAACAGTAATCCCAACATCTAAGATATCGGAACAAATAAATCGAAAAGTCACAAATATATTTCAGCTTACAAAATAAGGGGAGGTAATCAGCGAGGGAAATTTTTTCTTCTGCTAGGTATACGGTATTTTGGATTTATGCGTGGGAATCACATAGGGTTCCGTCTGATAAGTGAAGTGAATCGTACTGCTTGGGGTTTTGGGGCACTGCAAACCTCCGTGGGTATTTTCTATTTATTCATATTTTTTTTAATATGTACAGCCGATTCCTGGGCTGAAAATTTAGAAGTAGGTATACACCGTACCCCTGTTTACTACACCACCCCATCATCATCAAAATCATTATCATCAGCCTCCCCAATATTCGCCTGACCTCTCGATCATGGATGTCGCAGAGCCCATACTTTCTAAACTTATTTGGTTCGTCATACCTTCTTATTTTTGCCGGTCACAGTTCGGGATATAATCTTTGGGAATACATTTTGTGAATCGTGATGTCCTGCGGTCGTATGTCATTCTTACAACATGACTAGCACATTGCCATTTTTATACTTGAACCAAATTGACTGTTGAATATGCTAATGATTTAAATTCTGTGCTGTTTTTCTTTAATTTGGATTTCAAGAATACGAAGTATCGAAGGTTTCTGGCGTTGCAAAAGTTTCCAGTTTCGTCACCCAACAGGGATTCATCGTTGGCAAAACCCTGGTAGGTCCTTATCCAACATTTAACATGTCATTTGATTAAAAATGTTTACAGGTGCGATCGTAGACTACGTCTCACCTGGTTGATTATGTGAATGTATCCATTGTCTGCAGGAATGTCAGAGGTTACAATGTTCGCCGTCGTCTCCCGGGTCTTTACGATGGTCGTCTAAAAGAGAAAAATCAATAGACCAGAGATGTTAGACACTGATATCAATAATAATTATAATAAGAATAAGAATAGGTCTGGTTAGTCCGTTAATTGAAACCGACATCTGACCAACAACTTTTGGCAACACGTTGGGTTGAGCGTGATCAATCAAAACTTTGGAAAAAAAAAGGTAATCAATAAATTAATTACTTCTCTCGCCTTTCCCTGGACAAAGGTTTGAATTTTCAAAAAAACCCAAAAAACAAACAAGTTTGAATACCACCGGACACAAATAAGAGACCAACATACCATTCACTTACATTGTAAATTGAACCCCCAGTAAAGGCAATTTGGAGTGGGGGCATAGAGCAAACAAGTTTTATGTAAACACAATAAGGATTGAATATTTACATTTTCAGCCCTCTTGCTCTATTCGTAGGGGCCTTGACGTGCAATGCACACATAGGCAGCTAGACCTACTCGAAAACTGAAATGTTGACAGTTTTAATTGACGCTTTCAAACAATGGGCTGAAATCACTTGTCACCCTGTGTGAGCCATCATTTACTAATCGAATACAAACTCTATTTTCGTAAAATGCTTATCTGTGGATTTAGGGCCCCTTTAATTGAATGGCCAATCTCTGTTTTGCTGTAGTTGTTACTTTGTTTTTTCACTTTCCCCTCTTCGAAGAAAACTGACCTGTTATGTAACTTACAGTTTTGTTAGCGAAGATATCCAGCGTAAACCCTTCCATGATCGTCTGGAACTTTTCACCTTGAAGTTGGTGAAGAGTATCCACGTTGTAACTGTCATTAAGAGTGTGGAATCTGGAAAGAGACAATTGTCACACAGGTTGATAGAAAATGTTTGTAGGTGAGAATTGTGCACGATTCAATAGGGACAAAGGACACCACAAATGGTTTGCCAAAGAAATTCATAGGAAGTGATTTACCATACAAATACATTGGAAGTGATTTACTATAGAAATACATTGGAAATAATTCACTACAGAAATAGATTTGCTATAAAAATACGTCATTGATGATCTACAATAGAAATTCATTGGGAATTATTTACCACAGGAATACATTGAAAATGACTTATTCTAGGAATACATCACTGATGATTCATTATAGAAATACATCTTAAATGATGTACTCTAAAAATTCAATACAAGTAATTTATAATAGAAATTCACTACAAATGATTTACAACAGAAATACTCAAAGAATACACTGAGAACAATTAAATATTAAAATGCATAAAAGTCATTTGATACTGAAATTCATAGCAAATAGTTTAATGAAGAAATTTGCTACAGAAGTAAATCTCAAATTATTTACAATAGAATTATTGCAAATGGTTTGATTACAAAGGCATAACAGATTATTCGATATAGAGATGCGATAGTAATAAATTGCGAATGTTATATTGTAGAAATGCAAAGAAAATGATTTACTACAGAAATGCATTACCGATTATTCACTATAGAAATATATCAGAAAAGATGAATCAAACCGTCGTATCAACGCTTTAGGTTAGAAAATTTACTTAACTTAGTTCAAAAGCAAAATTTTGAGTGAATAATAAATGAGTTCTCATTTAAGTCAACTGCATCAAAGATTTATAAAATCAAGGGGAAGTAACTCACGCAATCAAATTGATGATTTTTGTAGCATCTTGCCAGAACCTGAATGCAGCCATTTTCTTGAATTTCAAAATGGCGTCGTTATTCGGTGCAAATAACGTATACTTCTCGTCCAGGTTCCAAAAATCTGGGACATCCTTGGGGAGAGAAAAAAAATGGTTTCATCAATAGCATGTTTACAACGTCTTTAGATTTTGCTTCGATCGACAAAATCCATACGTCGGGGATCAGGCTGATACATCCATATTATAAAGATTCAAATTCAGTATGTCCGTTTGTTGCTGCAATACGGCAAAAAAACGGCACATCGTAGCCATATTTTCGATTTTTAGCGCAATATCATTAACATGCAATAACTTGGAGAATAAAACAATTTCTCGTCGAATGTGTGACTCCATAAAGATAGTGTCAGCAGTCGTGGTGTCGGCCTTTAAGCGAGTAATAGATAAATTCTCGAAGATAGCTGGGACAGTTCACTAAATCCAATGAAAAATTCATGTCATGTAACTACTACTTCTACCCTGGGCATCCACTAGGGGTGCAAACGGGGAATTTAAACATCCTTTCCCCGCTGGATCAGGCCTCCTTACTGAGATGGGCGTTAAAGTTGGAACCTTATAGCCAATAAAGGATAATTGTGCTATACAATTGTTTTAGGTTACCCCAACGTAACGGGGCTAAAGGGCTCCGACTGTCCTATTTATTTATTCATCCATGGCTGAGAGGGAGGACTAGATCCATGTCTCTCTCAAGGGCACTAGTGCAAAGTGAACGTACACTGCCTTGGCTGAAACTCGAACTCATGACCGTTACGCAACTCTGCACTCTCAATTATGGACGTGCGTTCATTTGTATTTATTTTAAACATTTCATGGCAAAAGATTTGTGCATGTCTTGCCGCATCTTGGCACAAGAACTTTAGTGGAGTAATCAGGGCTTCCCTTCCATTAGGCGAACCAAGGTGGTCGCCCTGGGCGCAGAGTTCCTGGGGGTATACTCCAAACTGAAAAAAACTGGTCATTAGATTACAGGAATAAACAAGGCTAGCCTATTCATTTGGGGTGTTTATTCGCTGTCCCACGACAGCAAAATGTGACACAAGGTCGAGGCTCCAGCTGACGTGACTTTGATTGCCAAGCGACCGTAGAAGCTAAAACGACCTCGGTCACGAAAGCGTCCCCTTTGGGACCTGTTCCTCTAAGTGCAATGGAGCATATATTTAATCACTGTCCCACCACAGCAATATTTGACATTAGGTCGGGTTTAACGTGGGGAAAATAGGATCAACCCTTCCAAAAATGGCTCCAGCCGACGCGGCTACGGTTTGCTTAACAACCAAAGCAACCTCTGCCACGAAAGCGTCCACCAGAGGACCTGCTCCTTCAAGTGCAATGGAGCAATGCTGCTCTGGGGAAACCGACCCCCCGCAGCTGGGCTGAGTAATAATAGGAGAGCCTAAGGACGAGTTCAAAGGCCTCCGATGCGCGTAGCAAAGCGCAGCCTCAGTAAAACCTCATTGGCTAACGCTTTGCACCGGCGCACCCGGTCTTTGATGCCAACCACAACCCAATCTCCAGCCCATTCGACGGGCAAGTGTCAGTACCGACTCCCCGGGCTGTGCCGTGGAACAGATACTACACTTTGATCCCGAAAGGAAGGCCAGAAGTCGTGGTACAGGAGGAGCCGATTTATTTCCTAAATCTGGGTGGTCGACTCGGACACCAAGTCGCTGGGGGTGAAATCCAAACTGACAAAAATGGTTGTTAGAATAAAAACCAAGGACGCAAATTTTAAAATCTTCCACTGATTTTGACTCGTCTGGGATGTCAGAAACCCTTGCAGAAACCAGCCCTTGGGGGAGAAAGCAACAAAATCATTGAAGTGTAAGGTTGAATACGTAAATCATATTACCTGGATGAGAGAGTAAAATTCCGAGAGTTCAGGACGCTCGTGCACTTCACCTCTTATAGTAGAAAGACAGGACATTCCCTGGCCGGCATAGCCTAATTGACAGACACATTTTCGTCGACCAATACCAACCATCGTACATATGGCCTGGACAAGATATAAAATATATAGATACATATGATTACACTGAAAGAGATAGATAGATAGATATGAACAGACTAGAAAAGATAGATTGATAGATAGATATGAACAGACTGAAAAAGATATATATATATATATATATATATATATATATATATATATATATATATATATATATATATATATAGATAGATAGATAGATAGATAGATAGATAGATAGATTGATTGATAGATAGATAGATATGTACAAACTAAAAATGACAGATATATAGATAGATATGAACAGACTGTAATAGATAGATGGATAGATAGATAGATATGAACAGACTACTAGAGAGAGAGAAAGAGATAGATATGAACAGACTGAAAGATAGATAGTTATAAACAAACTGAGAGTGATGTATAGATAGATATGAACAGATTGAAATAAAAAGAAACAGAGATAAGCACAGAAAGAGAGAGAGAGAGAGAGAGATGGGCACAGAAAATGAGAGAGAAATAGGAAGAGAGAATGTGAAAGAATAGAGAGAAAAGAAATAAAAGAAGAAAGAAAAGGGAAAAGAAAGAAACAAACTAATAGTTCTGAACCGATAGATATTCCAACTTTTTATTTGATCTTAGAGAGATCGAAAGACTATACAAAGGAAATCATTTATTATAATCACGGATAATGTGTGCGTGCATGTATGCATGCGTGTATGTGTGTGTGTATGTGTGTGCATATAATCATGTAAGGAAAGAGGTATATATCCTTCATACCTTCATTCGACCATGCCCTCCAAATCCCCTGGGTTGATTAACAATTTTGGAAAGCCATGTCGTGCCACACCCATGTACTGAAAACTCTCGTTTTGATGGCACCCATTCTAAAGGCAATATTTGTTTTTATATTCTGATTGGACTATTTTTTAGAGATTATACTTTTCCCTCGGGAAATTTAAATCAAATGATTAACTTGACATATTTTTTAAAAATTCTATGCCGTGTTTTCAATCCACCTGTTATAGCGGCAAATTCGTTATATATATATATATATATATATATATATATATATATATATTCCCCGAGTGGTGCTCAAATATTTTCGATCCATTACTTACCCTCGGATCACAGCCACCGTTGTTAATCAGACAGGGGTTTTCGGGTTGGCATTGTTTTCCATTTCCCCGGAAGCCTTTCTTACACACGCAAATAAACTGAAATTAGATAATAATAATAATAATAATAATAATAATAATAATAATAATAATAATAATAATAATAATAATAATAACAGCAACAACAACAACAACAATAATAATAATAATAATAATAATAATAATAATAATAATAATAATAATAAAAAACTGTTATATATATATTTATACATGGAGAGTTCAGTTATCTATGCATGAAAAGTGCTAGATATCGGGGATAGAGTATCTGTAAATGTATATGCATGTTTGTATTGTGGGTGTGAGGTGATCCGACAGAATATAGATAAAAATGACAATTGGAAGCCGTAAATATTTTCCTTTGAAAAAGATGGCTGTTCGCCGTCGAAATGCATCGAACTACGCCAATGGAATATCAATGATAATAATTTGAGATAAAGCACCTATCTCTTGATTTTTTTCATACATATAAATGAATATATATATATGATTATAAATTGCGTTATATTACATAGAAACTCTTATTTGAAATGATCTCCCGTCGTGGCATGGTTAATGTATCACTTAGCCTAGAGAACGTTGATAGAATAAACATTAAGAAAAAATGGTGCTTCTGCAGGAATCGAAGTAGCGACCAAAAGGGAAATCGCTTCAATGTAGTGTTACTCTTATCATTGAGGTAAACACCAACCGGTAATGCAAACGTACAAATGACTGCTCTCACTCCGAAATCTGATCTTGTTTACTCTGACTGTCACTGCAAAGAACTGAATATTAAACAAAGTGGATAAAGTAATTGATTAATTATAAGGGAAACAGTCAGTGGAGGCTTTGTATTTTATGTCTCCATGGCTGTTTCCGTTCCGTAGCTCAGAGGTAGGATATCGGCCTCCGGGTCTGAAGATAAGGTTTCAATCCCGCCTCGTGGTACTGGATGGGATAATGGAAACTCTATAGCCACACTGAAGAGATGTAATACATCGAAACAGCTGTCTGTGGATGACACTATATATATATATATATATATTCGCCTGTTGTCTAATTGGGAATATATAGATTTCAAATCATTTCTATCCTGGCCACAAAAGCAAAGTTTGAAGGGAATTATTGACATTTTCAATGCTTTTCAAACGTAACCCACCAGAAAATTACACTAATAGCCTAAGGACAAAAATGTGTTCACAAAGGATTTACAAAACGAGAAATGATAGCACTAGTATTATTCTCAAGTGTCGTATTACACACAGCATAGTAGTTTTAAAGGGAGATTAATAATTTCTCTAAAGATCATAAAAAAAAGGTTCGTACTCAGGAATTTTGGAGTTCATGCCTGGAATACTCACCCCACCCGGACCTGTGTTTTCGCACACAGCGTTAGAGTCGCATTCACTTTTCAGGGTACAGAATTCTGCCGGGTAGCAATATTTGCCGTCACCCGTCCACCCGGAATTGCAGGAACACTTGTTTTTCCCGGGCCCAGTATAGGTACACGTCGCCTGTAAATAAACAAAAACTAGAATAGAATCTGAAAACGAAAGAAATTACAAACAGGTCTGGTTAGTCACTCCATAGAAACAGTCATGTAACCAAAGACTTTTGGCAATATGCAAGGTTAAGGGGTGATCAATTAAAAAAATTGGAAAGAGTGGTGATCAATGAACAAGTCACTTCTCTCGCCTTTTGTCGGGCGGTGATCTGTAAAAAAAGCCAATTTTTCCCAAACATGCGTGAATACTACTGGAACTAATTTAGCATAAACATGCATTGTAAATTTAACCTCATACTGAAAACCTATTCAGGCTGGAAGATTAAGAAAATCTAGATATATAAGGAGTAAATTTTTTAAAATTTCAACCCTATAGCTCCATCGATGTGGCCAGTATGTGCGACACATATATAGATAGCCAGTCAGGAAGGTCCACTTAAGAACTGAAGAGACCTATAATTACAGTTTTTGAGGCAAATTTAGTTGACGTTTTCTAATATCAGGAACTTCAATAAGAGGGTATGAAGGAAAAGGGGAGAAAAGGAAGTTTAATTCTTTGATAAGATAATAGAAAGGGAGAGGTTGATACATATATTAATGTATCATCTTTTGATCATTTATACTGATGTTATTTGATACAAAGATTAGCATTTATCAATATAATTCATATTTCGTTTATATTCTTAAATAGCACATTTATCTTTTTATCAATTATTCCTTTGGAGCGATATAGACATCGAAGCTTGACGACTTAACCATCAGAAAATGTTTTTTTTCTCTTCTCCAGCCCGTTCGTGACAATGTTCTTCGCTTCTCTACCAACTTGTTCGCGACAATTGTTATTGCCTCTTTACCAACAATATTTGCGACGATGCGTTTTCCCTAATTACCAACCTGATTATGACAATGGTTTTCCCTCTCTACCAACCCGTCCGTGACACGACAACGAGTCTCTCATTACCAACCTGTTCGTGACGATGCTCATTGCCTTTCTACCAATATATTCGTGACGATGCTTATTGCCTTTCTACCAATATATTCGTCACGATGCTTATTGCCTTTCTACAAACATACTCATGACGATGCTTATTGCCTTTCTACCAATATATTCGTGATGATGCTTATTGCCTTTCTACCAATATACTCATGACGATGCTTATTGCCTTTCTACCAACATACTCATGACGATGCTTATTGCCTTTCTACCAACATACTCATGACGATGCTTATTGCCTTTCTACCAATATATTCATGACGATGCTTATTGCCTTTCTACCAATCTGTTTGTGAGAATAGTTATTGCCTCCCTACCAACCTGTTCGTGACAATCCCCGCGATTTGATTTTTTACAGGGGTTCACTTCGGTGCAGGTGATTCCATTTCCTTCATAGCCGGGAAGACATTCGCAACTGAAAGAGAAAATAATCTGTACCTTATTGGATCTTATTGGCACTAAATAATTATAGCCATTACAGCTCGTGGTATGTTTGTTTGCTGAATATATGTAAATGAAAACGATGAATGTACCACAAAAAGATTAACCCTTGCCCTGGCTGATTGATTCATCTTGACCCCTAATCCTGACTAACCCAAGCTTATTATCTTGAAAAAATAATAACAGCTGAGTTTCCAAAATGACTTTACAGTTTTTTAATTTACATTCATCGAGCAAAACACACGCACATACACACACATATCTCCCCCTCTCTCCCCCCCTCTCTCTCTCTCTCTTTCTCTCTCTCTCTCTCTCTCTCTCTATATATATATATATATATATATATATATCACGGTACAAATCATAATATTATCATATAATATAATGCAATATCCGATGTATGATGGGTTTATTCATAGAGTGCTCAATACGTTCAACTTTAAACATCAAGTTAGTTTAAAGTATCTATTTAATTACTGTCCCACCGCAGCAATATGTGACACAAGGTCGGGCTTAACGTGGGAAGAAACAGTAACTTACCGCCAAAAAATGGCTCCAGCTGACGCAGTTACCTGCGAAAGCTGGGCCGAGTAATGATGGGAGAGCCTAAGGACGAGTCCAAAGGCCTCCCGTTGCGCTTAGCAAACGCAGCCTCGGTATAACCTCATTGGCCAACGTTTGCACCGGAGCACTCGGTCTTTGATACCCTGCACACAATCTCCGGCCCATTCAACGGACAAGCGTCAGTACCGACTCCTCGGTCTATGCCGTGGAGCAGATACTACACTTTGATTCCGAAGATTGGGCCAGAAACCTGTGCCAGGTAAGTTTAAAAGTTAGTTTAAAGTAGAGATGGAGGTATCGTAGAATGGGGATTCACTACACAAACACGTTTATGTTTCTGTCCGGGCTTCTTCGTGCAAATTCGCATGAAGAAGCCCAGACAGGGCGGAAACATAAATGTGTTTATGCAGCGAATCCCAATTCTACAATACATATATATTATCATTATTATTAACATTAAGAAAATGGATAAATGATCCGAAAGAAATAATTACAAATGCATTATATTGCTTTGAAACTCTATTTGAAATATACTTCCGTTATTACATGATGGATGTGTCATTCGGCTTAGACAGTGTAAATAATATAAACAATCAAAGAAAATGTGGCTGCTACAGGAATCGAACATGCGATCGATAAGGTAACCACTTCAGCATATCGTTGCTCTTACCATTGAGCTAAACAGAAATATATTCGTGATTGTAGTGTGACTCATAATCAAAGTAAATAAACATTTAAAAATACGTACTAATTGATCGGTCAGTTAACTTACCTCACGCTTCCATCAGATGCACAGACAGTATAGACATGACAAATAGCTCGTTTACCACTACACTGAACCACTCGTTTTTCACAGTCAACCCCGCTAAATCCACGGCGACAAGAATCCCGCTTACATCTTCCGTTACCATTAATCCCGCTCTTGCAGACGCCATTTATGCATGAACATTCTGTCAAAAAAAAAAAAAAAAAAGAAAAGAAAAACAGTGACGGGTCTGGTTAGTCGCTCGAAAGAAATCGTCACGTGACCAACGTCTTTTGGCAGTATGTCGTTTTGGGTTGATCAGTTGAAAATTTGGATAAAAAGGGGAGATCAATGAATAAGTTACTTCTCTCGCCCAAATTCAAAAAAAAGAAAGAAAGAAGCGTGAAGGCTGACAAATTAATGGGCCAGTTTAGTGTAAAATTAAATTGTGAGTAGGACTCCCCACAAGATGCTATTTCAGATGGAATTTTTAAAAAAAATAAAAAGCTTCTTTTTTTTTTTCTTGACAGAAGAAGGAGTAACTATTTAAATTTTCATGCCTTTTGCTCCATTGGTACGGCCTGTACGCACGGCACGTGGGTAGATATGAACATAGATAGATAGATAGATAGATAGATAGATAGATAGATAGATAGATAGATAGATATGAACAGGCAGAGATAGATAGATAGATAGATAGATAGATAGATGGATAGATAGTTCGAGAGATTCATAGATATGAACTGGCAGAGATAGATAGATAGATAGATAGATAGATAGATAGATAGATAGATAGATAGATAGATAGATATGAACAAGCAGAGATAGATAGATAGATAGATAGATAGATAGATAGATAGATAGATATGAACAAGCAGAGATAGATAGATAGATAGATAGATAGATAGATAGATAGATAGATATGAACAGGCAGAGATAGATAGATGGATAGATAGATAGATAGATAGATAGATAGATAGATAGATAGATATGAACAGGCAGAGATAGATAGATGGATAGATAGATAGATAGATAGATATGAACAGGCAGAGATAGATAGATAGATAGATAGATAGATAGATATGTACCGGCAGAGATAAATAGATATATAGATAGATAGCCAATTTGGACAAAATAAAGTGTAAAAACCTATGTTGACTGTTTCTAATAAGATGGAGAAAAGATAAACAACAAATTGATAATAGTTGTTAGAAAATTCGACCTTTAAGAACTCAAATATCCCGCTGGTTTGGAGAAAAATGTCTACAAACAGTCCATCATCCTAATAGTCACCTACAGAGCTGAAACATAGAACTTAACCAAGAGATTCACTCTCGCTATCAAGAACCATACAAAGTATTGTTATGGAAAGATCATATGAAAGCACATTATGTAAGGAAACAAACACTAGTTAGAGATATCATAGAATCTCGGGAACGATAGAACTGTTGGGTTTCGGAAAAAGCCAATGTCCAACGACAAAATTTGAAAGGATGATGAAGATTCATCATTATCAGTCTCTGAACGTCCGTCGTTGGACATAGACAATCCCTGGGATTCGCCACATTTCTCTATCGTGGGTGTCGTGGAGCCAGTAGTTTCTGAATTTGTCTAACTCGTCTCTCCATCTTGTACTCTGTCGACCTCGATTACGCATGTGATCTCAGGGGACCCACCATCGATTGTCTGCCAATCTTGCGACATGGCCAGCCCATTGCCATTGAGGTTTTTTTTAATACATAGATTCTGTAATGTCCCTGACTCCTATCTTCTCCCGAATGAATTGTGCTGTCTTGCAGTCTCCCCATGTGAGGTTGAGCATAATTCTTTGCGTGAGTATATATGATCAAATGAAAATAAAATCGGTAAGAATCTCCTTTTTATATAAAAGTCTAAATTATATTTGTTGGTTTGGTTGTCTGTTCAGTCACAGGAGAATAGAATGATTTTATCGATCCATGAAGCATTTTTCTGAAATTTAGAGGAAAGAAAGAAGACAACTAATTTGGCAGCCCTCCAATATTTACAACCCAATACCCCCTGCATGTCACCTAAGACTTTGCTCCCCATCCCAATAGACACCACGCATGCTGTTCAACAGACAATTTCTATAGAAATAAATTATGAAATAAAAAGCTGTCTGTGACGCTTGCATTGATTTTTGACTACTTATTATACCTGGTTCGTGATGCATTTCTATAGCAATATCATTTACAATGCAACCCTGTAGTAAAGTCATCAGCTATGCACTTGATATATATATATATATATATATATATATATATATATATATATATATATATATATATATATATATATATGATAAAATAACTGTATTCTGCCAGTAAGATTTGCCTCTATTCTTTACTGAATTGAATGCATAGATCTTAATTAAGTATAGATACGTAATTTGTCAATTAATTATTTAACACACAACATATCCCCATAAAATTTTCAAATCGGACCGTAGGTATTGTTATCGAGTTACTTTTTAAAATTGAAGAAAAATACTAGTGTAGGGTCTGCGTTCGCGCTCACCTTGACAAACTGATTTACATCTGTCTATCCTCTTATCGATCGAATTCTAATTGTTTGATTCTATCCGTATGTGTTCTCTTGGATGTCAAACGGTTCATTTTGGTCTGAGCTATTGAAGTAAGGTTTCCTCCAAAAAACAGTTTTTAATGGGTTTCAGCTAGTGATTTTAATACTGGTTGATCTTAAGTATACGTACTTTTATCGCAGGCCGGACCGAAGACGTCTGGACTGGCACATTTCGTACAGGCGACCCCACCGAATCCTGGTTTACACACACACGTCCCGTTACCGTTAATGCCGTCAAAACACTGGAAAGAGAAGGTGATGAAATTTCATGAATCACAAGCTTGGCCAAGCTATGGTCAAACCCCTTGTTTCATTAAAATCTAAAAGGCGACCAAAATAGAAATCTTCAAAAATCAAATGAAAGAAAACAGCAGTCATCTAAATAAAAACAAAACGTATTAATTGACTGAACGCCGATCTTGACTCTCACGACGTCTGTTTGACCAATGGCAATAGATTCTGACGTTATGCCATTCCATTTTTCTTTTCCTTCACCCATCCTGTCTACATTCAATGTTGAGATCGACAAATCTTAAATATTAGCATCTGATCAATTTCGATGTTTGATTCAACTCTCTAGGAGTTGGATGATATATAAATCATCTCTATACATGAAAAGTGCTGAACGGTTAGCCATGCAGAAAATGGACTCAGCATGCCGAGTTAAAAATCTGTTCGTATTGTGTAATGGTTAGCACGTCTGCCTCACGCGCAGAAGAGGGTAGAAAACTATTAAGACAAATTTCGCTGTGCACTCGGCTGCTAAATAAGTACACTCTAAGCTGTGGAATCTCGACCAGACTTGAAACTTTCAAGGATCAGCAAGTTGGCTCATGCGTAGTATACCAGAACATCGTTATCGAGCGTTAATACTCCAATGGGAGCTGTCTCTTCACCTTTTAACCGAGTTCAAACTCTGTCTGAGACCCTGACTGGTACTAACGCTCTGATGGAGAGGCCCGAATCCGTCTCCTTGGTAAAATAGCATATGGTGAAATGAATGAGGTTACGCCGAATCGAATTCACGTATCGCCGACCTTAAACTGAGAATTTCAGACTGAGACAGTTATTTATCTCTAAATATTGTCAAACTTCAGTCCAAGTCAGGAGTTGACTTTGTTTTTTTTTCAGTAACAAGAACAACAAGAACAATCCTTGCCGAATTTAGGGGAGTAAAAACTGATATTTTTCTACCTTGATTTGAAATCAAGACTAACTGATTTCTTTTATCTTACTGACTGAACTAAGCAGACAAGTCGTACATATCTACCAAAAAATGAAATACATCTATGAATGATTAAGATTCCCTTACTGATATTTGAAACCACAATCAAGTGGTCAGTATTTCGATCTCTTACGTATATACGAAATTTATCTTATCAATGAATGTAAACGGTTTTTCATCACATAGGAATGAGGGAAGCTGTCTCAATGGGCATTTGACCTTTAAACTATACAATATATATTTTAAGGGTAGCTCTGTAAATAAAGCCCTGTTTCAGAAAATTAAATGGTGTGCAGTATAAAATAATTTCAATCTACAATACTCATAATACCCAATACAAAATAACAAACTACATTTATGACATAAACTATGTATCAAAATCATCGCTGTAAGGGAGATGGTGTTTGATCAACACTGCTAGGGTGCCATGTTTATATAACTGTTTTGTTTTTAAAATCCCCCAAACGGTTACATGGTAAACAACTGATGATCACATCAACAGAAAATTCACACATAATACCATAATAGCAAAGTATACTCAAAAAAAAAAAGAAAAAATAAATGAAAAAAATTACATAAATTGCCTTGACAGATATTGGGAAATGAGTGACTGAAGTGACACAATTTTCCTTAAAGCTGTAAATCTCTCTTACATATACACACACACACACACACGCACACATATATATATATATATATATATATATATATATATATATGTATATATATATATATATATATATATATATATATATATATATATATATATATATATATCGATTAGCGTGATTAATTCGTTCCAAAATATTCCGTACTGTTCAAAACTGCATTTTTAAAGGTTTTGTTATAATTTTTATGTGTTTTTCTAGCTTATACTTAGTTACATCAATTTGAGCTGCAATTACTGTAATTACGTCTAAACCTAATCAAAACTGCACTATATATATATATATATATATATATATATATATATATATATATATATATATATATATGTGTGTGTGTATATATATATATATATATATATATATATATATATATATATATATATATATATATATGTGTGTGTGTATATATATATATATATATATATATATATATATATATATATATATATATATATATATTTCTCGTCTGCTATATCTTTTATCTGTCTTTTAAACTCGCCGTACAATTTTTTCCCTTCCCACTTTTCTTTTCTAGTTTGCTGTACTGTTCCATTGTTTTCTCTCTCTCTCTCTCTCTCTCTCTCTCTCTCTCTCTCTCTATATATATATATATATATATATATATATATATATATATATATGTACTTTTTACACACGCACGTATGTATGTTAGGGATGTGTGTGTGTGTGTGTGTCTCTGTGTGTGTGTCTGTGTGTGTTTTAAATATTCAGTTTGTTTCTTCCTAGCTGTGACGGTTTCCAATTCTGACCAGATTGCTTTCTATATAAACTAACGTTTTTTTGCAAGTGGAATTTTATAATCTTTTTTTAAACTCACCTTTCCATTTCCGTCGCAAGGGTTTCTGAAATCACCCGGACACGGAGCACATTCTGGGCCATAGAATCCCGGACAGCACTGGGCATCCTAATGATAAAAAATGACACTTTTTTAAAAAAAAGTTCACCCTAAGCTTGGACTTTCGGCAGCTCGTCTCATCAAAGGGTTCGTAAAAATGGAGTTATTTTTGCCACAGAACAAAACCAGTAAATACATGTTAAAATAGTGTGTTGACGTTGAAATTGTACCTGTTGGATTCTCTAAAACATGGCATGTTTAAAATGAAGACTGAAACACACACACACAAAAAACACAATAGGAGAGTTGAAATGATTTATAAAAGTTAGAAACATTAAAATGAAGGGTAATAAGAGACGTTGAAAAGGACTAATATCGGGAAAAGCACTTGTTCATCTTGGATTTTAGAAGATTGAGATTGTACTCGTCGGGAAAGTATTTACACTTGAGTTTGTTCCACAAAGCAGATGTTCTGGGAGATAATTTATTAGCATAGAATGCGTGGCGAGTCCTTGCTACGTACAAAAAGTATGATGTGTGCCTGGGTAGCAGAGCAGGTTTTAATTGAAAATTTCCGAACGGGAGCGACTAGGGAATTTAGTTTATCTGAATATTTTCAAGAAAAAGAAACATTTGATAAAATACTCGCTCCGTGCACAAGAAAGAACATGATTATAAAAGTGTAAATTATTTCCGAGGGTTGAAAAAATGGATAGTTTAATAAGAGAATACGGATGGAGAAAGGGGAAAAGAAAGTTAGTTTGATATGAGAATAGAAAAGCCATTAATACTACAAGTGCAACAGATACGGCTGCTTCTTTTCTAGATCTGCTTTAGCTCTCTGGACACAGTCCTCTATGCTGATGAGCCTCCTCCCACAATTATTATTATTATTATCATTATTACTATTATTACTATCATCATTATTATTATTATTATTATTATTATTATTATTATTATTATTATTATTATTATTTGGAATCTCACACCAGTTGCCTGGTGGTAACCGCTGGAGTTTGAGTGACAGCAAGTCTCCTCAAGTCTCCAGCCCTCCTCTCCTAGTACTCATAGGTCGCAGTAATTCTGCGATTTACAGTTTCATACCGGTTGCCCAGTGGTTATCGCTGAAGGCTGAGTGACAATAAGTCTCCTCAGGTCTTCAGCTAACGTCTCCTCTCTCTTTCGCATATCATGACAGAGCTACGATTCGTTGCAGTCCTTATATCTCTAGCACCTTCCTCAGTATCCGTGCAGTTCCCAGTAGTGCTGTGGTCTGTACGGTCTCTATCCTCCCCCTAATCCCGATCTCCTCTAGTCTCTCCCTCAGCGTTTTGGGGACAGTTCCTAGTGCTCCCACTATGACCGGTACTACCCTGGTTTTCATGTTCCACATTTTCTTTAACTCCCTTGCTAGGTCCTGGTATTTTTCCCTTTTTTCACCCTCCTTCTTTTTTACTCTATGGTCTGCAGGCACAGCAACGTCTAGTATTTGGCAGGCCTTCCTTTTTTTGTCTACTATTACTAAGTCCGGCCTTCTTGCCTGGATGAGGTGGTCAGTTTGGATGTCAAAGTCCCACAGTAGTTTGTGGTTGTCATTCTCCAAAACTGCCTCTGGCTTGTGCTGATACCACTTTTCCACATGGTTGAATCCCATTTGTTTACTTAGTTCCCAGTGTATCATCGTTGCTACTCTATCGTGTCTATGCTTATACTCCTTCTGGGCGAGTTGACTACATTCACTAGTTATGTGGTTTACCGTCTCATCTCTTTCGCCGCACATGCGGCATTTGCTGTTTGTCTATGTTCTGTCGATTTTTGCTTTTATGTAGTTTGTCCTTATGCTTTTGTTTTGGGCTGCCATGATGAGCGATTCTGTTTCTCTCTTAAGGTTCCCCTTTCGTAACCACGTCCATGATTTCTCGTCTGCTATATCTTGTATCTGTCTTTTAAACTCGCCGTATAATTTTTTCCCTTCCCATCTTTCTTTTCTTGCTTGCTGTACTGTTCTATTGTTTTCTACTTTATTGTTTGTTGCACTATCTCTCGCGCTCTTTATGATTTCTTCACTATTTGTTTGCACATACCTTTCTAGGACTGTTTTAGCTCTCTGGACACAATCTTCTATGCTGATGAGCCCCCTACCACCTTCCTTTCTCTTAACGTATAGTCTATCATTATTATTATTATTATTATCATCATTATTATTGCGGTTGTTGTCATTATTGCTGCTGTTATTGCTATTAATGTTAATAATATTGTTATTACAGGTGATGATATAATTTTCATTATTATTATTATCGGTCTTGTTGATATTATCAT
Organism: Thysanoteuthis rhombus; assembly: GCA_963457665.1. Classification (NCBI taxonomy): domain Eukaryota; kingdom Metazoa; phylum Mollusca; class Cephalopoda; order Oegopsida; family Thysanoteuthidae; genus Thysanoteuthis; species Thysanoteuthis major. Next base: position 37,366,257 of record OY735238.1, on the reverse strand, counting down.
TATCGTTATCATTATTGTTTTTATTGTCATTGTTATAACTATTGCAGTTGTAATCATTACTATTATTTCTATTATTATTACAATTATTATTATCATTATTCTTATTATCATTATTATTATTTTTTTCATTATTATTATTATTATTATTATTATTATTATTATTATTATTCGAAGCACTTACTGTGTATGATCTTTGACAAAGTCTTTGGCAACCTAGTTCCTCTTTCATTCCTGACACCCTCTTCAGTAAATAACTGCAGTTGGAATAAATCGTACTCTGCAAAAAGACAAAAAAAATGTTGTTCAACGTTCGTGATTCTTGCTTCGACCTGGGTCCAAACGCTGACAACCGCACTCAAAAAGCATTACATATATTTTGTTCGAATCTTTCTCTTGTTCTTTACGTGTCGTGAGTGAGCTGGCCATGTTGCAAGAATGGCAGACAACCGATGGACATCACGACTCACAAGATGAATCCCCAGAGATCACATGCGCAACCAAGGCCAGCAAAATATTAGATGGAGAGACGAGCTAGACATATTCAGAAAGTACTGGCTCCACGACGCCCACGATAGAGAAGTGCTACAAATCTTGGGGAAGGTCTATGTCCAACGACGGACGTCAAAAAACTGATGATGATGATGATGTGGCAGGAGCAGCGGCCGAGTTATTTCGTCCGTCCGTCTTTTTTTTTTTACTCCTTTATTTTACTTGAGTAATTTGTAGTAATCCACTTCCATCTCGCTAGGCCCGTCGTTGACAACTGCATAATTCGATGCCTGGCGGAAAAGCCTACATAGAAGTACCAAACGGTTGAAAATTCCAAAGATTCCCTATTTATAAGTTACTTACCGTGGGGATGTCAGTTGTCAGTTTGCAAGGAAGCCTGCCAGTACACGAACCGCATTCACCCTAGAAGAGGCAAAAAAAGTAAGTTCGAATCTGTTCGTATATATATATATAACACAATTATTCAATATCTATAATAATAGATAGATAGATTAATATAATATATTTGTTATAACGCTCCCATATTCAGGGTTGAGCACTCTTTAAATGAGGTAAATCATTCATTAGAAGCTAAACGCAATGCTCTTCCAACTTAGGAATAGAGCACTCTCGTGGATGGGGAATTATGCATGAGTAAATATATCGCTTAAATCCAACCTTACTGACCACCAAGCAATATATATTTATATTCTAGTCTTATCCTGACAATATTATTTATATTACTTCCTGACCACTCACAATACATTTCTTCTTCTTTATTTACGATGCACTTACTGTAGCAAAATCACTTACTAAAATTTCTCTCGAAAAAACATTATTTATACATCTATAATATACATCATAGCCTCAGTTTGATCTTTACACAGACAATCACTTCTGTCCTTACTTGCAATATGTTTTAATGGTAAAATAATTAGCGACACATTTATATTCTAGATATAACAGTTCTATTATGTCAGTAATGCTAGTATCAATTCCTGACCACCTTTCTTTCAGATTTCCAATGAATTTTTACACAAAAAAAATAATCAAAAGCGATCTCAGTGCATTTCCTGTCTCTTAATAGCTCCTAATGGAGTATCGAAGGCTGGTGATGAAGTTCCAGTCACTATTGCATACGTTAGATCAAAGATTATTTCAATTCTCGAGTCAACTCAGGACCAGACCTTTATACATTTGAGTTTTTTTATGACAGGATACAAGACCATCGAAGGGATACCTCCACCCTAATCACACAGCTGACAGTGTACTCAATTAGCTGCTGAGTGCATAGGGAAATTTGTACTCATAAAGAGTTTCTCTGCTCTCTTCGCTCTCACTGGGAATGGAATCTAGGATCTTATCGCATAGTGTAATATTCTCATTGCATCTGCATTATACATATAATAGCCATTTTCTGTCGGTAATAGCCTTAATTCCTGAACACTGAAAATATCTTTCGCTATATTTCTATGCATAACATACAGATTGGATGCCGTCACTTGCTAAAGTAAATTTTAGACAATTTTTTTTTTGCGAAATTCTACGCTCAACCAATTATTTTAAAAGAAAGCTTTAGTGAAAGAAGAAAAGGGAAAGTTTCACCAGCCACTTAAAAAAAAAAGAGATTGACTTAGTAAATGAAAAAAAAAGCATTAGGGGTATATAATGTTCCCAGAATAATTTTCTTACCCGTATCATGACATTGCTGATGTGATCACACCTTCCGGGTAAAAGTTCTTCGACGTCATTCAGGGAAAGGACGCCTTTGACGAGGTGGACAATTGCGTTTTTAGTGGGGATGTCTGATTGGGTAAGGTAGGCTCTATCACCGAAAAATATTTGTCCCTGGGATAGAAGTAAGACAAGAGAAACGGATTGAAAGCACAGATAATGCATAGATAGATAGATATGAACAAATTGACATAGATAGATATGAACAGAGATAGATAGATAGATAGATAGATAGATAGATAGATAGATAGATAGATATGAAGAGACTAAGATAGATAGATAAGAACAGATAGACTGACAGATAGATAGATATGAACAAATTGACATAGACATGAACAGAGATAGATAGATAGATATGAAGAGACTAAGATAGATAGATAGATAGATAGATATGAAGAGACTAAGATAGATAGATAGATAGATCGATAGATAGATAGATAGTTGGATAGATAGATATGAAGAGACTAAGATAAATAAATAGATAGATATGAAAAGACAGACTGACAGATAGATAGATAGATATGAACAAATTGACATAGATAGATATGAAGAGAGATAGATAGATAGATAGATAGATAGATCGATAGATATGAACAGACAGACTGACAGATAGATAGATTGACAGATTGATAGATAGATAGATTTGAAGCGAAACAAGAAAGCATAAATAAATTTAAATCGTTTTAAATAATCCGCCAAACTCTTCTACCATGGAACCAATGCCCTCTGAACGTGTCCAGTTTTTCACATCATCTCATTTTTGACGGCCACATTTTTCTACATGATTTCTGGAGATCAACGTTGTTTAACACTCTTGCAACATGACCAGTCCATTGCCATTTGGGTTTTCTAATGTTTTCTATTATAATTCTAGCCCCCTGTTTGTTTTCCAATACACCGTACAGTCTTGTGATCTGTCCATTTGATCTTAGGCAAGATTTTTGGTCAACTCTCATTCACAAAAGTGAGTTGCCTGAAAGATGTCTTGCTCTGAACAACTTTGTTATAACGCACGATTTTATTTTAAAAACAATGCTTTCATTAGAACTCGAACTTCGATAGCCATCACCAATCAACAAGCTCGATTGCAGCAGTGCCAATCTCCATTTCAACTTCTATTCTGCCTGGAGCTGGTTACAGAAACTTTCGTACTGAATATATAATAGATTCAAAGTTATAAAAATACATATATATATATATATATATATATATATATATATATATATATATATATATATATATATATATATATATTGTTAGTATGAATGTATTTATTCATTTGAATGGATTGAGTCATTGCATGTATGTGAGGTGATTTATGTTGATACGTAAGACTAGTCAGTCTCGCCCAATCGATCAAACAAAACAGTCTACCAACCAAAAGGTCGTTATTTCACGGTAGGAGATGTGAATTTTCACTCGCCTAAATTTGGTGAGGATTATTCTGGTTGTTTTTGATTGGGTAGAAAAAAGTCATTTCCAGATTTGGACTTGGGTACTTTGACAGAGCAAGCTCAACCTTCAAAAATACAAAGATCCCATTAATCCTAAAAAGAAAGGTTTATAATCAATGCATCCTCCCAATAGTCACTTATGGAGCTGAAACATGGAACCTAACCAAGGGACAGATCCACAAATTGAGAACTATGCAACGTTCACATGAAATAATTATACTAGGCCTCACATGGAAAGACAACAAGACAGCAAAGTACATCTAGGAAAAGACAGGAGTCAGGGACATCATAGAATCCATTAAAAATCTCAAATGGCAGTGGGCTGGCCATGTTGCACGAATGGCGGACAACCGATGGACATCGCGACTCACGACATGGATCCCCCGAGATCACATGCGCAACCGCGGCCGGCAGAATATTAGATGGAGAGATGAGCCTGATAAATTCAGAAAGTACTGACTCTGCGACGCCCATGATAGAGAAGTGTGGTGAATCCTGGGGAAGGTCTCTGTCCAACGACAGACGTTGAAAGACTGATGATGCTGATGATGATGATGATGAAGTAACATGTAATACTTACGTTATCAGCGACCTTCACGGAGAAAGATGCTCCACCAACAGACTTTATGCGTTTCTTGTCAATGAGATCAGTTATTGTCATCTGGAAAAAGAGAAAAAAACTAACTTTTAGTTTCTTACCTGAGAGTACGGTATTTCCCTACTTTTCAATTACAATATGTTATATGATCTCAAAAAGGCTCCGATTTTTTTAATTGCTCACAGGATCTAACGGTGCCCCAGTACCCCCCAGCTGGACAGTTTCACTCCGTCCATGCCCGATGGACCTATCCGTGTCCATAACCTCACCATGTACCCCTTTCCGAGACCCCTTTATCATCACGGGTCGTTGCTGAAAACCAAAATCAGCCCGAAGTCCAGGATTTTCCGCAGGTTCCTATTGAAGGCCTGATTTTTTGACCCGATAGAATCGATGAGCTTATTCGGTTTTTCAGCTGAGAGGGAAGTTACTCGTAAAGCATTATATTTTGAGTGATTTCAGTTAGGAATATATCTGGGATATTTGAAAAAGAAATATGAAAGAGAGTGAAAACTCATTAACTTACACGAGAGTCGAATACATGATTCTCAAGCAGACCAGTTAAGGTTCCAAGGCCCTGAAATGTGAAAAAAAGTGAAACTTTTTGATTGATATATAATTGGAATCCACGTTAACGAAGAGGTTACTTCCTGCGAATCATTTGCCCCCCTCTCTCTCTCTCTCTATATATATATATATATACCAAGTGTCAAATCCTCCGTGTAATAGAGTTTCAAACAATACAACCCATTCTTAATTATATATATATATATATATATATATATATATATATATATATATATATATATATATATATATATATATATATATATATATATATATATATATATATGCATATATTGCTTACACAATATATTTTTTCACATTTTGCACATATTTTAATGATCAGACAGTCATACAGATTTTTTCATTCTATATTTCTGTATTTTATATTTCTAGTTATTTCTAAGGAATTTCTGTTATTATTTTCCCATATAAAATTTTGGAGAGCGTGTCAAACAAATGAAAAATTCTGTTTGTAATTTTCAGAAATATATTAGACAATCGATTGTCCTCAGAAATGGAATATACCCGTACAATGAAATCTATAACATTGAATTAGAAAAATAGACAAAACACAAATAAAATAGATAAATAGGAATATAGAGATACCCTAGGATGGTCCACATTAATCAATGGATTCGTACAATTTAATCTGGGGCATCTAATTCATCAATCAAATAACAGTAAGATAATGGTAGATATGAAAATAATCTGAATAACTATAGACGAGTTAAACCCAGGCTAGAGAAAAGACGAGGATCTTAAGTTAAATATCAAAGTTAAACACTGGTGGGTAGGTTGTGTTTGAACAATACAGCCAGGGGAGGTCATGATGAAATGCCTGTACTGTTTTTAATCCCCGAAACATGATGGCGATTAAATAGGCGATGAACCTCACAGTAATATTCAATATACAACATTAGAATTCAAAGATAATCGATAATAAAATGTAATATTCTACGTATACATTAACAGGGATCGGAATGTAACTGACTTGCACGTAGGATAATTTGTCAAGACTATTATCAAAATCATTAAATTTTATACTAAAATTCTCTTTCAGCTAAAGTGTAAAGTTTATGATATATAAGCTAAGGTTTCGATCCTGCTTCGTGGTACTGGATGGGATAATGGGTTATCTATAGCCACACTGGAGAGTTGGAATACAACGAAACAGCTGTCTGTGGATGACAATATATATATATATATATATATATATATATATATATATATATATATATATATATATATATATATATATATATGTGTGTGTGTGTGTGTGTGTAACACAACATTTTTAAACATAAAAATCCAGAACTCTGAACGTAATACATAATTTTTCTTTAAATCCAGGACACCGGTGAAAAAAACATATATATATAAAAACGGGGTATATATAAGATCTCGTATTGATCTTTTATTAAGACTGACTTGATGATCGCCGAGAAGCGTAGACAAATTCTGCAATGGGAGTTCCATATATATATATATATATATATATATATATATATATATATATATATATATATATAATCATAATCAACATCGATTCTGGTCATATATAGAAGAGTTTAGCTTCGATTAAGCAAAGATGTTAGATTAAGAAATCTCATTTGCAACACCTAATTTGGCTTTATAAATTGTCTTTTCAATCTAATATATATATATATATATATATATATATATATATATATATATATATATGTGTGTGTGTGTGTGTGCGTATGTGAGAGAGAGAGGGAGAGAGAGAGAGAGTGTGTGTGTGCTAGAGATGCTTGCACATCTTAAGAAAAAAAGGATAAGTAATGAAGTTGTCACTCACCGCCCGAGATATCAGATACAAATGAATTTTCTCAGGAATCACTTCATCGTAATCAATCGGCACAAAAATAGTAATGTTGTCTCTGTTAAATATCTTCTCTAGCGCGGCGTACTGGAAAAAAAAAGGAGTAAAATCACAACAATGTCAGCTTATCAACAAGAACTGACGATTCTTATGTACCAATTTTTTTTCTGACAATTTAAACTCATCTTCTCATCTTCGGCACAGTCGCAATGTTTCGGCCAAATCATTTCTCCGGTCGTCTTCAGGTGATATCCGTAAGATATTAGAGGGAGCTATGTCTGCAGTTATGATACGATCAAGCGTTACTCAACAGTTGGCCAGCAATCTTTACAATCAGAAGAGGTTTCTTAGTCATTTTTAAGGGAAATTTGCATCGACGAAAATCAGCTACCCAAGTAGATCTACTTACATGACAAAGAGTGTGATTTTTTTTCCTGTTTTATATCTCTGTAACAATGGACTCTACTACTTAAAGGTAACAATTTTCTTGGAAGAATATCTCCAATTCACATTTTTGAACAAGGGGCTATTCCACTGCAATGAGTTCAGAAATTTCTTTTCTGAAGAATCATCTCATAGAAATTCACATATATATATATGCGTGATTTTATTCCATAAGGATTGACTAGTAATAAATAAACATACTGTATATTCTCGTATATAAATCGACCAAATAATTCATTCTTTCCATGTCTGGGGCTAAAAATAGCTGTTAACCTCTTCCATTATGTACAGATTTTGGTACGCTTTTAATAGTTGTGACTAGGACGTAATAGGCATGAAAGTTTATTCCCCTTGCATTATTGTATAAAAATGAACTATTAAAATAAGTTAATAAAAAACTTTATCAAAAAATGCGTATCTAATTATTGTTATCAAATTTTGGGGTATCAAAATAAATTAATGTTTTCGTAGTTTTTTTTAAAGAAAATTGCGTATTTCGTAAGAGATTTTTCCGTGTATTTTCGAACCCAAAAATTAAAAAAAAACATCTTGCAATGGAAATAACTTTTTGCCTTCTATGCATATCACGTCCTGGGCCCCATTATTACAAGAGTATCCAGATTTCAACCTTACAAAATTATCACCAACAAATAATTTGAAAAAAAAAGAAGAAAAAATACTCGATCCCACGAAATTGTCGAAATTGTCCACCTACTTTTAATATCTGATGAAATTTTCCCGGTTGAATAGTATTTATAAAATCGACGGAGCCAATCTGCAAGTAAATATTAAAAAAAGTGAGTCCAATGTGTCAAGAATTCATACAATTATTTTACTTATTTGTATGTACGACAGCTACTCATCCTGATTATTATTCATTCTTCTCATATCAAATATCTTTAAACAAGGAAACATGGGGACGGTGATGGGCCTTACTCTGCCACGTTGGTCCATATACTGGTGAGATGATTACATGCTTTCCAAGAAGGCTTTAGTGCGGAGTAAACACAAGCTACCCCAGCCGGTGCTTGAATTCTGCTCGCCGGTCCGATTCTCCGTTTCTTTAACCACAAGTCAACCCACACTTTCTAATTTATTCCGTCTTTATTGTTCACTCTTGGCTCCAAGAGAGCAAGTCTAATAAGGTTTTGTTATCATGAAACACATCTGCAGCTTATCGCATATTGAAAACATTTTCTGGAAGCAGATCGCTTGAAAGAAAAAGATGATTTTTTATTCATTACAAATAAGAATCTTGCGTCTATTTATCTTATAATGATCTGATTTCTGTATCTTAGTGGGTTTGTAGTTTTATTTACCGCAACACAGCAAAAACGGCGGCAGATTTTCTTCGCGCAATATTGTAAAAATGCTATAGACTGGGAATAAAGCAAGTCCGATTGGGCCACTAGTTTACGAGTAATTAGTTTGATTAAGAATAAATTCACAAAAAAACGCAAGGTCTATCAACTGATAATTACAGTTTTCTGTATGAAATTAAGAGTAATAAGCAAATGATTATTATGCAAATTCTATAAATAGGAAGTGACCTGACATCGAGCTTAGAGGCAGGGGAGATAACTTTCAAGCGAGACATTCTCAAACAATACTTCTTTAAAAAATAACGAACGATCTGCTAGATATCAACAATATCACAAAGAGATATGTGGCTGTCTTCAGTCATTTGATAGATAATGGGATGACACTGAAGTGACCTTTCCAACGTTCAAGCCTGGTCGAAGCGTTAGTGTCCTATGATGCCCAGACGATAGAATTCCTAACCCCCCCCACCTCGCTATCATCATCATCATCAGTCTTTCAACGTTCGTTGTTGGACATAGACCTTCCCCAGGGTTTACCATACTTCTGGCGGAGCCAGTACTTTCTGAATTTGTCTAGCTCGTCTCTCCATCTAATATTCTGCCGGCTGCGGTTGCGCATGTGATATAGGGGGATCCATGTCGTGAGTCGAGGTGTCCATCGGTCGTCTGGCATTCTTACAACAGTCCACTGCCATTTGAGATTTTTAATGGATTCTATGATGTCCCTGACTCTTGTCTTTTTCCAGATGTACTGAGCTGTCTTGTGGTCTCTCCATGTGAGCCCCAGCATAATTCTTTCATGTGCACGTTGCACAGGTCTCAATTTGCGGATCTGTCTCTTGGTTAGGATCCATGTTTCAGCTCCATAAGTGACTATTGGGAGGATGCATTGGTTGTACACCCTTCTTTTTAAGATTAATGGGATCTTATTTTTGAAGGTTGAGTTTGCTCTGCCAAAGGCTTGCCATCCTAGTGTGATTCTTCGCTCGATTTCTTCCTCTTTTGAGGGTCTCATGGAGATTCGTTGCCCTAGGTAGATGTAGTGGTGTACTTTCTCCAGTTCTTTGTACTCGATTTTAATCTCAGTGTTATTATCTCTGATGTTGTTGTTGCAGATGATCTTCGTCTTGCTGAAGTTCGTGTGTAGGCCGACTTTCTTGCTCTCTTCATTTAGTTCATCTATCATTAGTTGGAGGTCGTGTAGGTTCTCTGCGAAAATTAGAGATTTTTATTGGATCCTATGATGTCCCTGACTCCTGTCTTTTTCCAGATGTACTGTGCTGTCTTGTAGTCTCTCCGTGTGAGGCCCAGCATGGTTATTTCATGTGTACGTAGTGCGCTGTAATTGGCATCAGCTTAGAAGAACGTCATTGTTGGCATCCAACAGCAATTTTGTTTGTAATCAGAGCTGCTCTTCTAGACTGGTTGCCTTCCAAGGGGTTTAATGACCAAAGCTGACCTGCTAAATCACCCACAGCTGAGGAGATGGATTCATGCCTTTCACAAACGTATAGTAAAATTATAAAAGGAACAAACAAAAAAACAAACTTACATTCGGGTCACCAGGAATATTAGGGTCATGGGTCATCAACTTAGTCACGATGTGTATGATTCCATTTGATGCCCGGATGTCACGGCCGATATCAATTAAGCCAGACCGCTTGCTTGACCCTCGGAATTTGAACGTCAGTTTATTTTTCTGGAAAAAAAATATCTCTGTTTATTCACTTGATAGCAACTATCTCTCGATCCATGAATAAATAAAATTAATAACTTTTGTTTTTGTCGATCAAAAAAAATATCCAAGTTAAATCAATACTCGTGATGAAAATTAAAACAAAGTAACGTTCAACATTAAAGATGGGAACTTAATGTCGTAACGTTATCGCTGGAAGAACAGATATTAGACTTTAATCTTGATCTAAACGCCACAAATGACTGGACCACGAAACTAGGATAATGCCAGGTTATTCATCTTCAAGATTTATCAACGTCCACTGAAAAATCGTGTTTTTATTCGTTGTTTTTAATCACGAGTCCAAGTCGGAGGCTGGAGTTGACTTTGTTTTCACACTGTAACAACTGCAATAACAACAACTATCCTCACTTAATTTAGACTCGTTTTTTTCCTCTCGTTGAGGATTAAGTAACTTACCTTGTAAAGAAAGCGGGCTGCGTTGCCTTGAAGCGTATATAAGATGAGGTTGTTTAGATCATTCAATCGGACTCTGACTGGAAGAATGTGTTGCCGTAAAATCTGTCGGCTTCGGTCTTTATTAGTCAGAAGTTCATCAAACTGGGGAAAGTGAAAGTGAAAGTGATAGCGAAAGTCGGAAAAGAATGTAAATCAATTAATTTATCAACAGGCCTAGTTGGTCACTAAGAAGAAACCGTCACAGGACCAACGTCTTTTAGCAGCACATCGCGACAGGAGTGATCAATTAAAACATTGGGGAAAAAAGGAGTGATCAATAGATAGATTACTTCTCTCACCCTTTTTTGGGCTGTGATCACATAAAAAAGTCCGAATTTTCAAGTTGTTAGGCGCTAACGCTGCTGAATACAAACAAAGAGTCCAATTAAGCATAGATTCACATTTCCTACGATTCAACTTAATCTTAATTTTTAAGTTGGTTTTATCATTTATTAATTTGGATGAAAAATAACTCGCCCTCATAGTCAATAATTGAACGACCGTTGCGTCGAAATTTGAAGTCATGTAAATAAATTCCTTCGAATAATAAATATGGTCAGAACAAATTTTGACTATGACATCGCTGTCTAAAACATACGTAAAAAATCTTTTAGAAACAGAATAAAAGAAAAAAATCCACTCGCGTATAGATTTCTGAAAATTTAGATGTTATTAATAGATTCGTCAGAATAAGCCCCCCTCCGAGGTCAAAAACTCTTTTTTTACGAAAGATCAAAGATTTTTTTCCCAAAACTTTAGTGGAGTACTGATGCCAATTTTCAAGTTTGTGGACCAAACAGTACAGCCAGGAGCTCTAGAACACACAAACACACACACACACACACACACACACACACACACACACACACACACACACATACACACACACACAAGAAAAAGGATAGAAACCTGGTCACCTTTGGTGGCTACGCTTGATCAATTGCTTTAATACTACTTCTAGTTCTAAAAACATAAGAACAAAGATGGTGCCGACGATCAGAGTAAATAGTGGGTTCAACGATTCGACTTATGCTTGAAATGAAGCTTTAACGGTGGAGTGGTTTACCAGCCAGGCGAAAATCGGGCTCACTTGCGACAAAAGGGTCTGAATATTAGTCAAAATTTACTCAACTGGATTTTGGAAATGACACAGAGGTCCCGTTTCGGTGACTGTTACCTTTTCTGCGTTAAATTCAAAACATCTTTGCCCAAGATTTCGCTGCACTATCTTTGTCTGGCGGCCTCAATAAGACATTTTTCCTCAGACACTTTCACTGTTCAATCTTTTCATGTTTCTCAACATCATTTGTGAATTTATTTTTCAAACATTCTATTTTCAAATCAAAGCAGTAAAGTTTAGGTTTAGTGTTTAGGGTTAGTGTTTAAAGTTAGTGTTTACGGGTTAGTGTTTAGGGTTAGTGTTTAGTGTTGGAGATAGAGTTTAGTGTCAGCTTCAGGATTAGTGTTAGATTTAGGGTTAGTGTTAAAGGTTAGTGTTAAGGTTAAGGTTATGCAAGTCAATTACGAAACTTGTCATCATTGGGTTTGTAGTTTTGCCTCAGGAAAAAAGTTCATCCATGTTTCGAATTTCACGCAGGAATGGTAACAATCACCCCTGTTTCTCCACTAATAAATGCTGCTATGCAATACAGTCGGTACACTACGATCACTCGCTTCCACAACTTACCGTCATTTCACGTTCAATATTTTTGAAGCCAGTATCCACGGGGACAAAAATGGTATAGTTGCCATGTTTCACGAGTTCTCCTTTGTAAAGAGAAGACACTAGTGTTAGGAATTTTCCTAGTAACCCTCGCAGGCTTGTGTCGTTTGAATTCAGTCGAGAGATTCTCTGGAAAACAAAAAATAAATTGAAATATAGGCATAGCCTATGGGCCCGAACCATATATATATATATATATATATATATATATATATATATATATATATATATATATATATATATATATATATATATATATATAATGGGATGTGGATTCGCTACACAAACAAGTTTATGTTTCTGCCCTCTCTGGGCCTCATCAGGCAACTTTCGAAGTATAAAGTTGAATATATCGAGCACTCTATGAAATAAATCCATCACACATCAGACATTGCTTTACATTATGCTATATTGCTAACAATATGCACCATATGTACAATATATATATATATATATATAGATATATATATACACACACACACACACACACACACACACACACATATATATATATATATATATATAATTGTACCTTTTAATGGTACACACATACACACAGCACACACTGCTGAAGATGGGAACACCTCCCGAACATGTTTAGACCATCAATGAAAACATTTACAGATTGATAAACTTAGTTTTCATACACTTTCACTCCTGAATCTGTCTCACTTCCTAGAGTTCAAATTATATATATATATATATATATATATATATATATATATATATATATATATATATATATATATATATATATATGTCCATAACGAAGACAAAGTTTTTTTTTTCTTAGCATGAACGAAAAACTGCTGCCTCGATATCGTGTGTATATGATTCAGAGATGAAGAAATTTAATTACGATAAATTATATTCCTTGGTAAATACTGGTCGATATAATTTTACAAAATTGTATTAGCTTATAACAAAGGAGACTTGCTGTCACTCAATCTTTCGTGAAAGCTGCAGAGAGGCCCTGATATCAGGGAAAGAGCGTATGTAAATAGATATAGATAGATAAATCAAGGTTGACAGGTACAAAATATTTCAAGGAAGAAGATACAAAATGCTAGCTTACTTGAATTATATTTCCGAAACATTCTTTTCGTCCATCTCCGACGTAACCTTCTTTGCACCGACATCTGTAGTGAAGAAGCGAAAAAATGAAGACTAAACTTTTTAATTTAGTTGGATGAAGTGAACATCTAGTGATCTTTTAAATACCTTTTGTTAGTTCCAGAGTACTTAGTGCTATTTTCTGAATGATTATATAAAAAAAAGTATTTAAAAAATGACAATTATTTTTGACTAGGACAGAGATGGTTTGAAATCTACTTATTTCCTATTGGAAAACGGACACATTTGCATATTTTGAATCACATAAAGAGAGAAAAATTATGTATGAATATCACTATTAATATACACAGGGCCGACTTCATCCCTAAAACCAAGGGTCGGCATACTATGGTCCTCCCAGCACAGCCCCTAGGTTGCAGGTTTGACAGAAGTTTTCTTCTCTAATATGGCTGACATGAGTAATAAACCACAGGACGTGGAAACTCCGAGTTACTTTTTCCACATAAGCAATCACAAAATAACACACACTACCCAGGAACGGAAAACTGCGTTGTGCGTTTTTATAGCCTCAGGGTAGCAACAGAGTATTGGGATGTGATGAGGCTACTTGGGGATATCGATTGAGAGGGAATTAAAATAGTAGTGGGTGAGCTTTGTTTCAGAACAACTTACGTTGTTTCGCCGACGATCTCTGTGGTGCAAATGGCCATCGGGTGACATTCATTTTGACTCAGGGAGCAAAGGTCAATAATTTCACATCCAGTTTGATTGTTCCATCTGTAGCCTGAGTGACACTTGCACATTTTCTGGAAGAAGAGAAAGAGAAAGACTGATTAATTGATTAAGGGGTATTCGGTATGATCGGGAGATTGAGCTTTATATTTCAGATAAGAATTTAGCTGATCATTACGTGTAAGATCACGGACATATTGGTCCACTTCCATCTCTCTCTCTCTTCTCTCTCTCTCTCTCTCCCCCTCTCTCTCTGTATAAATATAGTCAAAAAAGTTTTACAGCTTAAAACACCGAGCATCAAAAGAACTTTTTAAAAGGATTTTTCTGTATCAATTCAATCATCTATTTCTCAATATCTGTCCATGCAATTTATGTTATCTTCAAAAGTGTTTTTTTTCTTTGTTTCCCCCTATACTTTGTTATTGTTCTACATTTTATAGATTGTTTCTTGTTGGGATAATCAGTTGTTAACCATATAACTCTTTCGAGGATTCTGAAAGACAAAACAGTTATATCAACATGGCACTCCAGCAGTGTTGATCAGACACCACCTCCCCTTATTATATAGTTGTTGCCATACATGTAGTTCGTCATTTTATATAAGGTTTTATGTGTATTGTATATTGATATTATTTTATACTACATACCTATTTTATGAAACAAGGCTTACTTACGTAGGGTTACCCAAAAATGTTTTAAACGATGAGGGATCAGTTAGTATAACAACAGACATGACTCACTCTTTGTGTCATCTCTATTGATGTTCGCCCATGTGAATAATAAATCCGTTGTATCGGTTTTAATTTCAGACTGCTTGCAAACCAACGTATGATATCATCTTCAAGACTAATAATTACACAGAAAAAAACTTCCTCCAGTTCATTATCTATCATCATATTCAACCAAAGAATTGTTAATCATTTTCCATTAACCTACACACACACATACAAACACACACGTACACGCACACACACACACATACACGCATGCACACACACACACACACACACACACACACACATATATATATATATATGTATATATATATATATATATATATATATAACATAATTGTCACCTTAAAAGAAACAAATAGAGCAGATTTAGACCGTGAATAAGCAAGACAGGAATTCGGGGTTGAGACAGTTATTTGGGCCTTTGCATTACCGTCAGCTGTTTAGCACAATCGCTCGCAGGTTCGATCCTTGTAGCAGCCCCATTTTCTTTATATATATGTAACTGGAATAATTAACCCTTAAATTCGGGAAGTGTTTGTTCCTATGGACGAACAGTTATATAATATTTCGGAAGAGATAATTTCCCCCAAAATCATCAATTAGAGTATTTGGTGTCATAATATAAGGGAACCTCAGTTTTTATTCTAAATATGCATAGTAAATCATTTCAAATCAAATATTTCTATATAATATAACGCAATTCATAATCATTCAGTCGGATTATATATATAAAGTTTTCTAAGATATATATATATATAAATATAAACAACTTTTTTCCAAAAATTTATATCATTTCAGTCAATTATTTCCCAATATCTGTTAATGTAATTTACGTTTTTTTCAGTTTTTGTCTCCATGTTCCATACAGTATTAAATATTATAGTAATATGTGTGAATGTTTATTGTAAGGGTCATCAGTTGTTAACAATGTAACCGTTTCGGGGATTTAAAAGCAAAACGGTTATATTAGCATGTCTACCCAGCAGTGTTGATCAAATACCACCACCCTTTAAGCTATGATTTTAATATATAGCTTTTTATAATTTGGGGGCCGTATCATGCTATATATATATGTGTAAATGCGTGTATGTGTGTATTTGTTTGTGTGAATATATGTATATGTGTTTGTGTGTGTGTGTGTGTGTGTGTGTGTGATTTCAGTGATTAGATATGATTTGATTTATCCGATAAGATAGTGTTAAAATTGACAATGAGGACAGCAAAATTTGTTGTCAGAAATTAAACTGTTTATTACATTGACATGTTTCGTGGAGTTGGCGAATCCTTTAGGATGCAAAAGAAACACAAAAGTACATTCTTATAGGATCATTTGATTATTGAGATTTTATTAATTTGATGATGTCATTAATCTGAATTACCCAGGAATGCTTTTATGGATATATATATATACATATATTTGCACCCATTACTACTTACCTGTCCAGGTCCAATATGTCTACAAATTGATGTGTCTGGCGGGCAATCCCCATTATTCTCTCGACAGGGATTAATCTCCTCGCAAATATTGTCAATTAATTCGTACCCAATCGGACAGACGCACACGTATTTACCAGTTCCAATGAGTGTACAGCGAGCATTCTGCGAGCAAGGATTATTGACACATAGGTCAATGACTGCAGAGACAGAAAAAATAAGATTATTAACTCTCAAATACATACAATGGATACAGACGTTCATTTCTGACAAGAAATTGCTGACTTCACCTCTCTGCAGTAAAACCGGAGGTCACAGACATAGACTGCTAATTCAGACATCAAAGGGTGTAAGAAAAAATTTTTCTTAAAAAGAGTAGCAATCGCAGAGAACAGCCTCGGTGAAAAGACGGTCACACTCGAGAATATCAATATTTCCCAAAATAATCTTTCAAGTATAATGCAATGGCAAAATCGACTTAAAACACTGTCATTTTTTGACAGCACAGGTAAACTAGTTAAAATAAAGAGTGGTTTTTGGTCTCAATAAAAGTAATATAGTCAACAGTAGCTGTCGGAAAAAATCTTCAGTCCTAGTTCATCAAGGTTCAAAAGAATACGCGGAAACACTCAGAGTAACACTCGTCAGATATTGCTACCTTGTCTAAAAATGAATTGTCGTAGCCTGGTCACTCCATTTTTGTCACGGTGCTCAACTCTTTACCCTTAATCCTCTGTCACCCTAGACTTTACTAACCCACCGACCTGATCCCGACGCTTCGGATAGTGACACAAAGTTACATTGAGCAATACATCGACTTGGCAAGATCAAAGCAATCAATACACGGCTGACAGGAGTTGTCAGTTTCATATAGGAAGAATATTACGGAACCAGTGGGACAAAAAGGATGTCATTTTCATTTTTTTTTAATCAAAAAATCAAAGCATACTCTCTCTCTCTCTCTCTTTCTGTCTCACGCACGCACACAAACACACATACACTATCTTTCTCATTGTCTCTGCTCATTCCTTTTTACCAGTAATTCCTAAATCTTGTGCAGGTATTTTAAAGATATTTGGGGGTGGGGATAAAAGATGTATTTTTCAAAGATGATTTTATAATAAAGATCTATTTCATCGATAATCTTTCAGACAACTAATTCAGGTACACGCGTGGGATATGATGATTCATTGATGCGAGCTAAAGATATGACTATTAGTAGTGGTAGTAGTTGTAGTAGTCGTAGTATCATATTTTCCACAGTATGCCTACCGGTTGTTCAGTCTATAAGCCGACTGTGAATCCTTAACAAAAAGCCTCTGACAGAGAGTATTTTTCCGAAATTGTGAGCTGCTCCATAGACGGCAGATTTTTTTTTGGAGAACTCGTACGTCTGTCTTGATGTCCAACAGTTCGATATGGAATGATAACTTTTTCAGGATCGAACCGGATGCTCCGATTACACCTGGAATGCCTACCACTTTTGCTGTTGGGTATCCCTAAATTCTAGAAATTTCCACTTCCAAGTTGGCATATATTATTATTATTATTATTATTATTATTATTATTATTATTATTATTATTATTATTATTATTATTATTATTATCATTATTATTATTATTATTTTGCAATCTCACACCAGTTGCCTGGTGGTTACCGCTGGAATTTGAGTGACAGCAAGTCTCCTCAAGTCTCCAGCCCTTCTCTCCTAGTTCTCATAGGCCACAGTAATACTGCAGTTTACAGTTTCACATCGGTTGCCCAGTGGTCATTGCTGAAGGCTGAGTGATAATAAGTCTCCCCAGGTCTTCAGCCAATTATTATTATTATTATTATTATTATTATTATTATTATTATTATTATTATCATGTCGTTGTTGTTGGTTTTGATTTTAGTTTTCGTAAGTCACCAGCCGTGTCTCATTCAGAGACCTAAGCCTGGAAACCTTGTGAGTTGTGACAGTCCAGGCTTTAAAAAAAGAGTGAAAAAGAGGGGGTCTGGGCTTTAACATATTAAGACAATACACCACTTTCATATATATATATATATATATATATATATATATATATATACATATATATATATAAAGAAAGTGATGTAAGTTGAGTGTAGTACATACATTCATATTGACAAGAATTTTCTAAAAACGTGTGTAGTGAAGGAGAGAGATATTTTCAGTTCTTCATACATGCTTGGCTTTTACAGGTATGTTGGTGACAAGTTGACTGGTCGCTCTTTTGTATAACCCAAGGGCTCCAACCACAATAGGTATTATTTGGATCATATTTTGCTGCGGTGGGACAGCGAATAAACACCCCCACCCCTACGCCTTAATGCTACGTCACCTTTAGGATTCAAGATCAGTACCATCTCTAAGAATGTCAGCCCGGTAGTTTCGTATCTTAAGGTTGTGGTCCTGGGTTACCATCATCATAATCATCGTCATCATTATTAATATCAAATAGAATGGGGATACTAATTTACATTCACGGTGTATTTTAAGATTGATCATTCCGGGCAATTTTCCATACTCTTGCCGTTGATTGATGAATGCACTTTGGTGGTCCCTACCTTTACAGTCTCCGTTACTGTCGCGAGCAAATCCCCAGGGACATCGGCACTCCAGATTCCCATATTCGTCTTCTCCGCAGACATCAGAACACTTACTCTCTTTGCACTCCGGGATTTCTACAAAGAGAAGAAAAAAAGCAAAACAGACTTTTAATTAATCTTGTCACTTTGTTGGAGAATGAGAGAAAGGGTGAAACAAAGCTTGCGTCCATGTGTTCGCGAACGATACAGCACGCGGCTATATGCCTGTGGGTTCGTGTCTGACCACTACTGCAGCTACTGCTGCTGCCTTCATTGTAGGATAGAAAACATAAACAGGCATATGATTCACGAATAAAACTGTTTTAAATATTTTCTTATTTGAAAAAAAAAATTCTGTGTCCTTGTCGTCTAAAAATCATTTTGTTCAAAACAATTGATATGAAGAGTAGTAGAGAATGGACAGGGGGAAAAGTTTTGTCCGAGGTATGTGTTTTATTCCTTTGCAATAAGTACATTCATACTAAAGTAAACATTTGTTTAATCTATATAATAAACCAAATTACACTTTACCAATCATAAATCGGAAAAAAATATAAGAAAAGAAAATATATATATATATATATATATATATATGAGAAATCAAATTCATCATCATCATCATCATCATTATCAGTCTGTTAGGGCCCATTGTTGGACATTGACCTTCCCCAATATTCGCCAGATCTCTCTATCATTGGCATCGGGGAGCCAGTACTTCCAAAATTTATCTAGCTCGTCACGCCCTCTCATTTTCTGTCGGCCACAGCCTCTCACCTGATCTCAGGGATCCACGTTGTGTGTTGTGATGTCTATCTGTTATCTGACTTTCATGCAACGTGACCAGCCTATTGCCATTTTAGTTTTCTAAATTGACTCTATGATATCATTGACTTGTTTTTTTTTCTCTAATATACTGTGCTATTTTGTGATCTCTCGATGTGATGTTGAATACGATTCTCTCATGCATGCTTCTCAGTTTGAGGGTCAATCTCTTGGTTTAGTTCCATATTTCAGCTCCATAGGTGACTATCGGGAGGATGCATTGGCTGAAGACTTTTTTTTTTTAAACTAATGGGATTTTCTTGTTTTTAAAGGCTGGGCTTGCTCTATCGAAAGCTTGTCATCCTAGAGTGATTCTTCGCTTGATTTCTTCTTTTTTCGAGGGTTTCATGGAGATTTGTTGTCCTAGGTAAATGTTGTGGTCTACTTCTTTTCAAGTCTGCGTTTTAGATTTGTATTTGGGGTCTGAGTTTAGTTGCGATAAAAAGCAACAAAAATTGAGATGAAAAATATAATTTAAAGAAATAATATAGATGAAAACTCGAAAGTGTTGCAATATTGGCTACAATTCAAACATCCATCTGACTCACCTTCGTTGCATGTCGGTCCTTTATAACCAGAATCACAGAAACATTTACCAGTGGCCTTAATTCCTTTGTCGCATACACCATGGTCGCACTGACAATCTGAAAGTTTTGAGTATATTGTTAAAACGTTTTCATTTACGAATTCATTATTAAAAGAACACAAGTCTTTTATGATCAATTTAAAAAAAAAAAAAGGCAGGCTAGGTCATTGTGAATGTGACGGTCATACTGTACACAAATTCACTCGATGGCGAGTGTCTTTTTATGCATGGTCCGTTGCAATTGGGTAAGACTGGTTTCCGAGATATTCAAAATAGCAAGATGCTTTCCAGACATACCTCATGTGCACACACACACATACACATGAACATGGATAGATAGATATTTACAATATGTTGATACTAATTAGTTTCACGCCATTGCGACCATCGTGAAACAGGTTGTATCCGCTTTCATCCCATCATGATATACAACTATGGTATTGTTGATTTTTTTGTTTTTTTGTTTTTTTTGTTTTTTCTTATTTTCCCCATTGTTTTAGAGTTACGAATGTTTTGTAATTACTCTCTGTTCCTGTGTAGGGGGGAGTTTTTAGTTAGGGCAGGTGTGTGGTCCAGCGAATGCTAAATGGGATGAAAGCAGAAACAACCAGTTGTCTAATGATTGCAAAGGTGGGAAACTGATTAATAGCAACAAAGTGGTAAATATCTATCTATTTACGCACTCTTTTCAAATTCCAAGCACTTTTAACACACACACAAACACACACACCCACACACATATGTATATAAGCTTATAAGGTCAGAAGCAAGGCACGATGTAACAATGGTCTGTGAATTAGTTATTGTTTTGTACAGAGTGCTATCCTTAAATGGTACCCCACTCTTGAGGCCTTGTACCAGACTAATCTGAATATCTATAAGACTAAATGTGAGGGGCACACTTGGAGGATAGAATTAACAGCAGTGGTGATGGCTTTCGAGATAAGCTCACTGACCACAGCGCTTCTCGGTGTGGCATTACAGCAAGCTAAGCTTAGTAAATAACTAATGTTTTACCTGTGCAATTTGATCCGAAAACATTCTCTTCTCGACAGTGTTCACAGGCGATTCCCGTGTATTTAGGCTGAAACAAAAAGAAAGAAATATGCAATAAAAAGCTGATATATATATATATATATATATATATATATATATATATATATATATATATATATATATATATAGTATGTGTGTATGTGTGTATGTGTATATACATAGAACATATAGTACAAATCAGGTTTGTAATAAAATGTAATATAAAGTAATGTATGATATGTGATGGATTTATTTCATAGAGTGCTCGATACATTCAACTTTATACTCCAAAAGTTGAGTTATTTCAGAGTAGAGCTGGAAATATAATAGGAAGTTGATTCGCTATACAAACAAGTTTATGTTTCTGCATAAACTTGTCTGTGTGGCAAATCCACTTCCTATTATATATATATATATATATATATATATATATATATATATATATATATATGCTCTTCCATAGGAATAGAGCACATTGGTGGATGGGGGATTTATGTGTAAATGAATATATCGCTTAAATTCAGCCTTACTGACTGTCCAGTTCCGTAGGATATCGGTCTCCGGATCTGAAGCGAAGGTTTCAATCCTGCCTCGCAGTACTGGATGGGTTAATGGAAAGTCTATAGGCACACTGAAGAGATGTAATGCATCGAAACAGCTGTCTGTGGATGACACAATAATATATATATATATATATATATATATATATATATATATATATATAATTCAGTGGTGTCTTTCTGAGGGTTTGTCAGTCTGTTTGTTTGGCTGAAACAAAATAGGGGAAAAATCTTCAAATATGTACGCAAGGAAAATCTGACACCAATTCTTGACACAGCCATACATCAAAAAGGTGTTGAACCACCGCAGCCATCAAAGATGGCATAAGGTTTTATACTTTTTTTCAATATGTGCATGTGCTTGCGTATTCCAGCGCTCCTGGTCAGACCATTTTGTCTACAGACTTAAAAATTGGCATGGTTCTGATGGGTTCAATAATAACCTCCAGATTCTCCAGAATTCTTGGTGTTTTTACTCTATTTCAGATGTTTGCCCATGGAAAACGCCAGTGATGTCATAAATAGAATTTATTCTGACCATATTTTATGCTTCAATGGAATTTTTCTTACATGACTCAAAATTTTGACGCTGCGGTCGTTCAATTATTGACTGTAATAGCGAATTGCCAATTTTTTTTTTTTTTTTGCATGACTTTTAATTCAAACGCTACGGTAATCTTCATTATAATTGTAGTTGTTGATATTCCTTTCTTCATTTCTCCTGGTAGAACTCTGTTAGGGTTTCTCTGTATGATTTCAAGACAATAACCCCCGAAGGATATTCCATTCAACCAGCCAACTTCATTGAATATGTGACTTGGCATCCAGATATTCTCTCTTTTCTTTATCTATTTTCAGTAAACGAATTATAAAATTCCGTTTAAAACAAAAAAAAAAAAAACAGAGCAAAAATCTAATTTTTGCAGAAGACTTAGATCAATCTTTAATGGTGAATAATCGATGTTTTATAGCTGTAGATGATTTTACACTACACATTCCTGCTATTCTATCCGTACACACAAAATTTGAACCACAATACGACAATATTTTGGCCCCAAAAGGATTTCATACTTCTTATTGGTGAAGTTTAACACTCTCTTCTTCAGGGTTGAGCACTTTTCACGTAGGTCAATTCGTTCATTATAAGCTATGTAGCAATGCTCTTCAAACTTTGGAATAGAGCGCTCTGGAGGATGAGGAATCTTGCGTGAGTAAATATATCGCTTAAATTCCGTCCAGTTTTGCGTAGGGCTGAGTTAAAATGCCAGCCTCTGGGTCTGAACTGAAGGTTCGAGCCTACTTCATGGTACTGGATGGGATAGTCTATAGCTACACTGAAAAGTTGTAATCCAACGAAACAGTTGTCTGTGATTGACTTATATATATATATATATATATATATATATATATATATATATATATTAGAATGTGGATTCGCTACACAAACTAGCTCATGTCTCTGCCCTCTTCGGATGAGGCCTGAAGAGGGTAAAAACATGTGCTAGTTTATGTAGCGAATCCACATTCTACTATTTATTTCCAGCTCTATTCTAAAACAACTTAACTTCAAGAGTAAAAAGTTTTATGTATCGAACACTTTATGAAATAAATCCATTACAATTCAGAAGTGGTTGTATATTATTGATATATTATTATATTATGTTATACTGCTAGCCTGATTTGTACCACATATATTGTATATATAAATATATGATTAGAGAGAGGCAGAGAGGGGTTGATTCTCCTATAATGAAAAACATAAATTGAAGTAATTCAAAAATCAAGAGAGTCTCGCTCTTTATGTTCGGGTAATGCACCTTGAAGGAGGCTGTCGGATGAATTAACCGAAACTTCCTGTGAACAATGAAAACAACAACATGGAGTGAGATTTTCCCCAAACCCTTCAAATCTTAATGGCCCTTCTTGAGAAATTAAAGACAGTATTAAATGAAGAAGCTTGACTAAAATATATTCTTTACTTACATTACATATACATTTACCATCTCGGCACTCTCCGTTGCCATTACACGGATTGGAGGCACCCCCAGGGCATTCTGCAAAAGAAGGAACAATCGAAATAAAGATATTTATTTTGCTACAACCTATCATATCAAATTATATTATACAATGGTTAAAATTAATTTAACATAATAGTACAGGTTTGGTTAGTCCCACAATAGAAACATTCACGTGACCAACGTCTTTAATACTGCGTTGGAAGAGATCAATTAACGGATTGGGAAATGGGGGCGTCAATGAATATGTTACTTCTCTTGTATTTTAGGAGAAATGATCAGTTAAGTCTGGAACTGGAAGATCTTAGTAGACATAATAAGGAATAAATTTTCAAACTTTCAGCCCTGTAGCTCAATTGGTTCAGCCTGTCAGTCTGCCGGACCAACTGGAGAAACCTTTACTGACAGTTTTGGTGGACGCTTTTAAATATTCAATATTCGATTTTTGAAAAAACTCTCCCCCTCTTTCCTCTCGATCTCAGATAGAGAGAAAACGGGGGTGGAGGTGGCAAAATGGATTCATGCTTTTCTCAAGGGTAGTAGCGATCGTAAACAGCCTCAGCCGAAACACAAACTCGGTTCGCCGATTCCGTCTTCCAGGCCAGCAAACGCTCTGCCACTCTGCACCACAGTTCCATCTAAATTGTTCGCTTGCGTGAGTGCTCACATGTTTTGGAACCGGCGCATAAGGGAAATCAATGTGAGCACAAAAAGGACTTCGCATCGTTGATTGAGAGGCAAGGAGAATGAGAGAAGGAATGACTTTGTTTATTTTCTTTCAAGCGTGCATGACACATATTTTTATAATCTTTTTCCCAAGATCGTTAAAAGAAATTCTGAAAGTAACAAATATCACATTTTGAAAACAGATTAGATTAACCCCAATCTGATTTCTATTCATCTATTTATTCGACCAAACCCTTTTTAATGTTTGTCTTCAAAGGGTTGAGGAAAAAACAGATTTAGGCTTTTGTTGGGTGACACCGAATAAGCTGACCCCTTTGATATTCTAAGTGCTTTTTTTGCAGAGTGTATGCGTATTTTCGTCCGACAGAAGTTTTTTAATAGCGAAGTTCGTTGAATTTGCTTCTACAGTCCCCGACCGGTTATTGCAAGTTGAGGTTTTGTTGATCAAGTTTGTACCAATAATTATGTCGCTTTTTAAGCCACTGATCCGAAAGAATTAGAACGGTCAGATTATTTTGTGCCAGACTGTACTTGAGATCGACTGTTACAGGAGTGTCTACGTTATTTCTCTTTTGTTTCTTCTCAAGTACTATTTATGACAAATCAGTGTTCTTGACTCTGTTTCAGTTTCCTGTTGGTGTTTGAGACATTTGATGAAAGAAGAAAAAGAGCGTCTTTGAAAGTCAAGCACTTACTGACTCAGGACTTTCATTTTTGATATTTGCTCTCAAACAGGGACCCTACTTGACACAGACCATTTTCGTTTGGTGACCGACAGAAAACTGAGCTGTGAATTTATTTCAATGTCATTGCACCGTGCAACGTAATTTTGCTCGTTGTTTGTGAGGTCTATTTTCTAATTGCGTAAAAAGTGAAGAAAAAAAATGGCTGCTTTTCCCTTCAAACTTTGCTTTCGTGACCGGGACAGTGATAGTCATAAGTAGTTGTTTTTTCTTATTTTTAATCTGTGAATAAGTCCGTTGTCCAAAAGAAAGTAAGTGGATTTCAAATTATCACTGTACTAGTCGCCTAATCAATTGAGAAACTGGTTAGTCACTCAAAGGAAACTGTCACATGATCATGTGATCATGTGATCATGTGAATATTGGAAAAACGGGTGATCAAAAAAAGTTAGTTCAATTGCATTTTGTTGGAGCAGTGATCACTAAAAAAGGTCTGCTACCGGATCAATTTAGGATAAACTTACATTGCAATTTAACCCCCCTCCCCTCTTGCAAAATCCTTTTCAGTGGGTAATTTTAAAAAAAGTTTCTCTTATCCACTGTGGGGAGTGTGTGTGCAAAATTTCAAGTTTCTTCTATGAACGATTAGGGAGAGGGGAAAGCTGAATACATATGTACGTTCGAATGTCAGAACACACAAGTCACCTAAATCTAATTACAGTGTTTAAACCAGTTGACAAGATAACCCAGAAGACCATTACTACTGTAGTGACTTTGATCCCGAGTGGGTGCCCTACATCGGTGGCTTTGTGCTATAGACTAAGCTAAGCTCAGCAGACACCTTGCTGTGCTACAATGGTTATCAGGTTTGTCTCGCAAATCATTACTCTTGTAGTAAGTTCGATCCCTACTGGGTGCCCCACTCTTGTGATATGGTGTCAAACAAAACAAACAGAGAGCACGTGTAGGCAACCAACGGCCTGCGGTCTGGATTGAAGTTGTGATGAGATTTTGACCGGTTCCCGAGCAAATACCAGGATACTTTTTTAGTGGAAGGATCAATTAGCCAAGTAAGGTTATGTCAACTCGATCTCTTCGATGGGACCAGCAGCATTCACGTTTGTTCATTGAAAAAAAAACCAGACTCTTTTAGTGATCACGAGCGAACAAAAGAAGATAGCCGTAACATCCTTTTTCCCATTTTCTAAATTGATCACACCAAACAACGCTTGCTATTAAGTGACTAATTAGACATGGGGTGCCGTTTTTGATGTTTGTTTTTTAATTATTCTTTTTTTTTGTGATTTCAGAATTTTTTTAGAATATCCAGATTGGAAAACCTGTGAACCGGCTGAGACAGTGTTATGGTTAGGGCAGTATTCTGTTTGAAAACACTGGGTTCTATCGTTGTTTCAGAAACAAGAAGAAAATTTCCCTCTGTTGCTCTGGCCACTAAACTTTCCAGACCTCAATCACATTGAGCAATTATGAGATGCGTTCGCTCTGCAGAAACCCACCATGTAACGTGTAGCAGTTAGAGACCGGCTTTTAACATCCTGTTATCCGATCCCAAAAGAGAAAACCTTTAGAGGTCTTGTAGAGTCCGTGGGGTTCGCAGATACACGGAGGACCAACGCTTTTAGGCAGGTGGTCATAATATTTCGGCGCGTCAGTATACTCCGGCTGGTCGTTTCAAACCAGAAAGTGGTATTCCCTTAAGGCAGCTGGATACCATCTTTGACATCTTTCTGGCAGCTCCTGCTTCCAAGCTGATGGAAAACGTATCGCTTTCCTTTGGACTACATCAGAGAAGCTGAGAGGGGTGGGGCTCTTTCGACTGGGTATCCTATGATTTCCATACGCTTCGCCCAGACTTGCGCCCTAGAGAGGTCACTTCAGCGTCGTTCCATTGTCTATCAAGACAGAAAGAGGCCTTCTTATTGTGTCAAGAAGCAAACGTGAAATGTGGAAAATAACACTGTGCAACTTTTTTCTCTCACCTTTTCTTTTTGTATTCCTGGGTAATAGGTGTTATTCAAAGTTGTCAATCAGAACTGCCTATAAAACTGTCAAGAGTTTAAATTGGTCCGGCCGGCTAGCTGGCTATATATGTATCATGCGTACAGGCTGTACTAAAGGATCTAGAGGGCTGAAGATTTCAACGTTCATTCTTTACTATGTCAGAAAAAAAGTTTTTGTAATTTCCCTAAATAGGTTTTTAGTGAGGGGTCATTTTGCAATGTAAGTTTATGCTGAACTGGTCCCCAATTTGTGACACTATTTTTTGAAAATTTAGACTTTCTAGTGATTACTGAACAAAGATCGAGAGAAGTAACTTATTCTTCCAATATTTTAATTGATTACCCCAATATTGTATTCTGCCAAAAGATGTGACGGTTTCTATCGAGTATCTCACTGAGCAGTTTCTTTCTCTCTCTCTCTCTCTCTTTAATTTTTCGGATGTGGAAGATAGTTCATTGGGTTTTTTTTGTTTTGTTTTTTTTTTCTTTAAATTATGAATTTATGGTTCGAACTCTACTGATAGAATTTTCATCAAGGCAACTTAATACTACAAACACCACTGATTAATTTACACGATAAAAAGAAGCATTTGCGTGGCGGTGATTCATAATTTCCCTTGGATTGCTAGTTGAGCTCAGCTCAGTCTACCGCAAGGCTACAAGTGCATTGCACCTACTGAGGATCGAACTCACGACAGTAGCGAGGCAAGATACCGTATTAATAACTGGAACCGTTGGTTTTAAGAACATGTGTCCTTTTCAGAGGACAAGTCGAACATCTGTCACCGTTAGGCCGTCCCCCACCACAGAAGGTTCGGTCTAAACATTAAAGTTACTCGGCATCATTCTTTGAATTTTCTAGCAGATAAAATTAGACTTCATTGTAAGAAATTGTAGGAATGAATTCCACAATCTCAAACGGAAAATCGAATAACTCTCTGTGTGTACGTGTGTGTGTGTGTGTGTGTGTGTGTGTGTGTACGTGTGCATGTATGTTTACGTGTGTGTGTGTGTGCACGTGTGCGTGTGTGATTGTGTCGGGGTGGGATGCGTGTGAGTTACTTTCAGTGAACTGTGTGGGTCCCTTGCCAATTCACTCACAGTACAAACATGTATGTGTATGCATGTGTAGATGTGTGTGTGTGCGTGTGTGTGTGTGCGCGTGTGCGTGTGTGATTGTATCTGGGCAGGATGCGTGCGAGTTACTTCAGTGAACTGTGTGGGTCCCTTGCCGATTCACTCACAACACAAATATGTATGTGTATGCGTGTGCAGATATGTGTGTGCGTGTGTGTGTGTGTGCGTGTGTGTGTGTGTGTGTGCGCATGCGCACTTGTATGTGTGTGTGCGTGTGTGTGTATCAGTTACCTAGTGCATGGGTCCCTTGTCGATTCGTAGTACAAAAGAGTACGGAACTAATTACTGATTGGACTTCATGGAATTTTGACTCAAAATAACGCATGCCTCGCGACCAGAGTCTTTGTTAAAAGTAAACAGTGCTCTTAAGCTGGCTGCGGAATTCCCTAGACAGTTCTGCAATTTCATTGAGACCCTACTTTCACAATCAGTGTTGTAATGGTTAACAAGCCTGCGATGCTGACCATTACAACTGTAATGAGTTCGGACTTCACTAGGTGTCCTGCTATTGTCACCTCGTGTCAAACGAAGCTAGGCATTTATGTGCAAAATATATGCGAGTGCGTGCGTGCGTGGGTATGGGTGGGTGTCGATATGTTTGGAGGATGTGAAAAAGAGAGAGTGTGTGTGTGTGTGTGTGTTTACCCGTCTGTGTGTGTGTATGATTGTTACAACTACGGAAGAAGGGTCTTCTTCGGACTTGTGGTCATTTTCGTAGTTGAGAGGCGGAAGCTAATTAAAAACTCCTTACGCACTCATTCTTCACACTGAATCCGGATTAAACTGGTTACTCTACATACATGTGTATGAAAATGTATGTGTATCAGTTCACCCGTTTCTATATAAGCTTGTTATTATATATATATATATATATATATATATATATATATATATATATATATATATATATATGTGTGTGTGTGTGTGTGGGAGAGAGAAAGAGGGGGAAAAGAGTGTTTGTGTGTTTTGTATATATATATATATATATATGTGTGTGTGTGTGTGTGTGTGTGTGTGTGTTTGAGAGAGAGGGAGTGAGAGAGGGGAAAAAGAGTGTTTGTGAGTTTTGTATATATATATATATATATATATATATGTATATATATATATATGTATATAAATGTACATATAAGAAAAATTCACGTACATTACTATAATATCTAATTCTATGTAAAACATAAAACCCTCTGAAAAGCTATCATAAATTACTTTAACAGATGTTTGGAAATAGACTGACTGAAATGACATAAATTTTTAAAAATATTTTACATTTCCGGTATTGAAAGTAGTAGCACTTTCTAGACAATGTATATATATATATATATATATATATATATATATATATATATATATATATATATGTATATATATATGTATGTGTGTGTGTGTATGTGTGTGTGTAAGGGTGGCTATGGTGATACCAACGAGTGTTTCTGTGGGGTTCAAGAGGTTTCTCCATATTCTTCCAAACTTAATTGTTCACTACTTCAAATCTGTTAATAGAGCTGAAAAATATTTTCGTCTGATTAATTCAATATGAGATTTTATTGAAAGGTGACTTGACTCATTATTGTGGAAGAGTCCATTCTGGGTGGGTGGGATATGTACACTTTAGTGGAAAAGTTCATTGTGCATACGATCATTTTGTTCATATATCTATTAAGAAAAATTACAAAAATCATCCGAATCTTGACACAAGACCACAAAATATTGACCAATAGTCGAGCATTTCACTCAATATGGTTGCAATTCGTTTTTGAGACTAAATTGCCAACCGTCATTCTACCGCAGATACCTCTGTTAGATGGATTGATATGAACATGCAGAGATAGATAGATAGATAGATAGATAGATAGATAGATAGATAGATATGAACATGCAGAGATAGATGGAGAGATAGATGGATTGATAGATATGAACAGGCAAAGATAGATAGGTACGAACATACCGAGAAAGATAGATAGATATGAACAGACTGATAGATAGATAGATAGATAGATAGATAGATAGATTGATAGATAGATTGATAGATATAAATTTTGATCTGAAATATTCAGTGAAATTTTCGATCTATATTCTTGAGATTCACCACTAAGTCAAGTTCATTGATAAGGGAGGATAATACGTTCAAAATTAACTGTATGCTGGGTAAAATAAATGCTGTTTTCATCATAAGGCTTATATTGTTATCCTTACATATCGTGTCATCCCAAGGCAATCATCATCAGCAGCAGCAGCATTTTAACGTCCGTCGTTGGACATAGACCTTCTCCAGGCTTCGCCATGTTTCTCTATCATGGGTGTCGCAGAGCAAGTACTTTCTGAATTTGTCTAGTTCATCTCTCCATTTTGTTTTCTGTCGGTCTCAGTTTCGCCTTTGATCTCTTGGGATCCATGTTGTGAATAGTGATGTCCATCGGTTGTCTTCCATTATTGCAACATGATCGGCCCATTGATATTCAAGTTTTCCAACAGATTCTATGATGTCTCGGACCTCCGTTTTCTTCCTGATATATTGTGCTGTCTGGTGATCTCTCCATGTGAAGTTGAGTATGATTCTCTCATGCGCGCCTTGCATAGTTCTCGGTTTGCGGGTCTGTCTCTGGGTTAGGTTCCATGTTTCAGCTCCATAAGTGACTATTGGGAGGATTCATTGGTTGTATACTCTTCTGGGGAACATTAAAAGTTGGAGAAATGAGTCCCACAAGAATTGAGTGAAATGCTCCATGACAGTGTCGTAAATAACACCTCTCAGCTGATTGTGTCTATGCTCAAATAATTGGGATATGAAGTCTTGCAGCATCATTTATATTCACCTGCCATTATTATCTTTTTAAGTATTCTTAACTTCATATGAGTAATGAAAGGTTCAATAATAGAGAAGCCATTATTCGCGCTTTTACTGAATTTGTGTCCGTTAAGCCTAAATAATTCTATAGAGATGACATACTGTTAAAAGATTATTGCTTCAGATCAATCTTACTTTGATCAAATGCTTGTTAGATTATCCTACGTCTTGGTGTCCCGAAAATGACACTTCATGCATAACAACCGAATATTTTACACACTGCACACACGCACGTACGCTCACAAACAAGAACATACACATACATACGCATACTCATACGCATGCGCACACGTGCACATACACAAATATACTTATACACACGCATATACAAGTATGAACATAGGCACACACATATACGCACGCATGCGCAGATACACACGCGCGCGCATGCACTTCTATGGAGAGTCAAGAACAGAAAGGAAGTGGTGCTTGAAGATTTGAAAAAGATATATATATATATATATATATATATATATATATATATATATATTTATATACATTATCTGCGTCATAGTATTTGGCGTTCTGAAATAAAGAAAGTTTGAAATACATACTGTTTGTATACAAATTATAATTATATATATATATACATATATGTGTGTGTGTGTGTGTGTGTTAATGAAAAGGAAAATTGGGAGGTGAAGAGGAAAACTCAAGAGAAAGTAGGTGGTACATAGTTCAATGTGTTGGTAGCATCTTATAATCTTTAAGCACCATGAAATTGAACAATAATACTACACTCTAATATTGGAAAGGATGGAAGATGCTGCCGAAAAAGCTATATCCTTTCTCTCTCTCTCTCTCTCTCTCTCTCTCTCTATATATATATATATATATATATATATATATATATATATATATATATAGCGGTAGGATACCGGCCTCCAGGTCAGAAGCGAAGGTTTCAATCCTACCTCATGGTACTGGATGAAATAATGGATTGTCTACAGCCACACTGTAAAGTTGTAGTACAACGAAACAGCTGCCTGTGAATGACATAATAATAATATATATATATATATATATATATATATATATATATATATATATATATATAATCTAGAAAGCTTTACTGCTTTAAACTCTAAACATTAAAAAAAACTGATTTATGGAATTTTCTTCTGTGTTTTTTTTAATGTTTTACATACACTTAGTTATTTTGGTACGATGTGTAATTTTTTTCTTGCTGGGATCATCAATTGACGACCATCTAATCGTTATGGGGATTTTAAAAACAAAACAGTTATATCAACATGCCATCCAACAGTTTTTTATCAAACGCCACCTCCCTCACAGCAATGTTTCTAAAAATTTGTTTATGTCGCACATGAAGTTTGTTATTCTATATAGGTATCATCATGATAAATTGTGTTTTATACAACAAATTATTTAGTATTTTGAAATAGGACTTACCTATGTAGATTACCCCAAAAATGTTATTAACGGTGAGAGAGCAGTATATATTGTGAGTCGTGATACATTTGCTAAAAATATCTACCTATGCTTCTATAGAGTTCAAGTGGTTTCTTCAGATTCTCTAGTGTAAATAAATGTTTATGTATTATCACTTTTATATTAAGATTCATTGAAAAGT
The DNA here is from genome assembly GCA_963457665.1 of Thysanoteuthis rhombus. Classification (NCBI taxonomy): domain Eukaryota; kingdom Metazoa; phylum Mollusca; class Cephalopoda; order Oegopsida; family Thysanoteuthidae; genus Thysanoteuthis; species Thysanoteuthis major. Next base: position 37,333,328 of record OY735238.1, on the reverse strand, counting down.
GACAGCCTGTTCAAGTGGAAGGGTCCATCGTATCTGAAGGTGGGTTGGGGATACTTTGATCAGCAGAATATGGATTTTATCTTATTTCCATGACGCTATGCAATTATCTTATTCAATTGCACTGTGCAAAATTATTAATGAGTGAAAAGCATAGATAAACACAGTCAATAATTGATCCACTGTAGCGTCAAAATTTGGAGTCATCTAAAAAGATATTCCATCAAAGAAAAATATGGTCAGACGAAATTATAGTTTTGACATCACTGGCCTTTTCCATTGGAAAATATCCAAGATGGAGTTTTTTTTTAAATCTAGAAACATGTAGATTATGGAGTACTGATGCAAATTTGCAAGTATGGTCAGGAGCGCTTGAATACACAAAGAAAAGCCTTCTGTCACCTTTGGTGGCTACGGCTGGTCAATGTCAAAAATTCCCTTCAAACTTTGCTTTTGTGATCAGAGCAGTGATAATTTGAAATCTACTGATTTCCAATGTGATAGCAGACGATAATGAATCACACAAACATATCATACATGAATATCACTGTTTCTCTGAGTTTTTGAGATGAGGTATTATTATTATTTCTATTATTATTTGGTTAGAGAATCAGGCAGAATTACTGCAAATAATCTAATGGTTCTAGGTTCAATCCTAGTGTGAGACAATAGTAATACTACTAATGCTAAGGGGGGAGTGCGGTCTATATACCCCCATTGGTTAAATGAAGTGTTCGATTCGTTACTTCCCACACCTACCAGATGAAGGCCGTAGAGTACAACCGCCGGAACGTTGTATGAAAAACAACCAAGATGAGGATAGTCCTAATAATAATAGAAATAAAAAAATAATGAAAAAATAAATATGAATATCTCTATCCTGGGCTCAAAAGCGAAGTTTGAAGTGGGTAGCAAATTTCAATACTTTAAAATTTTTTTTTTTTACATATAAGCAATCAAAAAATAACATCCATAGACAGAGAAAGGAAGAAACAGACATAAACCGGTCTGCTTAGTCACTCTATAGAAACGGGTCACATGACCAATGTCTTTAAGTTATTTTTTTTTCGCCTTTCGTTGGGTTGCGATCACTAAAAAAATTCAGATCTTAACAAAAAAATAAATGTGAATGGACTCAAACTAAGCCAGCCAACTTACAAAACTGAAGAAAAAAACTATATTGGTACTTTTGGTGGCCTTTTTGGTTGATGGTTTATGAAAAACCAAAGTAAGTTGCACTATTTATGAATTGATGGACTATTTACAATGAACTCATTCAAATAACCGATTGGAATCTTATTCAACACCGACTATCTTGGCCGATACAAGTAATAGAATTCAGTACACTATCATTGTAACAGAACCCACTCTAAAGGCAGTATTTGATGACACTGGCCTTTTAACGGCATATTTGTTTTCTTGTTCTCGCAAGGCTATTGTCTTAAGGTTAATTCGTTTTATTTGCACACTTCTAACCCGTATTTATGGGACATCACACTGTCAGAAGTCCGATAAAAAGTTATTTTTCTTTTAGCAAAACTGTCAGAATAGTTCTTTTTTTCTGTTTTCAAATAGGTCTGGCTGGCTGGCTGGCTGGCTGGCTGGCTGGCTGGCTATGTAAGTGTCTCGTATACAAGCTCGATCAATGGAGCTAAAGGGCTGAATATTTACTCTTAATCATGTCTTATTTATTTTAGTTCCACATCTAAATCTTTAGTGAGTGTTTCAATTTTTTTATGCTATATTGATCCCTAGTTTTTGCCCGTTTAATTATTTGGTCACGTGACGATTTCTTTTGAGATCAGACTTGTTGCCTTACTTAATGTATTTTCATTATCAATACACCTCGTATAAAAACCCATCCGTAATAATATGGGGTACCGTAATAACGTGAGTGTACTGAGATTCCCCGCATAGGACCGCGATCGTTCGTTACCCAAGTACTTCTCTGCAGTCAATGACACCTTTCTCAGACCCCCCCCCCCAACATACTGATCCAGCTGTAATGATTTACCCTACTACTTACGGATCCATGAATGATCGTCTCTAGCCCTTTCATGGATTGTAAATAAAGATCAAGAGATACGTTTCTCACGAATGAAACATACTTACACGCCTTCTACAACCATAATCCTTGCTATTAACGGAGGATATGAATTTCAATGAAAGAAATGTAACTAATGTGCTTTAACATAGATTGACGTTACTCTCTACATTTGCGATGAAACAATAAAAAATCATCGGTATACCATAGGTAAACGAACTAATACAATTTAAAATCATATCTTAAATATATAAGTGAGAAGTGTTCGTGGATTTCTCACCTACATGGGTACAGCCCAATCAACTTAGGCATGCCTATTCAATGAACCTGAGAGAGGTTTTAAATCGAAAAGTTTGGGGAAATTTTTTTTTTTTTTTGGAAGGGTTTCTGGAGAATGCAACTATAATGCCTAAATGGAACCTACTTTCTGTCTATATATGAATGGGGAAAAAACACGTTCGAAGATTTCATAAATTGCCTTGACTGATACTTGAAAATGGGTGACTTAAGCGACACAAAAAATCTATTGAAATTTTTTTTAATGCTGAGTGTTTAAAGTTGTAAAGCATTCTAGACTATATCTATCTATCTCTCCTCTCTCTCTCTCTCTCTCTATATATATATATATATATATATATATATATTTATATATATATATATATATATATATATATATATATATATATATATATATATATATATATATATATATATATATATGTATATATACATTCTTTTATATGCTTATACATAGTTCTTTGAGGGGTGTAAAGTAAGGGGAAACCCACCTTTCAAGGAGTCAAACGTAAAGTAGACTTTTCACTAGATTGAAATTAAATTAGTTTTGAGAGAAAAGGCATTATTAAACGTTTCAGTGGGGGACGGGGGCTCTATCTATAATGTAAAACCCTACCCTTACTTTCTGTTCAATATACATATATATATATATATATATATATATATATATATATATATATATATATATATATATATATATATATATAGTAAGCTAGCAAGCAAGCTAGCTAGCTAGCTAGCTACCTAGATAGATAGATAGATAGATAGATAGATAGATAGATAGATAGATAGATATAGGATCTAGCGGTGATAGTCAATAAACAGCTACACTTCAATAAATGGACGGAAGAAAAGATTTCGAACACATACATAATGCTCTACAAAACCCTGGTCAGACCACGTGCAGAATATACAAGCATTTTCTGGTCTCCACACATCAAAAATACCAAGAAATATTACAAAGGTAAGCCACCAAACTGGTGTCACGACTAAAGGACCTTATGAAAACCGACGCTGAATCCAGTAGCGTCCCGCTCTTCGATACAGAAGACTGAAAAGTGACCTGATACACATGTAAGAAATAACAACCAGTTTGCTAGAAATTGACTCAGATACTCACTGTGAGATATGCAAATAGGGTATACTCATGCTTGAAAAACTCTAAGAAGACAAAATGCCAAATACTCCACCATTCTGGTATTGGAGATTGATTACACCAAGATCACTACCTTACTGGAACTCCCTTTCATATAAAACTGTAAACTCTATTTCCGTTAACAGATTCTAGAACAACCTGACAAGCTATCAAAATAAACGAAACCTTTTTTAAAATAATCATCATCATCATCATCATCATCATCATCATCCTCCTCCTCCTCCTCCTCATCATCATCATCAGTCTTTTAACGTCCATCGTTGGACATAGACCTTTCCCAGGATTCACTGCAATTCCCTATCATGGGCGTCGTATTTTCTGAATTTGTCTAGCTTGGCTCTCCATGGACGTTAAAAGACTGATGATGATGATGATGATGATGATGATGATGATGATGATGATGATGATGATGATGAAATAAGCGTCAAATTCCACTCATATTTCCATTCTCTCAGCAACTTTTGTATCAAATATATGATGAATAAATTCGTGAGTATACTGGACTCGTCAGTTTAGCTCAGTCGGTAAGAGAGCTGCTTACCAATCACTTGATCATGATTTTAAATCATGTTAGGGAAATGTAAAAAAAAAAAATCAATCGGCAATTTGCATTCAAGAGTTATCTTCTCCGACAGATGTTACAGACAGTAGCTAATTGCATAAGTAGATATTGGTACTTACCGATGCAGCTGGGTCCCCAGAATCCCGGACAACATGTCATGATCTTGACATTCACGTTACAAGTCCATCGACACATTTTGATTCCATAGCTAGAACATTCGATTGACGAGCCGGGAATTAGTTCTGAGTTTGGTCCACAGATGTCACTGTCGGCTGTGTCGCAAGGCATACATATTGTTCGCGATTTTTGCAATACCGTACGCGGACAAAACAGTTCATCGTCGCTCCTATCGGCTAAAGACGGACGTACGAAAAAAGTTCCACCCAAACAGAGGATCATTGCCAATAATTCCATTTTTGTTGCAATTATATTCATATATATATATATATATAAATTTTTTTTTTTCGTTTTCTTCCAAAACTCTCCCCGTCTGCGTCCTGGGCTAATCTCTTGATTGAAGAATTAAATAATCCAATTAATACAATTAATTAATTTAATTCAGCCTCGATTAAACTGGAGATAACTGAATGGCACAATTATTGCTGTCAAAAAGCCTATCTCAATTACCTTCAAGCACATTCATTCAATGAAATTTCTCCGCTTTTTTTAAATTTTTAAACGTATTTTTTAATTCTACTTTTTCCCTTTTCTTTTTTTTTTTTTTTTCTTGTCTTTTTTTTTATATGGACGAGTTAGGATAGTTGATATAAGTAATAAAAATTGCTGTCTCCACCTGATCAATCTCCGTGAAAAACATTCAAGGTAGCCACTCAACCGCTGGTCATTGCGATTTGCAGAGGATCATGGCCGAAATTATGACCGATTAAAGGCAAGGTGACGAGGTGATCGGGTCAAGTTCAGAATGTTTTGACAACAAGGCGCTCAAGAACAAAAAAAACTTTTAAGCCAAAAGGATTTTCGACGGATGATGTTTATGACGATGATTCATGTATTGTAATATTCCACGCCGATTTCTTTGTTACGAATACTTTCACGAATATTTTCACGAATCTTGACCGATATTCATGTATAAGGAATCTGGGATAATCGCTACGGTTTCAGCGTTATCTCTCAAGGTTTTTTTTTTGTTTCCCTAAGAAAAGATAGTCAAGCGATTCATTTTTTTTTTCTCAAATACTCGTTATTATATCATAACAGCAGATCAACTTAATTGCTCCGGGAACAGCTAGCAAACGATGGTCTGATGAATTCTTTGAATATCCTGAGTTTTCGACAAACGCTGTATCCATTGATAACCATGCTGCATTTTAAAGACTCTCTTATTGTTTTTCAGGAAATCCTGGAAGATGAAAGGCTGGGATATCTCAGAAAAAACGGTCAGTTCTTGTAGATACCATTCACAAACACCAACTCTGGAAGAAAAAGTAAAGATTCAACATAACTTGTCTGTCTCTTATTGCTCGATAGACAGTGGTGTAGTGCTTCGGAGGCGCGTTGGAATAGCGTTCCCTTTGGGGGAGGGCAGAGGTAATGGCGTTCTCTCACCATCTATATACTGCTAAAATTCTCTGTTAGAATTTCACTGATAAGAAAAATGAGCCGGTATTTGTCCATATGGCCTCAAAACGTCTCTGAAATTAGTTAAATTTCTAAAATTTTATCGGGGGCGGGTGCCTTAAGATCTTCCCCCAAAGCGGGCAGCCCTGAGTCCCCTTACTTCTTTCTTTTAGCACTACACCACTGCCTATAGACACAAAGACCCGACGACCGATTTTTAAATCGAGAAAAGGAATTTGGTTACCTAAGGGAAATGCATGAGAGACTTGCGAAGGAAAAAGGTGAGGACAAAGGTTCGATAGATGGTTGGGGAGGTCATGTGACTGAAGACGGAAGTTAGCCGAAGAATTCGTCATGGAACATGGGACGCCAAGGAATTGGATTAGTAAAAAAATATTTGCTTTGAGGAACAAAGAGGTTCAGATTAATATATAAATGGATATATATTCATATTTCTCTCTCTCTCTCTCTCTCTCTCTCTCTCTCTCTCTCTCTCTCTCTCTCTCTCTCTGTCTGTCTGCCTGTCTGATACACACGCACGATCTCGTTTCATTTTCTCATCTAGTCTCTCTCTCTCTCTCTCTGTCTTTGATCCTTCGTTTCTTTTCCCTACGCTTTCTTTGCAGATTTTCTCCCTCTTTGTTCACATTACATATATATATGTAGAGAAAATGTTAATATAGTACAATAATAACAAAGTAAATGTAAAACTGGGAATAAAACTGAATAAAATTACATAAATTGCATTAACAGATATTGGGAAATAAGTGACTGAAGTGACACAAGAAAACATTTTGAAGAAGTTTTTTAATGCTTAGCGTTTAAAGCTGAAACACTTTCTAGATTATTCATATTAAATGTAGAAAGCTTTACAGCTTTAATAACTAAACATTAAAAACCTTCTTCAAAAGTTTTTTCTGTGTCACTTCTGTCACTTATTTCCCAATATCTGTTAATGCAATTCATGTAATTTTCTTCAGGGTTCTTCCCTGTTTTAAAATCGATCGTCAGGTCTTTGTCTCACACACACACACACACACACACACACACACACACACACATATATATATATAACACCGTGTATCGACGGGAAATAATTTCAAATAAGTTTGTATTTGATATAAGACGGTTCATAATTCATTCTGTCGGACCAAATATGTCCATTTCTTAAATACGATATATATATATATATATATATATATATATATATATATATATATATATATGTATGTATGTATGTATTTAGGAAATAAACACACACACACACACACACACATATATATATATATATATATATATATATATATATATATATATATATATATATGTGTGTGTGTGTGTATGTGTGTGTGTGTGTGTATTAAATGGATATATATGATCCGACAGTATGAACTATAGATTGCATTATATCATATAGTAGAGTACTGAGATTTGATTTCAACATTTACTCTTTATCATACATAAAAAACATGTTTTGTTTTTTCTCTTTTTTTCCTTCTTAAATAAGTTTTCGGAGGTTCAAGTTGCTATGTAAAGTTATGCTAAACTGGTCCCTTAGTTTGTTAGTTTGTTCTTCAAATTTAACTGCCCAAAAAAGGGCGAGATAGGTAATCAACTGCTTCTCCATTTTTCTTCTTTAATCACCCCCAACAAAAAGCATTCATCATGTCACGATTCCCATTGAGTAACTAACCAGACCTTTGGTGCATTTTTTTCAAAGGAAATTGAGCAAGGTAGACGACATTGCCCTTTTCGCAGAGAACCTACACGACCTCCAACTAATGATAGATGAACTAAATGAAGAGAGCAAGAAAGTCGGCCTACACACGAACTTCAGCTAGACGAAGATCATGTGCAACAACAACATCGGAGATGATAACACTGAGATTAAAATCGAGGACACACAACTAGAGGAAGTAGACCACAACATCTACCTAGGACAACGAATCTCCATGAGACCCTCAAAAGAAGAAATAATCAAGCGAAGAATCACAATGGGATGGTAAGCCTTTGGCAGCGCAAGCTCAACCTTCAAAAATAAGACCCCATTAATCCTAAAAAGAAGGCTGTATAACCAATGCATCCTCCCAATAGTCACTTATGAAACGTAGAACCTAACCATGAGACAGATCCGCAAATTGAGAACCATACAACGTACACATGAGAGAATTATGCTGGGCCTCACATGGAGAGACTACAAGACAGCACAGTACATCCAGGAAAAGACAAGAGTCAGAGACATCATAAAATCAGTTAAAAATTTGAAATGGCAGTGGACCGGCCATGTTGCAAGAATGGTGAACAACTGATGGACATTGCAACTCGCGACATGGATCCCCCGAGATCACATGCGCAACCGAAGCCGGCAGAGTATTAGATGGAGAGACGAGCTAGACAAATTCAGAAAGTACTGGCCCCGCGTTGCCAATGATAGGGAAGTGCAGCGAATCCTGGGGAAGGTCTATGTCCAACGACGGACGTTGAAAGACTGATGATAATTAGAGGATCGAATTATTGCATTGGAGATAAAGGAAAAACGGTTGTATTCCTGTGCAGTGAAAGATCTCTTTTAGCGTAATTCGTGAATGCTTGACTGTATCGTCACGAATGTAGAAAAAAGAATTGAAGCAACGGAGATGTGGTTTTCTTGATGGATGTTGACAAGTATTTGACAAATAAGGAAGTCTTCGGGAGAGTAAGGACTACAAGGAAACTATTGCTAACAATAAGAACGAGACAGCTAGAATATGGAAGTCACATAGCGAGAAAGGTAGTCTTGGAGAATTTGAAACTCACAGAGAGGAAGGAACCGAGTAAGTTACTTGACAAAGCGGGGTCGTAAAGGAGCTGAGTAGAACGACATAAATTGAGCTGTGGGGAGCCATGATCGTCCACTTCCGGGAGGGACACGACAGAGAGAGAAAGAGAGAGGGACTCGGTCAAATACTCGTTAATAACACGTGTAGACTGTACAGCATTAATAGTAGAAAAAAAAATTGCAAAAAAGCCCTCAGATTCTTGAAGCTCTTATAACACTTAGAAATCCTGTGCAAAATTGTATCTACTTCAATACGTTTAGATTTTTCGGCCTGTTGTCCTCATCTTGCTTCATCTTTTGAACACGACGTTTCGACCGTTGTACTCTATCGCCTTCTTCAGGTGGTTTCTATCTTTGGAACGGAGGGCCCTCCATCGGAGTGTAGGGTCAGAATCTCTTAATTATTTTTGGGTGATTGAGTCTCTTGGGTCATAATCATGTTGCTGGTCACTTTTGATATTATGATCATGTCGATGTTCAAAACCGATGTCAGAGAAGCGTTTTTCTAAGGTGGTTATTTAGACCCACGGAAAAAAATTGCTGACTATGCGAGCTTCAGTTTGGGAACAGGTGTTTCGAATGTATTTAACACCTGATAGATTGATTTTGCCAAGAATGTCACTAGTGTGTTGTCTGGAGCGTTACGTCATCATAACGCTCTGACATTATCATGCCGTTATTTCTATTATTATTTGGACAGTCCTCATCTTGGTTGTATTTCATACAACGTTTCGGCCGTTGTACTCTACGGCCTTCATCAGGTATCATCTGGTAGGTGTGGGGAAGTAACGAACCAAACCCTTTATTTAACCGACGGGGGTATATTGACTGCACTCCCCTCTTAGTAGTAGTAGCATTATTATTGTCTCACACTGGGATTGAATCACTACTACTACTACTACTACTACTAAGAGGGGAGTGCAGTCAGTATACCCTCGTATAGCTCGTTTTCTTTAATTGTTTATTCTATTTACGTTTTCTCGGCCAAGGGATGCATTAACTGTGTTTTGACGGGAGATCATTTCTGACAAAAGTTTATACATAAAACGAAGCAATTTATAATTATTCTTTTGCCAGATGATTGCCATAGCATGAAACTGATATATTTCGGTAATCACTGGTCTTACAGATGTAAAGTATGGTAGTTAAATACATCATACAAAGGCTCCAAAAAGTATTACTGAACAATGTTTTGATTAGATGTTAACGCTACGATGAAGTTAAAAGCCACTAATTTGTTCTTTACCATAATATTTCGAACCATGGATTCATCTAGGTACGATGGAAGAAATGCATCCGACATGCCAAAATATCGTCGTAATTTATTTTTGAAGCGCAGTCAGGGATTATTTAATTACCGTATTTTAAATCCGTAAGACCAAGTTATACTTATATTCCTTCGTGCGCCGTTATGCTGTAAAGTTTGGGAACCAATGGTGTAAAAGTTAGGAGTTGTCTGTTTTAATTCCTGTTGGATATGTTCTCCACCATTGTAATCATAATGAACCGGACGCTTCAAATGACCGGAAGTTGAACGACCGGAAGTTGAACGACCGGAAGTCAAAGTGATCTCGAAAAAGTTCATAAACACTTGACCTCCAAGAAAAAAATCTCTCGACAGTGGAAAAGTTTTTTGTAAGCATGAAGCAAATTACGAAAATAAGATAATTTTTTCAGGGTGTCCCTTTATCAAAATGATCAGGCGCCTCACCACGAAGCAATGCTTATGAGGGAAATCTAGCAGCCTATCAAATCTGTAAAGATTTCAATCCTCAGTAGGTTTGACTGGCCCTAGAGATGGTAGCCATTTCTGCTATGTTTTTCGATGGCTGGTTTTTTAAAATGGCCGAGATTGGATAGATTCTATTCCAGATAACTGAATTGCCAACACCTTTATTTATATATATATATATATATATATATATATATATATATATATATATTTATATATATATATATATATATGCATATTCAAATATACATTGTTAAATAACTAACAAATCACTTTATCCAATTTTTTTGTTAATTTTTTAGTTTACGTACTAACCTTTTTTAATAATGTGTGTTCAAATGGAGGATTGCCTTCTTGTTATGTTCTTTATATATATATATATATATATATATATATATATATATATATATATATACATATATATATATATATATATATATATATAAACATTGTGTAGCAAAACCATTATATATATATATATATGTATATATATATATATATGTATCATCCCTTCTTTTAAACACATGTCATTAAAAAATATAGACATATTTGTCTGTTCATTCTTATAGAAAGTCTTTCTTATTGTCACTTCGAATATCATTTTTGTTTATCCCAAGTTTTCTGAACCCTCACTGGTCATCATCACTCTCATTCGATCCGAACAAGAGAAACGACACCGGAAAACATTTTTTCCGGAAAAATGTCTATACTCTTTAACGCATATGCAATAAAACCTAAGTGTAATTTACCAATCAAACAACCAAAACACAAATAACCCAGCAGTCACCAGTCCAAATCCTGAAACAAACGAATATTTTTTAAGGGGTGAAACCAAACTCGAACAATACAACCATCAATAAGCGAAACCAACCACTTCCCGTTGCAACATTTTTTACCTGGAAGTTTCAGGTATCCCATCAACCTCTGATCTCACGTGATCTCAAACACCCTATATGTATATATCTATCGAGCATCCTTTCAGGAGTTTTAGACGGTGTGAAACTCAGAATCACCACTGGGGATTGAATTTTCTATGTAAATCTATTTACATATGCTCTATCCCCAGTATCGAGCACTCTTAACGCACAGATAACTATATATATATATATATATATATATATATATATATATATATATATATATATATATACATATATATATACATATATATATATACATATATATATACATATATATATATATATATACATATATATATATATATATATACATATATATATATATATATATATATACATATATATATATATATATTTATATATATATATATATATATATATATATATATATATATATATATATATATATATATATATATATATATACTCCCAAAACTCGTACGAAGACCCCGAAAAGTATAATTATACAACATATATTGATAAGATATTAAAACAATGAAAATCAAAGAAAGCCATTAATGTGTTCTTTTTACTCTCATTGAAGTTAAATCTTTTTTTAAAACCCGACAATGAACAAAATGTTGCCAATTTTATCCGTTTGAAATGGCTATCACTTTCTGGAACCGTCAAACCAAAGACAACAGGATGCCTCTTGGAATGATGGCCTTGGAAGAACTAAAATCAAGTCTCTCAATACTTGAGGTTCGATCCTCCCTGGGTGCTATACTACTGTGGCTTTATGTTTGAATTAGCAGAGCTTGGTTAATATTGATCGTGTTGAGGTAAACGCCAAGATCCCGAATGCTGATTTTCATGGCACTCCATTCCTTATTTAGCGCAACGCAGTCTACAATGTACCATTTCGAAACTATGCCTGGCTGAGCTAGGCTAAATAATTATCTGTACACTAATTTAGGCCTTGTCGTCAAAAAATGGCGGCAATAATTACGTAATTTTGAAATAGTATTGGTCTTATAAAATATCAAAAACGTTCTGGTTCATGTCTTTTTATTCAACAGTTCCTGAATTTAAAACTAATTTAAAAGATGACGTCTCCGATGACGTCAGCGTGATAGACATCACATGTGCATTGCTAATTATCATATGCATGGATTCCATTAGATACACATGTAGTAAATAAAATTCCCAGGAAGACCAACTTCTGGACATTCTCGCTGTGTTCTAACGAATATGATAAAAATATAAAAAGTTTACATTATTAAAACTTTGCGATGTAACTAATATTATGCATACTAGCGTTGGGCTTTATTTATTATTATTTACAAATGGATTGGCACGTCTACGTCGGATCAGGGTATTTGTGCGTACTATCTAGGATTTGAATGTCGCTCGCTGGCACTCTGCCTAGGATAAGAGTGTAATATCTGTGCGTTCTACCGAAAGATTTGGGCAGAGAAACAGACAGTAAAAGTTGCATTATTAATTACAGAGTTATATATTAGTCCTATTATTTCGGTGACACTTGCCTTGATTCTTGACAATCCCTTTGTTCAAGAATGTCAATGCATTTCTATAGTAAAATCATTTGCAACGCTTGCAATCATTCCTGACCTATGAAAATCCCTGTCTCCCTGATTTGCACCCTAGAGTAAAAACGTAAGCCTCGCATTTACATTATACCTATAATAGCCCCAATTCGATCAGTAATGCTTGCATTGGTTCCTGACCCTTGACAATCCCAGTCTTCCTGATTTGCACTCTAGAGTAAAAACGTAAGCCCTGCATTTACATTATACCTATAATATCCCCAATTCGATCAGTAATGCTTGCTTTGATTCCTGGCCACTGACAATACCTTCTCTCCTAATTTCCAATGTATAACATAGAAATGAATCTCATACAACCAGAAATGCTATTTTTTTCGAGCAGAAAACGACTAGATTCAATCTAGGGAATTTTGGAGTAGCGGTAAAGTCAGTGTACGGTGATGAGAAATGCTGAAATCTTGCTCACTTATACTAGGTTCGAATGCTATCTACAGTAAAACAAATAATGAAAAAGAAATATCAAGTTTTGCGTAATCTAAAAATCTATTTCTACTAAGTTACGTCACCAGACGTCACTGTTGACGTAAGCGTGACGGACGACTAATGCATATTAATTATCATGTGTGAATTATTATGTAAGAATCAGTAACACAAATTCGTTTATTGAATTGTTGACTGAAAAACAAGGAATTTTTTCAGATCATCGTTGTGTCTTTTTTTTAATGCCAACGTTTCGGCCGGGCTATTTTCCATCTTTCCTAAGGAATATGTTATATCCGGTGATTTCCATCGAAAACTTTTCCAAAGAGTCATTAAAAAAAAAACTATCTCGTCTCAGCAAATGCTGCGATAAAAACAACAAAGATTAGGATGATAGTCCGATAGAATCACTCAATACTAATTTACACGTTCAGCAAATAATCTTGGTAATAAGGAAAACAATTAGTAAGTTTATATCAAAGTAAGTGTTCAATTTTTATCAACTATTTGTTAGTCTTAAAGTATAGTTATTTTATTTGATAAATGAGCGGCTATAAAATTTTCAGCTCAAAAGTTAGCTGGATATTGAAAAATTTAGCCGATTTTAGCCATTTTTCGAGACAGTTTTAGTCATTGTTAACAAACGATATTTGACAACAGTTCAAAAAAACAAAAGCTTCATACGACATCATTTAATGGCGCAACCCTTTTTATAACGTCACACTTCTTATAACATAATAGCAGCTGGTAGATAAAACCCAAAACCCTTTCCTTCCTCTTTCTGTTGCTTAACATAACTGGGACCGATCGATAGACCGATAGACCGACCGAAAAGGATCTGATAGAGATATATGGACAAAAATCTTATTCATAAATTGTTGCTTTTTTCTACTTAATTTTAATTTTCGATTTGTTTAATAATCAATAAACATAAACCTGAAAATCCTGTGCAACGTAATGTTTGTGATATTTTACAAGCACAATGCAATTGAAAAATCATTTGGATATTTCTTTCATTTTTTCACGGCATTGGTGAACTAGTATTCATCTATCTGACAACAAAAAATATTCAATGCCAAAAGATTGAGTCGTGTGAATCTATCCAAGAAGTGGAACACTAATAAAATATTTACGAAGGCAGAATAATAGACCATATAAAGAGAAAATTACACCATTGCGATCTTGCTTATAAAGAAATACAAAGCAATTGTAAAATTATTTAATTATTGCCGCCATTCTTTTAAGGTAAGGATGAACTAGTCCAAATAAATCACTTAATAGTAAAAAGACCTCGACTCAGGAAATGTTGTGATATACACAACAAAAATAAGGATGCTATTTATTGATTTGAGTTGACGCGTTCTCATAATCTACATTCGTATGTATGTGTCTTTGTGTATTGTATGCGTGTGCGTGTGCGTATGCGTGTGTGCAAGCACACAGCACGATATTATTTTAGAAAAACATAATACATACCTTTTTAGATTTTCCAATTAGGTGTACATATATATATATATTTATACATATTCCGTCAATTCTCAAATGGGGAAAGAAAGATTTCGTCAGATTCCTAACATTTTAAAACTGGAGAGAACACACACTGTGAAGCAGTTTAAATTAATCAATTCTTTCTTGAATAAATTGAGTCGTATTTAGACAAAATGAAATTGATATTTTTCCTCTTATTTTTGTCTTTTTTTAAAAATAAAGAAATGGTTGTTTTCGGATAGCATTAATTTTTTTGTATTTTAGAAAAATATTTTTATAGTTTTTTTTTTCAATTATTGTAGATTAATGTTTTCGCTTTTTTTTTTTCTTGATTGTTTTTTGTTGTTTTTAATTTGTGTATCTTCAGGAAAGAATTATAGTTTTGTTTGGTTATTCTTTTTTTTGTTTAAACTTTGTTTACAGTGTACTCCGGGAGAATAAAAAAAATAAAATCCCAAAATCTGAATGTTTCCAGGATAAAAGTTCTGATAAATAGTTTCAAATCCCAAGAGTAATTCCACGATCTGAAAATGGTTCAACTTCGGAGATGCGATTGTTACGAAGGGAAAAGTCAGAATACTTCAAAACTTTCTTTAATTTTTACTGTCCTTTCTTTCTTTCTTTCTCTCTGTCTTTCTTTCTTTCTTTTTTGCGTTTTCTGCTTTTCTCTTTCTTACCTCTTTCCCTTTTCCTCTTTCCTTTCTTTCAATTCGTATATTTTTCTTTTCTTTCTTTTTCTCTTTCTATCTTTCTCAGCTACTTTTCCTTCCTCGTATCTTTCTTTCTTTTTTTTTATCTTTTACTATTTCACTTTCTCTCTCCTTCCATAATAATCTTTCCTCCCTTCCTTTCTTTTTCTGTCTCCAGCAAATTCGTCTTCCTTATTTTTCCAAAATCTTCAGAACTTTCTCCTTCGACAAATCTTGACCATTTGTATTTTTTCGTCCAATGGATAGTTTTAGTTGGGTGTGTTTGGGGGGTTTGTTTGTTTTTCGTTTTTTATTTTTTGTTTTTTGTTTTTTTGTAACTTTCCTCTTTTCTTTCCCTTTTCCTAAATGCTTTTCAAGTCCAGTGCAGAAAGAAGGGACAAGAAGTTACAAAACATTCTCGTAGCTTCGGGTGGCTTTCCACTGAAGAAATGTCTTTAGAGCAAGTTGTTTTTTTAGATATGAAAAGGCCAAGCAGAAGAGAAACCACTTCGCCTTCTTTACGAATCGCCGGCCACTCAACTGAAAAACCTTAACAGCGCATGCGTCTAACAAGGGTTCTCAAGACACGACATAAGTGTGACAGTACATTAATTCATATATATATATATATATATATATATATATATATATATATATATATATATATATATATATATGTATGTATATATATATATATATATATATATATATATGTATATATAAATATGTATATATATATATGTATATATATATATATATATATATATATATATATATATATATATATATATATATATATATATATATATATATATGATGCCTCCACTGGAATATTGTTATAATATATTGTCTTATTAACATTTAAAAATCTTATCGAAGTTTAACATCTTCTCATCACACATCAGCTTGCTATACATAATATAATTGCCTGTGTGAGTATATGTATATGTATACATATATATACATGTATATATATATATATATATATATATATATATATATATATATATATATATATATATATATATATATATATATATATACATACCACTGAAAAACTTGCATTAACGGATATTTGGAAATAATTGATAGAATAAATTTCGAGAATACCTTTCTAGACTATATATAATTCGACAGAATAATTATGAACGAATTGTATTATTTGAAACTGTACTTCAAATGACGACTCTTTATTACACGGAGAATGTGTCACTTAGCCTAGACAGCGTAAGTAGAATAAACAATCAAAGAAAATGGGGCTGCTGCGTGAATCGAACCTGTGACCGATCAGGTAGTCGTTTTAACGTAGCATCACTCTTACCATTGTAAGGCCCATATATATATATATATATATATATATATATATATATATATATATATATATATATATATATATATATATATATATATATATATATATATATATATATATATATATATATATATATATATATATATATATATATATTGGTGCCCAAATTTATATATTAGTCCCCATGGGGCAGTAAATGCAATAAAAAAAGACCTAGCTCAACATGGAGATACGACATAGAATGATTTGTTTGAACGAGCACGATCGCCATGGAAGGAGATTGGAAAGGCCTTTGTCCAGCAGTGGACATATATATATATATATATATATATATATATATATATATATATATATATATATATATATATATATATATAATGAGACTAACATCAAAAGTTCGTAACAAAGTTGTATGGGGAAAGCATCACTTTTTTTATTTATTCAATTATGTGTATATATATATATATATATATATATATATATATATATATATATATATATATATATACATATATATATATATATATATATATATATATATATATATATATATATATATATATATATATCCTGACCTCCTGATCTTATCATGAATAGAACTAAAACAGGAGGCACCTGCCCCCACACCCAATTTGAATCCTGAATCTAATTATAACACTAGAAAACGCTTTTGTAATGCAATCTTGACCTGTATAGGTTAATGGCCTTTCTCCAAGGGGGTTGGGTTTGTTCTCTCTTTTGGGGAGGCAGGAATTTGGCCTCTCTCCTGGGGAGGTGGGGTTATCTCTATTTTCAATCAGCCAATTTGTTCAATTGCCTCCTTCACCGAAATGATAAATACATAAATAAAAATAATAATCGGCCAATTAGCACAGAGGGGAAATAGAACAGGCATGGCTGGGTGAGCAAAGTGATCAACTAGGAACTGTGCAAGCGACCGAGTTTTGACCAAAACAGACCAATACATAAGCGCGGATAAGAATCTGTCGTAGAAAATGAAACTCATAAAACGTCTGGGACTTCAAACAGATCTCCCAATACAGGCCAGAAGACCAGATCTAGTTGTCGTGGATAAGAAAAAGAAGACGAGTCAGATTGAGGATTTTGCTCTTCCTGTTGACCACAGACTGATGCTTGAAAGGAAATGAAAAACTAGATAAGTATCTAGACTTTGCCAGAAAACTGAAACAATTATGACACATGAATGTGACAGTAGTACCAATCGTGACCAGAGCACTAAGAACAGTCCTTACAGGCCTTTCAAAAAGGTTGGAGGAACTGGGAGACTGGTCACGGATTGAGACCCTCCAGACTATAACAATATTTGTCAAGTCAGGAGGGTTTTCTCACCTCACATCCATCTAGCTCTCTTTTGATTATTTTTTAAACCTCTCCGCCTGTTTCTTGATGGAACCATTTGATATTTTATTGATATCATTTATTCGATGTAGAATTGCGATTGACGTAATCGGCTCGAGCAATGGAATCAACGGCCTGAGTTCAAACTCAAGGTTGTTTATGCTCACTTTGCACTAATGCCCCTTGGAAAGGTATTAATCCACCCATACCTATCTATGGTTAAAATAACAGGGCAAATTGGACTCTCAAGCCTTTGGAAGGCAACCAGTCTAGGAGAATGACAACTATGATTCCAAACCAAGAAATAGAGCTCCCTTAAGGCGGTTTGTCGCCCAATTTGACGTCATTCTGGTAGCTCCTGCAGCCTAACAGATATAAGATTACTGTTCTCTGCTTTCCTCGGGACATCAGCGAGGTCGATTTGGGTATTCTAAAGATTGGGCATCGGAGGGTCTCCGTACGCTTCGCCAAAGCATGCACCCTGGAGGGAACGTTCCATTGTCTGTAGAGACAGAAAGAAGGCCATTCATTCATTATTGAATGGGACCCTTATGCTTACTTACTAGATTCTCAATGTTTGGATTGATGTTTGTGAGTTTTAGTCTCATGCCTTCCTGCTCGCATGTACCAATTCTATTCTTTTCCTTGTTGTATTGACTGCTCTGGGGTCACATTCAACCGAATATGAAGTTATGAAATACAATAAAGTTCTTTACCCATTCCAGACCACGGGTTTAAACACAGCTGTTTGGTTGTATTTGACAATCACATTTCAGTTCTTTCAAATTCTTATTTGCATTCATCATTGAATTATAGTTTATCTCGGATGTTTTCACTGACGGATTCTATATCACGGTCAAGAAATTGTACGTGACAATCTATCGCTTTCCCCAGCTCAATTTTCGCCTTTCTGGGGTGATATTGCCTCCGTTAAGAATGTCTGGAGTTATTGAGGAGAGCCCCTGGAGTTGTGAGAAGACTTGTTGTCACTCAATCTCTAGTGAGAGCCACCAGTCATTATTGGTGTGAAAATTTAAGGAGTCAAAATAATGATAATTGGCGCGTGTCAGTCTCGAGGGGGTAAGAAGTGGATTATGACAGGGAGGAAATGGAAAGGGGGGGGAGAAAATCACAAATTAATCATGAAGAAGAAGAAGAAGAAGAAGAAGAAGAAGAAGAAGAAGAAGAAGAAGAAGAAGAAGAAGAAGAAGAAGAAGAAGAAATGCAAAACAATGTGTAGATATAGTCAGAAGAAGAAGGGGAGAAGGGGAAGGGGAAGGAGATGGGGAAGAAGAAGAAGAAAAAGAAGAAGGGAAAATAGGGGGAAAAGAAGAACGTATCAAAAAAAGGAAAATTAAAGAAAATAAAAAAAAACGGCAAGAAATGAAAAAGACAGAAAAAGAAGTTGGAAAAATAAGAAAAGAAAGAAAGAAAGAAAGAAAGAAAGAAAGGGAGAAAGGAAGAAAGAAAAAAGTAAGAGAGAAAGAATGAAGAAAGAAAGACCGAATGGAGAAGGAACGCAAGAAAGAAAGGAAGAAAATGAAAAAAGGAAAATAAGGATGTTGAAAGATAGAGACAGAAAGAGAAAAGAGGCCTGGGGGGAAGGGGGGGGAATGATAGAGAATAGACAAAAATGGAAATAAAGTGAGGAAATGTGTTAGAAAAAAGATAGGTCAGAAAAATAGAGAAACACAGAGAGAGTGGGAATAAAGAGAGATTTTAAAAAGAAGGGATGAAAGAAAGACAGGAAAAATGAAAGAAAGAAAAAGAGAAGGATCAAAAGAAAGAAAGAAAGAAAGATAGAATATAGAAAACAGCGAAAGAAAGAAAGAAGGAGTATAGACCAAAAAAAAAGGAAAGATTATGGAACAAAAGAGAGAAAAAAAGTGAGAATATAAAACGAAACAGGAAAAGGAAGAAAGAGAGAATCTAGGCCACAAGAAAGAAAGAAAGATAGAGAGAGATATCATTGAACAAAAGAAAGAAATGAAGAAAGAAAGAAAGAAAGAGAGAATATAAAACAAAACAGAGAAAGAAAGAATATAGGTGACAAGAAAGAAAGAAAGAAAGAATATTGGTCTCATATACGAAAGAACGAAAAATTACAGAACAAAATGAAGAAAGAAAGGAAGGAAGTGGGAATATAGAATAAAAAAAGAAAGAAAGAAAGAATAATGGCCACAAGAAAAAGATAAAAGAAAAAAGAAAGAGAGATTAAAAAACAAAAGAAAGTAAGAAAAAGAAAACATAGAACCAAAAAGTGAAAGAAAGAATGTTGACTGCAAGAAGGAAAGACAGAATATAGAACAAAACAGAGAAGAAAGAAAGAAGGAAAGGAAGATTATTGAATAAAATGAAGATAGGAAGAAAGAAAGAAAGAATATAGGCCACAAGAGAGAGAGAGGTTAAGAAAGGGAGAAAGGAATAATATAGGCCACGAGGAAGATAGAAAGAGTCTTGAACAATATAAAGAAAGAAAGTACACGAATAAGAAAGAGAGGTTGAAAGAAAGAAAGAATATAGATGGAAAGAAGAAAAGAAAGTGAGAATAAGCAGACGTTTCAACTCCAAATCCTTTACAATCAACAACCGTTCAAGAATGTTCAGTCTTTACAAACTTCTTAAAGGAGAGGGATTGGTGTACTCGTTGCATTGTGTCATATTTTCTTTCCTAACCCCAATACCCACAGCCTCACCCCCTGATTAATAAAAGGACACGTGTAGACGACTTTCAATGAGCTTCCGACTCCCAACCATAATCCTCAACCTCGCATCCATGGCCTCTCCCCTACTCTCATCTAAACCCCACCCTGATACTCGTACCGTCAATATTTACACCATTGTCCAAGCAGGCTCATTTTCTGTTGCTGAATATGTCGTCTGCATTCCTAGTTGCCCGTTTCATCTCTCATCTACGAAGATATCAATGGACTTTCGTTATCATTATTACATGATCATCTGATTCATTCAGATTGTCATCCTCATATCGTGTCTCATCGTCATCAAGTTTTGGATTCAACTAAAAATGAATTAATTGATACGAGATATCGGGTAAAATGTAGATTCCGGATCCCAAAATTGATTCAAGTCAAAAGCACATAGGTTCAGATTACACCGGAATCAAAATTCAATTTATTTTAAGCAAAACAAGTTTGTTTGTTTGTTTTGTTTTTTTTTTACAGCTACCTAAACATTTAGACGACATCAACCAAGATAAGGACACTAGTCTGTAAAAAAGTGGTTAAAAATGGAAGGAAGTTATGAAAGCCAAGAAGAGACGAGGAGATAACTGACTGTTCGAAAGCGAAGTTGTTATAATTAGCAAGTCAGCCCACAGGAAAATATGGAAACTGAAGGAGTTGACATATATGACAATAAAAAAAACTAATGATTAGTAAGCCAAGTGTGTAAACTGATGCTGTTGGAAAACTGTCAAAAAGTGATAGATACATAGATAGATATGAAGAGACTAAGATAGATAGATAGATAGATATGAAGTGACAAAGATAGATAGATGGATAGATAGATATGAAGAGACTAAGATAGATGGATAGATAGATAGATAGATAGATAGATATGAAGTGACTAAGATGGATAGATAGATAGATAGACAGATAGATAGATAGATAGATAGATAGATATGAAGAGACTAAGATAGATAGATAATTAGATAGATAGATAGATAGATATGAAGAGACTAAGATAGATGGATAGATAGATAGATAGATAGATAGATAGATAGATAGATAGATAGATATGAAGAGACTAAAATAGATTGGTAATGTCCTCTGAGACTAGCTTGTAGTCTATCTCTCAGTTGTGGGAACAATTTGTCTGCAGGTACGTGTACGCGTGTGTGAGTGTATGTATGCAAGTATGTATACATGGGTAAATGTATGTTTGTGTGTGTATGTTTATATGTGTGCATGCGTGCGAGTATGAGTATGAATGTGTATCTATGTATGCATGTATGCATGTGTGTGCTTGCATGTATATGTTTGTACGTATGTGTATTCATGTGTATATGTATGAACGTGCATGAGTGTTTGAGTGCGTGTGTGCGTATATACGTACGTATGTGTGTGTGTGCTTTTACTGAGGACTTTGATTTCTATTTAGACATCTACCATAGAGCAATTGTTTGTAGGTTAATCTCGCAGATCCATTATTAGTGCAGCGTGATCCTCACTGGGTGCCCTGTAGCGTCAGACTGCTAAGCTGAGTAAAAATTAGAATCCGTCTACCAAAACTGTCACCAAGACATAGGTTCCTTCAGTTTTTAAGTTGGTCTGTATATCAGGCTGGCTCGCTATGTATATATCACGAGTACAGGCTTCACCAATGGAGCTAGAGGGCTGAAAAATTAAACATTCACTCCTTATCATATCTTTTTAATGGGTTTTGGGAGGGGTTCCATTTACAATATAAGTTTATGTTAAATTGATTCCTTAGCTTGTGTTAATTCTTAGTATTCATACTTGTTTTTATGAAATTCGGATTTTTTTAGTGATCAGTACCCAACAAAAGGCGAGAGAAGTAACTTTAATTGATCACTCCTTTTACCGATTTTTAGTTGCTCACCCTCTACATAGCATGCACGCTGCCAAAAGATGTAGTTCATGCTACAGTTTCTTCTGGTTGATTAACCAGACCTATCTATTTTAATTTCTGTCTTAACCGGGGTTCAAATTACAGTTATACTTTGAGCCTGTCCACAGAGCAGGGTGAAATGGGCGTGGCCAATTATTTGACCACTGACGGATAGTACTTTACCCCTGGCGGGAAGGAGAGAGAGGTTCTTAAGAAGTACATCCGGGTGTTTAGACATCGTCCCCTGTCCAGAAGGGAGAGGAGGGGGTTCAAGGGGCGTGAGGGTGTGGGGTAATGGTCAGTGCCATTGGTCAGTTAGGTACTAATCAGCAACAACGGAAGAACACTGACCATTCTAGTTAGTGGCTCAAGTGGCCAAGGTTTCGTGTGAGCTGAAGAGAGGAAAATAGCGAGGGACAAATAAGATGAAAAGAAAGGACTTCGTGTTATAGAAGTTTCCTATTCATGAATAAGTTTTACAAAACCATAATTTTAAAACTCACACACGCGTTATTTCCTTTGTTCTCAAAATTGTGGCCACCCGGCGGTAACTTCGTCAGAGAGGTTAAAGGTAGAAATGACTTCACTGACCAAACTACCGCGGGGTGGTTAACATTTTGAGAACAAAGGAAATAACGCGTGTGTGTATTTTAAATTTATGGTTTTGTGAAACTTACCCTTAAATAGAAAACTGCCAAGATTACAATTTAACATACCACACATGGGGTCTAATCAATTCTTTGGCTGAAAAGACCAGTGAAAATAATATGAAAAGAAGATTTCCATTTGATTGAAATGAATAAACGGGAAGGAGGGCGAGAGATTAAGTTGAGAACTTCATCATAAAGAGTAGCTATAAATAGTAAAAAAAGGTTCAGTGTTCATAGTTGTATTTTTCAGCTCACAGAAGAGCTTTTTTTTACTAAATATCCAAGTTATTAGATATATTTTTTGTATCATTTCAGTCATTTATTTCCCAATATCTATGCAATTTATGTAATTTTATTCATTGTTTTTTCCGTTTCACACATATTTTGTTATATATATATATATATTAACAGATTCAATAAATCTGTCTGTCAGGCTGGCTCGCTATGTATAAATTACAATGTATAAATTGTCTCTTGTTGAGATCATCAGTTGTTTACCATGGAACCGTTTCAGGGATTTTGAAAACAAAACAGTTATATCAACATGGCTCTCAGTAGTTTTATGTAAGGTTTTATGTACATTGTATATTGATATTATTTTATACTACTTATTATTATTATTTTTTTTTTGAAACAGGGCTCACTTATTCAAAAAATGTACTTAACGATGGGGGATCATTAAGTATAACAATAGACATGACTCGCTGTTCGTGTCATTTCTATCGAATGTTCACCTATGTGAATATTAAATCTGTTTTATATCATAGTTAAAAATTGGAAAAAAAGAGTGATCAATTAAAGTTACTTCTCTCGCCTTTTGTTGGGCGCTGATTACTAAAAAATTGGAAATTAAAAAAAACAAGTATGAATGCTAAGAATCAACACAAATTAAGGGACGAATTTAAGATGAACTTACGTTGTAAATTGAGACCCCCTCCCCCCAAAAATTTAAAAACAAAAAACATTTTTTCTGGACATAATAAGGTTTAAATGTTTAATTTTTCAGCCCTCTAGCTCCGATGCTGTGGCCTGTATGCGTGATACATATATACATAGCGAGCCAGCCTGACAGACGGATATATTGAATCTGTTT
Source organism: Thysanoteuthis rhombus (assembly GCA_963457665.1). Classification (NCBI taxonomy): domain Eukaryota; kingdom Metazoa; phylum Mollusca; class Cephalopoda; order Oegopsida; family Thysanoteuthidae; genus Thysanoteuthis; species Thysanoteuthis major. Next base: position 37,309,055 of record OY735238.1, on the reverse strand, counting down.
ATATATATATATATATATATATATATATATATATATATATATATATATATATATATATATATATATAAGATTTACAAGGATATTACCTGGTGAATGTCAGCATTTCTGTATAAATTAGTGATAAATTTTGTTCTTGTAATATTGTCACATTATAATAATGATTGCAAGAATAAAACCTCCAAGTTCTTTATTCATTATTATGGCGATGGCACTAATGGTAAAACCGAGATGCACAGTCTGACAAGGGTTAAGGATAGAAGGTTTTTTTTTTTTGAGGGTTCACATGAAGTACAATGTTCAGGCAACGGAATCGAGAGGTTTTTCTGAACTCGAAGCATGAATCAGAGAATGTTGTGCAAACGAAACACTCGAAATGCTTGCTGATGTCGGGAATGTCCTCGTCAATCACTGGCTCGGCTGACGTTTGCACTTGGCAAAATTTGCATAACAAAATTCTCAAACATTCCTACCGATTATTTCTATTATTATTCGGACAATCCTCACCAAAATGAGGATAGTCCAAATAATAATAAAAATAAAATCGTGTTGTTACAGTCATAAAACTCTACGGACAATTTAATGTTGGTAATCATGAATTGAAAAGGTTAGGAAAAGTGTCAAAAAGCTCCCGGCGTCTTCCAAGTTGTTACTGGGGACGAGAAACGGATCTTTCTTCACAATGCTAAGCGCCGATGATAAACTCGTCCCCCAGCTTATAGGTCTCGTAGACTGTTTGGTTGGATATGCAAGAAATCACCTATGGATAAACGAAACATGAGTCCAGGGTTCTCAGCTGATGAAGGCTTTGTTGAAAACACTGCGAATACTTCCGCAACAACAGTCGTATGAATTTATTTATCTATTGAATATTTATCTATTTTCCCATATTCGATATTTTGAATAAAAGTATTTCATATTTGATTTATTTTGTGTCTCATTTTCAGCTGCGACGAAAGTCGACAGTTCTCTGAACGCAAGACAGTTTTTTTCCGTTCAGACAAAATTTGAATCAGTTTATAGCGTTCATACGAACGGGATGATGAAGAGATTTTTTTTTCCTTTTTTTACGCCACACTGCGTCATATCACTTATTTTGAGATCAATTCTTGAGTTAAAAGAGGAAAGAAAGTTAGAAGAAAAAAGACAGAAAGAAAGAAAGAAAGAAAGAAAGAAAGCAGACTACACAGTGTTTATGATGAATATATATTCTCCATGTATATATTTATTTTATTTTTTCATTTCTCATAGAATTATATAACATTTTGGGCAATATCTTATTTCTAATGCTATAATTATTCATTTTTGTTTCAGACGTTTTAACGTGGATTGACATGAAAATGTTTCTGGACACCCTTAAATATGTACAGGAAACTACAAATGATAAGAAAATAACACAAAAAACACCAAAATTGTTCTAATTTATATTCATAAATATCATATTAAGTTAACAATCAGCAGTGTTGGGACTTGAAATTCCAGAAATAACATTTTCTCATTGCATATGTTTACCACAAATATTACCTTTTAAGCATAGTTAACCCTCAAAACAATTCTATTCGCCCTTGCATTAATTTGAGAAAAAGAACTGAGTATTCCTCTTCTAAGGGAGGTAACTCAGAAAAATCTTCCAGAGTTTTGTCCCTTGCATCGGTAATCGCAAACAAAAACACCTGAAGGGAAAACTTTCGGATATTTCATATCAATTTCTTCAAGAATTAAATCTCAAGACTCTAAAGATTTTCGCTGATAGACATTACCTTTTTCTCTCTTTCTGAGAGAAAATTTGTCAGCATTTCATGTTGGTGAATTTCTATATTCGACACGCTTTAAATTTCAATGTTTTTCCTCGCAAGCAAAGTGTAAAAAATATTCGCATTCTAACGTAAAGTAAAAGTGGCAGAGAACGATTAAGCAGCGTTGAAAAAAGTCAAAATTAAGGTGGGTAACTGCTCAGGGACACCATGTGTACCACATAGACTGTGGCCTTCGACCAAATTATACAGATCTTCGTTTAGAAATATCATGCTGATGGGAGGTAACTCTTGAAAAAACTTTATTGAGTTACCTCCCCTGGACCGATGTTATATCATATTTTCTTGTCTTTTGGGTTTCTTTTTTTTTTTTCAAGATGCCTTGGATTATTTTTCCATAGAATAATTTCTTTTAGATACCAGAAGTTGAATTTTTGGCAGATAAATATTTGTTGGTGGATTTCTCCGTTTTGTAGGCTTTAACTTTCTATGTCCTCTTTTCTGAAAATGTCTTTTTTTTTTTTCAAAAAGACTCGAACAGTATCAACTGATTATATTTTTTCCCTTGGTTCTTCAGAGGAAAATTACGGAGGTGAGGATTGTCACACGATATACAACACAATAAATCAAATCGGGGAACTGAGTTCAGATTCCAGTCGGGTCAGTTGCTGTTCACTTCATACTAATCTGAAAAGCATGAATCTACTCTCCTCTATAGAAATAGGTAAAAAAAAAAAGAAGAGTATACAGGTTTTCCAGTCATGCTTCCTCTCCCACATATATTGGAAAATAGTAGAGCATATCGTGCTCGCTAGCCTTGTTTGGCAAGCAGTCTACAGAATGGACAACTCTTTCTGGGAGTGGGGCCCTTAGTGTAGACTGGTCCTACTCCTGAAACATTGTAACTTCTTTTGTTCTTTAAGTTCATCGAAAACTCAATTTATGGCGTGAAACTTGAAATGCTTGTGATCGAGAAAGAAAAAAAACGAGAAAAACCCTGTAAAGATGAGAGGAAAAAAAATCAATTTTTTCAAGTACTTATCCCAAGCATCTGCGACATGGGAAGTTCCCGATTAAAATCTAAAACATGAAGCGGCTACAATTCTCTTTCCTTATTTCTATTGGCCAATCCTTTCCCTCTCGCTATCCTAGCACCACCGATCTCTGCGGAATTAGACTTTCAACTGACTAAAACAAACCTAATCTTCTCCTGCAACATTTATTGTGCCAAATTTAGTTCTTTGCTTGATACATTCAATCAATCTGAAAGCTTGGAAATCCTAATATTTATGATACCATTCTGTCGCATGTTACTTAGAGAGGAAATGGGCATCACCAGGCAATTCCGATTGCTCTGAGAAATGCCATGAAAGGGCATCATCGGGCAATTCCGATTGCTCTGAGAAATGCCATGAAAGGGCATCATCAGGCAATTCCGATTGCTCTCAGAAATGCCATGAAAGGGCATCACCAGGCAATTCCGATTGTTCTGAGAAATGCCATGAAAGGGCATCATCAGGCAATTCCGATTGCTCTGAGAAATGCCATAAAAGGGCATCATCAGGCAATTCCGATTGCTCTGAGAAATGCCATGAAAGGGCATCATCAGACAATTCCGATTGCTCTGAGAAATGCCATGAAAGGGCATCATCAGGCAATTCCGATTGCTCTCAGAAATGCCATGAAAGGGCATCACCAGGCAATTCCGATTGTTCTGAGAAATGCCATGAAAGGGCATCATCAGGCAATTCCGATTGCTCTGAGAAATGCCATGAAAGGGCATCATCAGGCAATTCCGATTGCTCTGAGAAATGCCATGAAAGGGCATCATCAGACAATTCCGATTGCTCTGAGAAATGCCATGAAAGGGCATCATCAGGCAATTCCGATTGCTCTCAGAAATGCCATGAAAGGGCATCACCAGGCAATTCCGATTGCTCTGAGAAATGCCATGAAAGGGAATTATTCAGAAAGGCACCTGAACATCTACAACACCAGTGGTCACCATTTTTTTTCCCAATTTTTTTTTTTTTTTTTTGCTTAACAACTATTTTTGTGAGGTAAACTTTCCGTGCCGTCCAGCATTTCTAAATCCAATTAGCCACTTAACAGCCATTGTAAACGGCTAAAAGTGACTGCTTTCGTCAAAAGTGGATAAAATTGCGTAGATTTAACTTCCAAGCAACAGTAAAGGCTCCAAAAACTCCTAAAAAGGTGAAAGTGAATATATAACATATATCAAGACGAGAATGAAAATAAAAGTCAGTTTTGGTTGGTAATCTTTGTAATAATGCACTTTCAGCCATATCAAAATAAAAGAATACTGGATTCCAAATTTAAAGTACATTATTGCGTCGAATACAGACGTACCTTCCAACTCAGTAAAGGGTCAATCGCTAACTTAGAAGCTAAAATCGGCCTCTAGAGGGCGCTATCGCCCAGGTTGGCGACTACTGTACTAAGATATTGTTTGTACTAAAACTCGATTTAAATCCTTTGTCGGTATCAGATTTTTGCAAGATTAGGCAGAGATTCAAGCTACAGAATTCAATCAAAGAATTTTTGGAGGCCTGAGGTGTTTTGTAGTAACATCTCCCTCTCTTGAAATTGAAAAAGGTAAAAGAGATTGATTTTCAAGAGAATTTCAGTGTTCAATATTTCAAATGAATTGACGAACAAATCATTACTCTTTAACACCACAAAATCTGGTAAAATTAGCAGTTACTCTTCATAAATACACGAAGAATCTTTTTTGTCAATCTTTCGTTTTATGTCTGTAAATTCAAGAAATAAAGAAATCTACCACCATTAGTTGAATCACAACAGATTGCTTGCAGTCTACATCTGTCAAAAATAAAATATGGGTTAAATATTACAGAAATTCGTTTACTGATGATAAATCATTTACTGTGTAAATAATGTCTTCGATGAAATTCGATAATAAATTCTGGGGAAAAAAAACCCTTGTAGATATTTGTTTTATAAGCCATTTGACGTTCCATCTATGATTCGGTATTTAGTTTTAAGGTTTGACCAGTTACCTTCAATGGTGTTTATATGCACAGTTGAGTTAGTGGAACTGCTAATGTTTGTACCGATATAACTGGTGCTATGTATGCTTGCATAATGAATGGTTATAATAGGAATGGAAATTAATATGGGTCAGAACAAAGACATTGAAAATTGGGTTGAACATCTCTGTTGATTCAAAGATTTATGAAGTTTTGCGAAGTAACGGAAAGATGTCAATATTTGAGATTGTAAGTAAGACTAATTAATAATGACCAGCGGTTAATCTATCAAAGTAAGCAGCAACAACATCTGCAAACATTCAGAATTATCCTGGTTTGAAGACAAATTGCCTTTGTTAGGAATCTCAATGTAAGCCTCGATTTTTTGCTGGTTTTGCCATGGAGGTAAACACCACTACAAACCAGTGAATTTTCCTGACATAGAAACCTGACCGAAATAATATTTAACATGTATTCAAGGACAGCTATAAGCAGAGACACTTCTATCCATAAATACATGAGAGATTCAGAATTGGAGCTGAGAAGAAAAGAAAAATATACAAAATTCCAATATTTGACAATGTTAAACATATTTATTGATTCATGAATATTTTTATGATCCATCCACTTAGTCCAAGGGTTAAAGTATCCTTGGATAGAAATAGATGAATAGAGTAGCACATTCTGAGAGAGAGACAGACAGACAGACAAAGAGAGTACTTATGCACATAATATTAATAATCAAAATACTGCTATATACAAAGGCTTTTGTTTTCAAACCTTCACTCAAAAAAAAAACAAAAAAAAAACAGGTGATTAATGGTTTTAGTTGAGGATGGTTGGTGGAAAGGTTTTCGTTTCATGTATTTGTCAAAAGCCTGGATATTTTTTTATTTTGGAATACTTACAATTAAACATTTGAATGAAATCACAAAGTGTTTTTGACTTCACAGCCAAATATGAATGAATTATACAGACAAAAAAAAAAAAATGAATGAATAAAACAATTTTTACAAAAGGGTAAATTCTAATATTTTGTTCTTTTTTTCCATATCTGCAATGTGTGAATTTGAATTTTTTTCTTTCTCATAAAACAAAAAATGTTTGCTGCAAAGTATTCATATAAAACCTTTTACCCTTTTCACTCAGTCCAAAAATTAAAAAAATAAATATTTAATAAAAAAAAAGTTTAGGATTTTTTTTGTTATTCTTTTAAATATGTTAATGTTCAATTCCTATATATATATATATATATATATATATATATATATATATATAAAGTTACGTGACCTACTCTATTTTGCTTCAAAAACATTCCGGATTTTTCTATAGGTTTTTGGAAGGGGCAAAACAAAAACTAAAGATAACGTCACTTGAACTTGTTCGCCCTGCTTGGGCCTCACCAGCCACCTGTAGTCCTAGCAACAGGTGTTGAGTTTTCTCTAAATTCCTTGTTTGAGAGGCCAAGCCATGATGATGAATATTACATAAGCTTTGATTGGGCAGTGAGAATAACATTTTTTTTTTTCATCTCAATTGAAAAATGAACTTTTCTTTTTCCAAGAATTTGAAGTGAGATTAATTTTCTCTTTGGTGGATCCGATCACTTATACATACACACATCTCCCGAATAATCACCAGCAACAAACGAAGTTTTCAGGGGAATGGTTTCGTCATTATATACAAACTCGACTTCTCTCCCACTAGTCTAGCAGTGATAGAAGTTTGGGGCGGGGGGACTCGGAGGATAACTTCCTTTTTTGAGGACAATTCAGATAGTAATGTTGGATGTATCATCTATAGAAATTCGTTTTGGCGAAGTCAAATCCGTCCAGGGACAAATCCTGAAATCGGAATTGAGATCAGATCTTTAGCGTCATGACACACTTGAATGTGACCCTGGACACTGAGAACCACTTTTGTCAACAAATCATTTTTTTTTTTCAATGCATGAGGGCAGTTATTTTACTGGTTTAGCCCAGAGGAGAGAGAGAGAGAGAGAGTTTCAGAAATACAGAAACATACAGTGATCACTTGATACAACATTCAGATGAAGTTTATGAAATATGTGAAGAGAGAGAAAAAAAAAGGAGTACCACTTGCCATAAGAGAGAGATCAGGGTTGCCAGATATGGCTAGAAGGGGAGATAATTCATGCTTTATTTAAGAAACTTACCCAACAGAGGTGTAGGAATAGCACAGGATTTAGAATAAAGCATATCTGGAGGCAGAGGTTCAAAACCAGCCTCTTATAATAATACTGCTGATTAAACGGGCCAAAGAGAGATTTTTTTTTTCAAATCATCAAAAAAAGCAAATAAAAACAAATAATCAATTCAGAGAATTTGGCACTAAACTAATTGCAGTATGCAATGAATTAGATCCATGAGCTTGTTGAGATGGTAGACCTTTCAAAAGTCTGGGGTCAGTGTGAAAGTTCATTTATATAAAAAAAGGGGTCCCCGCTAATGAAAATGTTGAGAACCACTGGAATAGAACTGGAAATCAGATCATTTAAGGGAGATAACTCTGTCCCTCAGAGACTTTCTTCATACACCTTCATAGATCTGGTAGAACTAAAATGATCACAAGTCTGGAATCAAAGATGGAGAGGTTTGAATGATGGTTGCATGCCGAAGGGCTCACTTTGTATCAAGGTAGGTATTACGCAACGGAGGGGTGAGGTCAGAATGCACAAACATTCTGAAGGGATGAATTGCCTTTGCTTAAATCACAATGAGCAATAATTATATGAATGGTATACTGTCACCTACAGGGGTCTTGCAACACCAAAAATAGCTTAAAATCAAACAAGACTGTCTTTACATCACCTTTTTTTACAAACCTGTAGTCTAGAGAGGGATAGAAGTATCAGTGGGCAGGCTTGCCAGATGTATTTTGTTGCACAAGACCAAATTTGTACGGTCTTAGGACCAAATTAGATAGTTTCAGTATCAAAATGATCAAAGACCTTAAAATCCATCATCAGACCAAATTTGTACAGTCTTAGGACCAAATTAGATAACTTCAGTACCAAAATAATCAAATAACTTTATATCCATCAGACAAAGTTTGCAGGAAATATGGATTAAAATACATATTTTTTTCTATCCATTCCTGTATATTTATGTCATACACCATTTGTATGTAAGGAATTTTTGTTATCTGCTGTAAATTTCCATCGGTACCAAATCTTTTTTTCAAGAACCAAATAGCTTTATTCCCTGACAAATTTGCTTAAATTTCAGTTTTGAAAAATACCAAATAGCAACCGTTTTGGAGGAGTCGCCTCTCGGTCGGACACAAATCACAAATATTGTCCATCAGTCTTGTTCTGTTCCATACAGAGAAAATCCATCCATGCAATATACTGTGTACACAGTCAGACACAAGGATTGCCCTGAATGAGCACTGGAGTCAACTTCCTTGTAACAGTTAACTGATCTTGTGTGGAGTTACTTCCAAGCCAAGAAGTCTCCCTTTTCGAACACATTCGTTTTTAGCCACTAGTCATTTACATCAATGCACAATCATATATTAGACATGAATAACTTGCTACAGATTTACTCCCTAATGGCTTATCACAACAGGTTTATATATACACAAATATTTTTGTATGTATCACTTTTCAATGAGCACACAGATATTACACTCTGATCAGAGGCAAAATGCACAGATATTTTGACTCTAGGCAGATCATGACAGGTACCATGCTTGTATTAAAATAAAAACAATTCATGGAATTTTCTCCATAAGATGTTTTAGATGTTTGTTTTTCTTTGAATATGAGAGACCAGTGCTGCTGACTCAAATTTTTAAATTTTTTCTTCAAACTTGGAAGCAACTTCCAAATTCAAAAAATTGGAAAACAAGATGAAAATTTTGCAAGGCTGCTTCAATTATACAGGGTAGCACAAAATAAGCTGAACAGTTCGTGGATAATGGACCCTCCCACTTAAAGATACTGAAAGAGAATGAAACATAGACACAAGAAAAAAAGTCGTCTGGAACTCTAAGTGCCTGAGTCCATTTTGTGACTGATAAAAATTTCTGTCATTCACAGTTGAGCCATAGAACAGCATTGACGGAAATTTCAGTCATCTGCAGTAGAGGAATATGCGACAGGTTTATAATGGACTCCCTCTTAAACATTAAAAAGGGCAGTGCTGTCAAACAAAATTTTAAAGAAAAATTTCTTTTCAAAGTAGGCTCCCTTTTTCAAAGTATTTTAACCTTCAGCACTCAGTACGCATCCTCGTTCACTGAGCAAAAAGTTTGTCTTGCCACTGCAGGCGACTCCATTCACAGAACAGTAGCATTTGAATTTTGCAGTTGCATCATGTCAATTTCATGTTCATTTCGGTCATACATGAAAAGACTAACCAGTTACAGGCTTTCAAAGTTACTAAGTGCACAAAATCTTGGCGCCCTTGAAAAAGAATGCAGAGTGCTAAAGGTTAAATCTGGTTCTCTGAATAGGTTCCTTCAGCTGTCAGTCCTTCGACAATCATGTAATCGTGGCAATAGAGTTAAACATGTTGTCTTGCCGATTACTTTTGGCTTTGAGTGTAAGTGAATATAATGACTGCAGACAAATTGATGAAAATCAATTGGTAGCGAAAAAATTGTATGTGTCTGCAGGGTCAGTACTAGGGGGTCACACATCCAATACAAGACTTGAAATTTGTGTAAGGGTTTCATACACCCTTCATACTCTGGGTGACCACATTTGTACACCTAGCAGACGAGCCTGCCCTCTCCATGTGTGTGTGTGTGTGAGTGTGTGTGTGAAGGATTATATATATGTGATAAATAAATAGTCAAGTGGTTTCTCCTTCGAGTCGGAAAACGTGGCTACGGACAAGAGAAAGTTCCAGGAAGTTATACAAGATGAGACATGTCTGAGAGATCGAGGGAAATGATGATGTTTGTTGCTACGGCAATGACTGAGGTATGTATTTTGGCTTTGCGGAATTTTCAGTACATTTCACCATCCCTGCAAGAAGAGAAAACAAAAAACACTAAATCAGTGAAACAAAAAGTAAAAAAGCAAAAAACACTAAATCAGTGAAACAAGAAGAAAAAAACAAAAAACACTGAATCAGTTAAACAAGAAAAAAAAAGTGTAACAAGAAGAAATTTAAAAAAAAACAATCAGTGAAACAATAAGAAAAAAAGCAAAAAACAGTGAAAAAACAAAACCCCAAAAAACACTAAATAACCATGGATCATTACATCATTAAAACAAAACTTGAAAGATTTGGTATTCTGAGAAGAGTCGTTACATTCCAACTTTTGTTCAGACTATCTAATCTCTTCTTCCAATCTCTGATGTTCCAACACAACGTTTCAGCTGATCAATTCTATGGCCTTCCTCAGGTGTGAAATGAAATACCATGATTAAGTCATTGTTTGTGTTTGTAAAAGCTGGGAAAATGTCATTTACTTCATTTTTCGATATATATATATATATATATATATATCCTAGCAGTCAAAAAAACCTTAAGATATATATGCCCTAGGAGTCATGAAAATATTTTTCCCAACTGAAATGAATTATATATTCCAGAATTAAAGTCACTTTTTCGTGTTTTCCAGGTAAACATACACACACTTCCCTCTGGTGAGAAGAAAAGTGTATTAATATATTAACAAAAATGAATTTAACCTGCCCTGGTAAGCCATTTTCTCCCTGGCAGAGACAGGGTCCATTGTTAAGATGGCAAATATAGGATGTCAGAGACCAAGTGACACAAGTTCTCCTTCCACAATTGGTATAATAAGCATCACTCACTGTAACTCTTCGAAGCCCCTCAACTGCTGATATTGAACCACAGTGGATTCCATTGGGGTTGGGGGGGGGGTCAAGAGGGGTCAATTTTCAAACTCTAGTCCATGTCGGGGGTTGGAGTTGACTTTCCTTCAACAACAAAATCAATCCTCACCTAATTTAGAACAGAGATATTGCATCACCATCATTAATTCAAGTAATATATTACAGTAAGATTGTGAAATCCAATATATTGGAAAATGCAGTGAAGAGATGCCTCCCCTAAATTTTTCTCCCCGATCATCAAAATCATGGAAGATACATAAATCACGTAATTCCATAAAGGGGGTCTAACAGGACTCACCCACTCTCCATGACATTTAATGTCATTTTTTTTCTTCTCTTCTTCCCCCCCCCCTCAACTGAATGATGTAACTTATCAACAACCCATAACGTCTGACGAATGAAGGTCTTTTTCATGAAAAACATAATCTTCGGATATATACAAAACTTCAGTCAAAATAGAAGTAGATTGCAAATTTATACTTTGACATTGCAGCAGTCAGGCTTTTTTATAAGTCCGTTTTGTATATCAGTGCATTCTGTAGTTCTATCGAGAGAGTGTTTCACAGAAGTCATTTGATCCTGGGCAATGCCAGATCACCTTGTTAGTACAAAATGTAATACAACGAAGTAATAGAAACAATGGGCAGCAACTTACTCAGCCATGGTCAAATCATCTGCGAATCCAACTCCACTACAAAACTCAGAATCACTGCAGGACATTGGCCAACTAAAACAAAAACAAAAAAACGAAAAAAGGTCACAAAAGGTCGACTATCAATCGCGCATGTAAACAACCAAAGGCCAGATTTATAAAAAAACATTTATCATCATAAAGTCAATCACAGAAATCACTTACGATATTCCCAACCTGGAAAGTCAGCATTCTGTCGAACAGAGAGATTGCATCACCATCAACAAAGCATTTATTACAGTAAGATTGTGTACTCCTCAGGAATTCTGTGAAATCCCTGAAAATTTCAGTAATCTTATGAAACCCCTAGTTTTGCTATCAGTATAGTGATGGTTAACAAGTTGTTGATGCTGAACAATACTACTATAATGAGTTTGATCCTTCCTGGGTGTCCCATTACTGTGTCCATGTGTCAAAGTAAGCTCAACTCTGTATATACCAAGTATTTTCTGCTTCAGTATTAACAGTGTATATACAGCTAAGTTTGACACAAGGTCACATTACAGTAGTAATGGTCAACATCATAAGCTTGATAACCATCACTGATTGCTGAACTAAGAATTTGATAAAATTGAATTATTCAGGGGTTTCACAAGAACCAAGGGATATCAAAAAAATTACTAGTTTAACAATCTTACCGTGAAACATACACCTCACCTTAGGTGAAGGCATGTGTCTGTTCTCAAGATGCCTAGGCAGATTTTAACCAATTTTTGCATGTAATCCAAGCACGGCTCAGGTTTCTTGAATTTTTACAAAATTGAATTGCTAAAAATTTCAATTGTACAGCCAATAAAATCTGAACTACATCATCAAAGGCATCTCTGCTTTTTTTTGAAAGTTTGCGCAATTTCACTTTCTCACTTATGAAAGAAAGCAAAGAAAAAAAAATTCAGCCATTATAGAGGCAGCATGCACCCTTTTCCTCTGTCTCCTACACCCCAGTCTCACCACCCTAATCTCCAACGATTCAGCTTAACATATCGTCATCAATATTTTTTTAACTGAGGGTGCTCAAAAAATTTTGTTCCCTATATGAATCAATAGTAATTTCTTTTTTGCTTTACGCAATTTCGGCTTACAAAAGGTTTTTTTTATAGGAACGTACCTCTTTTTGATAGTGGAAGAAACTAGTACCTTTTTTTTTTTTTTCTTATAGTTTCATGGTTCAGAATTTGGTCTCTTTGTATCTCGCAGCATTCACACTTATTAATTGTAATATTGGACTTTTTAGTGATCACTACCCAACAAAAGGCAAGAGACGCAACTTATTCATCTACCAACCCTTTTTCCAATTTTTTTTGATTGATCACCCCCAACATGGCATGCTGCCAAAAGACGATGATTTCTATTTAGTGACTAACCAGACCCGTTCTTTCTTTCTGAAATATTTTTCTTCCTTTCTAAACATAATCCAAAATGACTGTTTCAAGAAACTGTTTCAAGAAACTGCACTCGAGTGCAAAGAAATTTCAAACGAGCAAACAATTAGACGGAAAAGCAAGGCAAGACAGGAAGGAAAAGCTAAATAAAAAAATCGTCGGCAGGTTAGTCAGAAATATGAAAGGCATGAAAATTAGGGAGACGGGGAAAAAAAAAAGAGAAAGAATCGGGATCAAAAGTAAAACCTGGACACTAAAATTTGATTCAAGCAAAAAGTGCAAATTTTCAGAGTAACAAAAATTTTATTCAAATTAATCAAAACAGGGATGAAGTGTAACTATTTATTTAAGATATTGAATCACCGTAGCCACAATCACCGACCCGACCAAACCAAAAAATAAAAAACATGGTGGCTAGATATTCTTCCCTTTTCACTAGTCTGTCTGTGTCCGTGGTCACATTTTTTAGCATAGGGCCTAGTAAATTTATATGCATACTACAGTAGCTACCTTCTAAAAATACCTTTTTTTTCCTCATTTTTTTGAAATTCATCATGGACACATTTTTGCCACCATCGTATCATAGCATTATGACGTTCAGGCTTTTGTGGAAAAGCTTGTTTGGACTGAGAGAGAGAGAGAGAGAGAAAGAGGAAAACTGACAGAGTGAGAGAAAGTGAGAAAGTATACGGATTAATTTTTTATGTTTTTTTAAATAAAAATTCTATCCTTTTCTGCCCTACTGGTTCTGTGACACCGAATCCCTTTTGAAATTGACAATGCTGGTTGGTCACATATTGGCGTCTCTGATCCAAGCTGATGCATTGCTCTACTATAACCCTGTATCACTGTCTGAAGAGGTGGGGTAGGTGGGTTAGCAAAGTCTAGAGAGACAGAGATAGATGGGTACCAAGTGGAGGTATTGTGACCAAAATGAAGTGACTAAGCTAGGGTGATTTATTTTCTGGCAGAGGTGGCAATATTCTTTCAAGTAATAAAAAAGGGTTTGAATTCTACATTTCATCCTAGTTTTGATTAAACTAAATCATATTTTGATTATGGTGTAATCTGAACATCTGCACTTTTGACTTGAATTGATTCTGGGATCCAAATTTTACAGATAATTAAAAAAAATTGTCACCTGTGCTAAAAATAAAGAAAAAGAATTTACCTTTTCATGACTTGACCAGCTCACCAAGATTTATTGAATGGAAAAATTCACAAGCAGATTGATAAGAATAGAACAAATACTTTGTGGATGTTTTTGGTGGTCTTTGCTATGATGTACATCAACCTATGGTGGTATTTATTCTATTCTGTATATAAAAGCTCAACATTTTTTCTTTTTTTTCTTTCTATTAAAAAGTGTAATTAAATATCATATTCAACAGAAATTACCATAAGGAAATTAAAATCTTGTCTTTTGTTCTTTATCAGATGGTAATGTATACGTCAAGGTACAATAGAGACAGTGTATCTAAAGCACCAAACTGACATTTCAATAAAGAACAAAAAATTAATGAGGTTATTTCTGCTATACATTGTTTTAAACATGAATTACACTTTTTAACAAACCAATTATACTTTTTGGAGCCTATATACGATTTTTTTTAAGCCTTTGTATGCTGTTTAAAAACCAGCATAGGTTTACTTATCTTCAAAACAAAGATTACCATGTTCTTTTTTTCATAGGGTTTTCTTATTTTGTTTTGTCATGCTTTTTAATCCCTGCAGTATAGGGCCAGGTTTTCTAGAGCAGCCATTCTCAACTTTATTAACAGCCTCCTCAAGAATTCCTCTTCTCAGGTTTCAGGAGTCCTTTTTCAAACAAGGATATAACAGATAGACTGAAATCTATCAATTATTTCAATCTATGCCCCAACCCCTTCAAAGGTGCTACGGGACACCAAGAGGGCAGTTGAAAATGGCTTTTCTAGCGTTTCAATTTTTGTTTTTGTACAATATAAAACAGTGATTTCTAGATAGAATACAAGTCCCCTCCCCTGCCAGGAGATATAAGTTAATAGACCAAGGGTAAGCCAGATCCAGCCCATAAAGGAACTTTGACTGGCCTGTGAGCAAAAATTGAAATACTGTGCTTACTTTCATTTTTTGTGACTTTTCAATAGATGCAAGATGCCAAGGATTTATTAAATTGAGTATATAAAATGTAGAAATATCTTGACCCTCACTTTTCAAGTGTTTTTTAAACCCTGAATAATTTTGAGTCTAGATTATCTATAAAATGATAGGTTCAAAATTTGAAACACCTTAAACCTGTCAGGCCATTCATCTAAAATATGTTGAAACAGTGCAGTAAGTTGAAAGAAAGAAAAAAAAAGAAAAAGTATTAGGAATATTCTTTTTTGTGTCATCCTAGTTTCATCACCAGCAATTCTTGTTGTCTACCTAGACTGCCCTTGACAGAAGCCTCAAGTTGATCCTAGTACAAATCTTTCTTTTACCACCATGGAAGGTATCCTTGAGTTGATTCTTGTGTATCTTCTCTTTTGACCATCTCTGAGGGGAGACTCAAATTAATCCTTGATCACTTTTTTCTTTGACCACCTTAATTTGATCCTCATACACGTTTCCCTTTGACCAACTTGAAGGGAAGCCTTTAGTTGATCCTTGTATCCCAGTTCACTTGGGAATCAAATATAAGCAACTTATTGAATTCACCATAACACAAAGCAGTGTAGACCCTTTATATAACTGGCTGGTAGATTCCTAGTTTCTTCTACATAAATAATTCCTCTTAGCCTTGAAATTATCTCCCCCTTAAAAGAAAAGCAGATTGTTATTGCTTTGGATAAATTTATTACTTGAGCGCCATTTTTAACCATGAGTAGGCAAGTGAGTGAAACATTGAAATTTTTTTTTTTTCCTGTTGTTGAAAAAGGGAGATAATCCTTCCTTTATTTTAAGGTCAACAGGAGTTATCTCCATTTTTATGCACGGAAACTAGAAATCTACCAACTTGGCCCAATATAGAAGTTAATTTTCAACATTTAAGAATTCCCAAACTCTAGAAAAATCACAACCTCAATCTATAACTGCTGTCATTTGCAAAAATGGTGGTTTAATAAAAAAAAAACAAAAAGAAAAAAAATTTATTTCAATTTACAAAGATGGTTTTCGGTTTTTTTTGGGGGGGGGGTTCCATGCCCAACCTCATCAGCTTACGAAGTCTGATGTCCCCCTTGATATAAGGAAAAAAGTTATCTAATTATATATCATATGCAGAAAAAGGAACCGCATCTAATATGTTTACCTGAAAGCTTTTATACCTGGGATAAGCATTGGTTACTATGGAATCTATAGTGAAATTAATATTGCTTAATCAGTTATTAATAGTATAATAAAGAATTAATCAGTCAAGATGTGACAACTCAGTGTTTTGCTTTTCACAACCCCATTCCAAATTACTCCCCAAAATATTCAAAATACCACTTTGTGATATACATGCCCCCCATTCAAAATCACTGATTAGTAACATTGATTTTTACCTCCCCTAATGAAAAAAGGGTATAGAACAATGTATGCCTGATTAAGTAACTAAAATATATTATATTTGCAACAGGACTAAATATGGAATTTAGAGAAACAACTACAAACAAATACCACACATGCCGGTTTATAAGACGGCATATCTGATTTTTTTTTTCTTCAAAATAACAAAGCAAAAGTAACACTGCATCCAACATGCTGGTATTTTGAGTGGGGGTGGGGCGTCTACTGCAAAGTTGCAGTGAGAGAGAGTCCTCTAGATACTCTGGTAAGACCCTCTGTCTTGTAGTCAGGCATATAAGATATTGACCCATGTAGACAAACGATAAGATTAAAAGATTACCAAAATTGGTAGGAAACCAAAATCAGATTGTTTGCAAGTCACATGATACAAAATAAAAAGTTGCCATTGTTTGATCCAGCAGATAGTGGCATCTTGTGAAAATCAATCTAGAATAATTCTACAGGAGGTTTGAGGGCAGATATATTCTACAACCATAAAAAGTTGATCTATAAATACACCAACACACACAAAAAAAGTCAAATTATCAGACAATCCATCTTATATGAAAAAAAAGGCCAATGAACAAAATCAAAACAAAAGATGAAAGTAACTTCAAAAAACAGGTTTGTAAAACGTGTCTCAAAATAAAACTAGTTCCTATGTGTAAAATAGAGATAACTCCTGTTAGACTTGAAATGAATAGAAGATTATCTCCCCTATCAGATAAAAACAAGTGAATACATAAGTTATATTGGTCAGGTTAAATTAAATTTAAGCAAGGTTTTTGAAATCAAAGAGGCATGTGACTGAAACATTGAAGATTTGTATTGAAATAAAGTTGTTTTTATCTATTTTATATATGCATCAGTTCTAACATTATGTGTGCGAGTGAAAAGTTCTTGTATACAAATGAAGTTTTGTTGTTGTTGAAAAGTAAATACCTCTGAATTACAAGAGGGAGATAACCTTTAGTTCATTTTAAGGCTAACAAGAGTTATCACAGAAACTTAGAATCAACCAAACCAAAGCCTTGACAGAAACTCTTAGTACAAATAATTATGAACATAGTCTTCTTGGATTTTCTTGACATGTTCCATGTAAGTAGTGCACAAAAAAATATTTGTTTTTTTTTTTTGCTTGTGCCATATTTGGAGTGACTCAGAGGTAGCAAAAAGGTGGATTTGACAGGTGGCAAAGAAATCCACCTGAACTCATTCCTGCAGCGAATCTTTGTGCCATAAAGAAGTATGTTAGACTTCCCTGAAGAACAGCAACATTCTTGACAGCATTTTTGAAGGGATGATAGATTAACTTTTGGAGAGACCAAAAGGTGATCAACATATGTTCAGCAACCTTCTTCACTCATTCAAAACTAAATTGGATTTTGTTAAGGCCTCTGATGAAAAATCGATTAACCTTTAAATTCATATTTTAAAAAACGAATGTCAATTTCAAGGAAAATAATTTCCGATTAAAATCATCTCCCTTTGACTATTAGATGAATTTTGAAAAGTTTTTTCTATACAATTCACAGAAAAGTTCCATTGAACAACCATAGCCATCAAAGACAGTTAAAAGTTCTATCTTTTTTTACATGTACACGTTTGTTTGTATGTTCCAGCACTCCTGTTCATATCATTTTGTCTACGGACTTGAAAATTGGCATCAGTACTCCCCTAGACCCTTTATAACAGTTTTATTCTTGATTCTTGGGGCCTCAATTCGGCATGTTTAGAAATGATATCTAGACTATGGAAATCTAGAAGTTTTTAGAGGGTTTTGCTCCCCTATTCTATTTTAGATGTTTTCCAGCCGAAAATGCCAGGGATGTCATAAATGGAATTTATTCTTCTTGGACGGAATTTTTTTTATAAGACTTCAAAATTTAACACTACAGTTGTTCAGTTAATGACTATGATGGAGATAGAATGTTATTTTTAATCCTATCAATTGAAGAGTTCCACTGTCAATTACAAATAGTTACAGCAGTTTATGGAATTTAAGAAATGTACAATAACTATTGTAAGTTGATTCTGTGCTGTTTGCAAAAAAAAGGTTTTTTCTGAGACATCCTTTTGGCAATATTTGATGAACAAAACATCTGAAGATGTCAATAAGTATCAAGCTAAATCAGAATTATAGTTTGTGAATCAAATACTAATAATATACAAACAAGTTTTTCAGAGTTAATTTCATCCTGTACATTTTTATTAAAAACAAAAATAAACAAATGATGATGGTTAGATAAGTATCAGGTTGTAATGAGAGTTCAGTACATCTTTTTTTTTTTTTACCAATATTTGCAAAAAATTGTAACAACTTGTCAAACAATTCAATGTTAACCATATGACTTTTTATCGCCACATGCAGAAGTTGGGAAAAGTGTCGCAGGTTAGAAATTGGATCCTACATGACCTGTCTGTAGCAAATCGTCAGCAATATGTTGATCATAGTGAGTTACTGTATTTTCTGCAGCACCAGGTGCCTTTTTTTGGACAGACTTATCACTGGGGATGAGAAATGGATCCTTTTTTCCTACTATGTTGAGCAGCATCATCAGCGGCTTATTGCAAAAATAAACTTGTACCCCGCCTAAGGAACGACCTTCATCTGATGGAAATCTTATTGAGTAATTGATGGGATATGCAAAAAATCATCCATTGCAAACATTCAAACCATAACCAGCCACGGCTGATGTTTACAGCAAGCAACTTTGGTGTTTAAAAATAGCTACAGATAGAAAACGCAGATCCTTAGTGAACTGATCCCATACTGCTCTAGTGACCAAAAGTGAATAATTATGAGTACCATATATACTTGAATATAAGACCATTTACTTGAAAAAGGAAAAAAAAAAAAAAGAAATGGATAAAAATCAGAAGTTTGACTTATACCCAGGCCAGTTAGGAAGGGCCGATAATTTTACCCATAAAAATACAGCAGCGATAGAAACAATACATATTAGCGAGTAATAATACCTATTGTTCTAACTCAACTCATTAACATGGTTTTGTATGCAGGTAGTATATGGTGCAGAAAGTTCAATATCCATTTTTAATCATTTTGTTCTATTATAACTGTCATCACTGATGAGAATCCAACTTTAATGACTTTAAAACAACAATCAATTTGTTGGAGATGAGAGAAATTCATGTTTCAGTGCCAGCAAAATGCCATAAACAGTGTATTTATAAGAAAAGGACATCTCTCATTATGAGGTTATGGTGGGTTCAGCTAATATTTGAATCAGTCAATTTTCAAAAATTAATGCTCAATTTCAAACTAGTCTTGTACTCACCATCAATTTATATTCAAGAATATACGGTACTTTAATGACCACTTTATTTGTGTTTCAAAATAAACTGAAACTTTCATTACAACCTAATAATCATAACCCAACTGAGTTTTTAAAATTTCTGACATCAGAAAGAACAATTTTTTTTAGAAACAAAGAATTCAACAACTAATCAATCCACAATGGATTTTATCGAAAGCCTACCTCAGTTTGGTAGAGGGACACGAGGATGGATTAAACTCATTGAAAAATAGTCAGGATCTGCAAGACTGGATCATTAACCATTACTTCAAAGCAAGATATCCAATCAGATCAATCCACAATGGATTTGGATCCGTGGTTGAATTTTTTGAGACTAAAACATCATCATATTGTCAATAACTTTAAGAAGGGTCATAAACATTGTAACTTTTTTTTTTTTTTCTTTCCTCGGACAATCCCATTCGTCCTTCCCACCTTTGATGTTAACACGACGTTTCAACTCATTCTTCGTCCTCCCTCAGGTGTATGCAATATCCGTAATAGACTCTATCCGAGTATTACACCTGAAGAAGTCCATATAATGAATTGTCTGAAACATTTTGCAAGCATCAAAGATGGAGAGGAGTGATTGGATTGTCTGAAAAACAATAAAATATCATCTTTCCAAGTCAGAAATTATAAAAATGAAATACATGTTGAAGTTCTAAGGGTTAATGAATATGGCCCTTCTTGGTTATTTGTACACCACTCAGAGCACCTTAATCCTCCATTTCATCAATCACCTCATCAGTTCCAGTGAATTTATTACTATTGGAATGCTTTTTAAAACCATTAACTTATTCTAATAAAAAAAATCAAGGGAAGTAATCTGTGATCAAAATTATCTCCCTTGAATTTTTGGTAGTTTTTCTTCTGATTCAATTTACGAAATAGTTTCATTTTTTTTTTTGTACTATTCATTGAAAAATCCCACTGCAGTAACAAACGGTCTATGAATCTAAGAGTCAAGAAGTAGATTGCTGAAAGATCCACTATCTTTTCAGATAACTCTGGGTACTCTAAGAATTTAATGCTATAGGATTTCATTACTTCAAAATGAACCATTGATATGATTTTGTCAACCCCAAGAATGAAGTCAACACATAAAAAGGAGAACAAATTTGGAGATCCACAAAATGGAAGAACAAAGTGCACTAACAGTGAAGAAATACTGTGGTTTGTTTGTTTTTTTTGTTTGTTTTTTTTTTAAACATGAAGAACCAGCGGGCTTTTGTTTGATCCCTACCAGAGAACCTGTCCGACATGGGTGACCCTGCCAGTAGCTGTTGTGTTACAGGCTACAGTCGGCATAGCCTCTCTGGATCTTAGGGACACTTGCGCCTCAAACCACGTGGAGGTACCCGGTGCGATGAGACGTTTCAATATGAATAAATCAGCTTTTGGAAAAAAAAAAAGAAAAAATTCCAATGAGAAATAATTACATACCCGCAACTCTTCAAAAGTTTCATCATTTGCTTAGTAAATATTACATCAAGGGTTGACAACACAAAGTGATTATGCCCAAACTGTTCACGAACAGATATAATCACTTTTGGTTGTCCACCCTAGATATGTAACTCGTAGGACGATTCTGTTGCTTTCTTAATTCTGAGGTTAAAATACATTTTTTTATTTTAATTAATCAAAAATTATGGCGAATGCCTATGTATGCAAGGAATTGAGAATGATTTTGAATTTTCTTTGTGTCAATGTTTGAGTTGAACAACATGTCTGAAAGATACATCAGTTCTTTCTTTGTGAAGATCTAGCAAGGCCGTGTTGCCATTTAAATTTTCAAGTTTACATCTAAAATTATCAAAAATTAAACGCAACTTTAATTTTTTATCTTATTCAAGTATTACTTAATTTATAACTACAAAATGAATAAAAATGTCTATTCGTTTTATTAAAAATCATCTGAGTAGTAATTTTCTGACGCGGCGAAAAACTAAATTGGCAACAGAGAGCAAGAGACCTCAATAACAATTCAGTATGTCAGTCAGTGAATGACATCAATTTTGCCCCAAGGAAACATGTTCGATTGTACCAGCTGCTGTTACCAACTGGACAACTAGAACTCTACAGTTGACAGAAGATCAAATTAAACTTTTATACCTACCCTACATTCTTAACCTAATCTCTCTCGGTACACTAGTAGAATCCGTAGCAGCAATATTATCTTTTTTTTCATTTGATGAATCATTGTAGACTATTATCAATTTTTGACTAGTATTTTCTTTCATCTAAATTATTTTTGTAGCTTTTTATCATAGAGTTCTGTTTATCTATTCAATAAAAGATATTCATCAATGTTCACTGAGTAGTTTTTAATAGAAATATTCATTCGTAAAACTGATATGGCACCAAACTTAAAAATGAAAATCTAGATAAGAATGGAATGTTTTAGTTCATATTGAGTATTTACAAAAATTCCAGACCTTAACAGGGAAAATAATTACAGAATACATTCTTTATAATCCCTGAGTTGCCAAGAAACATAATGTCAATACTTCAGCTGCAGTGAAGAAATTATGTATTGATTAATATTGGACTATGTTTTTTTTTTCTATTCTATTCTATATTGTTCAAGCAATCTTTAAATCATGGGTACCCTGTGTAGATTTTATTCATCAGTTATATTTTCACAACTTTAGTGCCTTAGAATAAATTGTAATCAATTGAGATGCCCATACACAGGTCAGGATTCTATTCATCTATTTATTACATAGAAAAAAATGAATATTCATAACAGCAAACAGATTGAGAGCAATTCTGGAATCAAATTATGCCCTCCCCCTGTTGAATCGTCAAATTAACCTCAGAATTAAACAGGAAGCAAAAGAAATGCTGTACATGATTATAAAAACATTTTTGGAACAAAAAAAAAGAGTTGAGAAATCTTTGAATGAAGTTCTGGATTTTGCTTTTTACTGAAAAGGTGCAGAGGACAATGAGACCAACACACAAATACATACATACATACATACATACATACATACATGTATATATGGGTGTCCACTGTCACTTTTCTAAGGAGGGGGGAAAAAAAGGGATGTATTGCAAGACTATATATTCGGTTGGGGAAGGGGTAGGGGATATATCACCCTTGTTGGTCATCAGGTAAGGGACTAAAGAGTGCCTAAACTGTGACTCATGCTAAGCTGCCACTGTCATAGAGACCCCTTGATCCCCAGCTTCTTTGAAACTGAAACTTGAAAACCCTCAGTGAGATCCAGGAGAGGGCAAATACTCCATTTTTACCCCGAGTAGACACCCATGAATATACATACATTCATATATACTCGTCATTGAATGACACAGAAAAAGGAAAATTCCACTTTGAACTTAAATATACATCAAAAAAAAAATTCAGGAGAAATTTGACTTTCAATATCAAGAGAAATAACTTCTGATTCAAGTTATTTCCCTTTGACTTTTACATTTTTTTTTTTCTATTCAATTCACAAAAGGGTTCTATAATTTTTATGCTATTCAGAGAAAAATTCCACTGTGGGTAACCAGCAATTCATAACGGGGAAAGAATAGACGGGGAATCATTGTTAGTCAAAATCAAGGAATAGAACGGTTAGTAGAAGATAAAAACTCTTGCAACGAGAAAGCACTCAGAGTGCATACCTCTGCCAATACCTTTTTCATTAGAAAACTAAAAGAAAATCATTCTATATATAGCTACGATACATGATAAGTTTTGATTTTCCATATCAAGGACTATTGTCTTATGATATGAGAAAATACCTATCTCAAAAACACCTATGGATCCTCTCAAAAATTTAATCAATATTGCCTGAATCCATGGACTAAACTACCCTCTTGATAAATATCATCGAAATTCATAGTGAACTTATGGAGAAAAAAAAAAATGAGAAAACAATTCATTAACAGACTAAAATATCTGTAGAAAAATATTTTTCACCCCAAAATTTAATAAATTCTTGCTTAACCCATACTTCCACAAAATATCACTGAAATTCATTGTGAACTTTTGGAGATACTGCGTAGACAAACATGAATGAATACATATACCTCTTCCGACTTAGAGCTAAAATATCCCTAAATTAAAAATATACTTGATCAGCCTAAAAATTCAATCAGTTGTCCCTTAGAGCATGGTCTATCATGAAATGTCATTGGAATTTATTGAGAACTTTTAGAGATATCGTGTGGACAAAGACAAAAATTGAGTGTATACATACACCCCTGTCCAACTTGATTGGCAGAGGTAACAGCAAGGCTTACCTGGTGGCTCTACAAGTGAAAAACACAATTCTTTTCAACTTCTTGTTGTAGAAAAAGTAATTGAAAGACCAAATGCAACCCTCCTCTCCATAAGGGTCAGATGCGAGATCAGGGTTATAGCTGAAAGAGAGTGGAACAAATATTGGACAGGTTGTGGTGGATAAACAAGGCAAAAAGGCTTTTACACAACTATTCGAAAATACTTGAGAATAATGACCAACAAAAATGCACTTAAACTTCTAATGCATGGCATGTAAACAACAAATCCCCAATACATTCCAATTTCTTTTCAATATTTCTTCAGAGCACAATTCTGTCCAAGTGGTCCTTTAAGACAGAGGTCCCCAACTGGGCTGTAAGGAAAAGGCAGGATCTGGAAAGATTTTCTTTCAAATCAAAAACAAATCCATTTTCTTGGATCCTAATACGGGTTGAGTACCCCCTTATCTGAAACTCTGAAAACTGAAATGTCCCAAAATTCAAAACTTTCAAAAAGCCAACATGATTTCTCGGGTGGAGAATTCCACACCTGACCTCACTGTAGTACAATTCGAGAATGAGAGACTGGGCCGATTTTTCAAGGCATTTGTATCAATCAGACTACAGTAAAAGCTTGTTTATCTTTGAGAAACTCTTTAGAAACAAAACATTATTTACTTCACAAACGTTGAAAGAAGAAACAAATCCTAATCAAACCAGATTATTACCACCCCCAGACCATCACATATTAAACAATGTATCTTTCTGCTCATCTATTCATCTTTTGAAGATATTGTTGAAAATGTCAAGAATGGCTGCAAATACCCCTATGAGTAACAGTGATAAGGAAAAGATTACATTACAGTTCCTATCCCCAAGATATCTCATCAAGTACATGCAAATATTCCCGAATCCAAAAACACTTTAGTCTCAGACATTTCAGATAAGGGTACTGAACCTTGTGTTAAATTCTATAGATAAACCTTTTAAGAAACAAAATTGAGTGTATTAACCTCTTATAAGTAACTTATGGTTGACTTTTCGCTTATATTCCAGTTGAAATTAATACTGTGTGTCAAACAATCAAAAAAAAAAAAAAAAAGAATAAAAGAAAGCAGTGAATAGAAATAAAATCTCTTTGAATCACACCCATGTTCACAATGGCAAAAATACCATACATGCCAGACTATAAGATGAATAACATTTGGAAAGACAACCACAAACTGCATATCATCTAAGTCCCAAAACTGTAAATATCCAGCATCAATAGACAGCACCCTTGTCTTAGTACCAATGCATGGGACACAGTCTAATATTTGTATAGATTTCCTTTTTCAAATCAAACATTCATTTTATACGCTGGCAAATATGGTAGTTAAAATAAAACAGAAGGAATCAAGCTTCAGCAGAACAGAACCAGGGTTGCAGGATTGGCTCAGAAGGGAAGATAATCAAGAGGCTGGTAATAATACCTCTGATTCAGACTTGCTCTATTTTCATATTGAGGTTATTCCAATGCTTACATTGGGTAAATCTCGGATAATCTCCCCTTTTACCCAAGTCTAGCAAGCGTGGAAACAGCAAATACCCTAACATCTGAACACACACACACGTGCACACTTCATGAATTGTAGGTCTGATAAGGGGAAAAGAAAGAGAAAAAAGCCAAATCTAAGCCTAAAGCTAATGAAGGAAAATTTAAAAAACTGAAAATAAAGTTTACCTTGCACTTTGAATAATGAAACATAAAAAGACATTTACATCATTTTTAATATCAACAAACTTTACAAAGCATGCTACTGTACCGATTAAAGATAAAAAAATTTGCTCAAGGTCTAGCCGTGACTCAAACCAAAGTAATCTGTTCAAAGTATGAGAGTAAATCTGTTGATAAAACTTTAATAGTTGATCATTACAATAACCATATAGTCATGAAAGGCAAATTTTTCTCAGTTGTAGGGTTTAGAAATTTTAACTTCTTATACAGGTAGACCAACATATTTATTTGGTACCAGAATAATACCGAATCATCCATTTTGCCAGACTAACTAATGTCGTGTGACAAAAATTATTAATGCACCTCTGACACAATAATTATGCACATCTCACATCATTAAAGCATAAGGACTGTTAGAAACTTTGAGGGAAGGTTGGAGGTAGTTCTGATGCTTTCATGACATTGGTTGCAGGGAGTGGACAATTTTGGTCCATATATGTGATTTGGACCCCACAATAACCATGACCTTGTGTCATATCCGCCTTCATCAGGTGACGAATAGATCTCCTTCAAAACACTTTCATACTCTACTACTAGCCCCATTTTACAAGATGCTAAGATTAATCGATTTATATTTATTTTGTCCATCCAATAAGGAATGAAGTGAAAAAGAAGAACCATCTCTTCTTACCTGAATACATCACAGTCTGTAAGGCAGATTTCTTCATCAATCGCAGCCCACAGTTGTTGTTTAAATAATGTATAACAATCTCCAATGTTGGCTGCCAACTGATTATCAATTGTATTTACCACACACTGAAAAGAAATTGTGAATTAATTACGAAAATTCAACATTTCATTTAGGAAAAATTATTCAAATTCATTCATTCATCAACCTATGGCAGCAGTTCTCAAAGTGTGGTCTGTGACGCCCATGTACGGGGTCCACAAAAGGAAATCATTTTGAAAAAAAAAAGTGAAAAAGATTATCTGAAAAATCAAATAATATCCTGTTGTCAGAAAAAAAATCAAAATACTTTCTTTTTTTTTCCCAACTACATATTTATGTGAAGCAGGATTTTCTGCATACACAACAATAAAGACTTATCATCACAATAGACTGAATGCTGCAGCAGGTATGAGAATCAATCTGTCTACTATTAAACAAGACCACAAAGGGATTTGGGTAAAAAAAAAAAAAAAAAAAAAAATTTTTAAATTAAAAATTAAACAATATCATTCATCTCACTATCTTTTCATTTCCCTTCCCTTCTGAGGAAGCACTCTTGCAGACATACTAAGAAATAAAGACTTCAAATGTAGAAAAGTTTTTGAAATTAACTGGTGTCAAACATTTTTTTTTTTTAGGTTGGGTGGAATGGGTCAGAGAATCTGAATTTTGAAATATCAACTTAACAGAAAGTAGATGAATGTTTCAAACAATTAAAAAATAAAACCTACCAACACAGACATGTACAAATAAAGGGCTGCAGCAAAAATCTCACATTCTCGACATTCCAGAACAAAATAGGTAGCCAGAGGGAACACGACCCAAGCATTTTTGTTTGTTTTTCACAACGAGGAAAATAGTCCAGCTAAACCACATACAATGAGCCAGTCTCTACTCAGACTAAATTCAAAACTTACTTTTTCTAAACTCTGAAAAGATTAAAGCTAATCGGTAATCTTTTTGTAATAAAAATCTTACTATGATTCTCTGAATGTCTGTCTGTGTAAGCAAAACTCAACTCAAAATGGCCACCAAATCTGTGTTACTAATGATACTTGGAGCATGTTTTTAGCATATCAGTTTTTTTAAATTAGAAAGAAATAAGTGTGGGGTCTTAGTTTGCGCTCACTCTAATGATGATTTGATTTTCTTCTAATTCCCCAAATGTCTGTCCACGTTAACGAAAGTCAGAAAAGTCAGCTCTATGGCTACCAAATTTTGTACGGTAACTAATGAGATCATAGGGTATGTTTTTAGCATACTAGCAAAAAATCTTGCCCAAAGAGTATGTTTTCAGCTAGTAAGTTTAATTCATAAAAGAAATGAGAGACAAAGAGAAGAGAAAAAAAACAAAAACAATAGTATCCCAACCTGTACTGAGAGTTCTTTGCTGAATTCTTCACTCTTTGCTTTACTGAAGTCATAGTCTGGCTGGAAAGAAGCGTTTAATGTAGAGATGAGGTAAAACAAGGTTTTGGTTGAAATAGTATCACACAAATGGCCTTCTCCATCACTTAGACTGTGAGAGTTGAACCTGAAAGAAATGAGAAGAAAAAAAAAAAAACAATTACAGGTAATTAATTGAAGCCAATAAACAATTGAAAAAAACAAGCAAGTAGAAACTGGATATAGAATCTGACAAGAGAAGGTATTTATGATAATTAGGAAAATTCATTTTATATGTTTCGTTTTCGGCTTCAACAAACATAATGAAAAATAGATGGAAAACATACAGTTAAGACTATTTTTGAAACTTCGTTTTCAACTGTACTTTATCATTTCCAGGGAAGTTGAAAGGTAAAACATGTCAAATAAGTTTCCAAAATTATCTTGTTGGATTCTATATCCAGTTTCTACTCATCTTATCGACATGAAAAATGAAAAGACAAACCTACAAATGGATCGAAACAATTTCAACAAAGGACTTATATGAGGCATTATTGTAAGTCATTATTATCAACTTTGCCTCTAATGGCTTGCTGAAAAGACAAAACATATCAAATCAATTTTCCTAATCGACAAACCTCAAAAAACAAGGGAGTAGAACTGCTGAATTGGGCAGATTTTCATTCTTTGGAGAGAGAAAAATTTTTTTAAATACATTGGGCATTTCCTGCAAATACTGATACATTCTTCTAAAATCACAATTCTGAATATTCCAATGTAAAGGCCGACTGGAACTCCAAGAACTAAGATTTTGCTACAGATTTGTTGTGGATCACTTAAAATACCCACCCCCGCCCTCAACTTTTTAAGGGGGTAGGATGTTTAATTGCCAAAACTAATGGGGGAGGACCCATGGCTGACAACACATTCCAAGCTGTCATTCTTAGAGAGAGGTGGGAAGACTTTGAAAAGATAAAAAAACATTTTGAACATGAACATGAGAAACTTCGCTTCTTCATTATTACTAGTAAAGATGATATGTATTTATTTCAAAAGGTAGATAAATCTGCACTTCAAAAACAAAAGAAATTAAAACTGAATGAAGTGTGTTAACTGAGAATCAATTTGTAATGATTTTACAGAGAAAAAAAAATGGGACCTTTTTCGTTAAGTTCCCACCAAACTGATCAATTTGACTATCACAGTGTAGTATATTTTTGTTCGTAAAGGAAATTGAAAAAAAAAAAAAAGTTGATGACATTTCAGCAACTAGGCCGTAATTATCTTATCTCAAACGCAAACTAACTTTTACGTACACTGATTGACCAACCCTAACACCAGGTTATCATCTTGATAAGATGATAACAGCCCAGTTGCTGAAATGTTATCAACATTTTTTTCATTTGAATTTATTTAGCAAACAAAAATACGGTGAACTGCAATAGTTATAATTATTTTATATGGTAGGGACTGAGAAAAAAAAGACCAATTTTTTTTATAAATTACAGTCGGTGTTCAGAAATTACCAAGAGACATTTTCTGAATCTTTTCCAAAATAATGATAACATAAACAATCGAACAGAATTCAAAACAAGCGGAAAAAATTATTTCGAACGTTCTGCAACAGCTGTACATGATTTGCAATTGGAAATCTATTCTCCTGAACTTACTGGTTTGGACTTTGTGAGGGACCACTCTGGGGTGGAGAGAGTGCCTGTAGGTCATTGGGGGAATAGCCCCCATCACTGCTAATGGCTTTGTAAAGCCTTTTATCACTTCCAGCCATCTTGCAAGAATAACTTTCCAACCTAAAACAAAAAGAAAAACAAGTCATTATTCATGATATTTTACAGACTACAATCTTCATCTTTGTTTTAAAAACAATGTTTAAGCTGGTATATTCTTTGCTATTCTTCAGGTGAATGTTGCATCCAATAGTCTTTCTTTCATTTGATTTTTATCTCAACTAGAATATCACAATCTGACAGAATCACAGGACAGAGTGCTAAGGTCTTGTGTTAATAGTGTGAGCAGAAGAGCGGTCCTACCTACATGGCAAGTTTTTATATTTTCATATACTATACACCAATGCAAGCTCTGAATTAACAATTTCTTTCCTTCTCCCAAGTGAATCTATGCTTACAAACAATCTGGCATAAAACCAAAGACCTTATGGTTCCCAGCCTGTTGATCTAACCACTGAACAAAACTAATAAACACACGACATTTGACTCAGTGTTGCCCATGCCAAGAAAGGTTGGTTATTTCTAGCTAAAACCTCTTTGAATTAGACAGTTTCCAGGTAACTTCATTTGAAACCCACTTATCAAATAAAAAAGGTCCAAAACTTCAGACAAAATTAATAATTAAAATTGTACATTTACCTTTATCAAACTTACTGTTTACTTTTCTTTTTAAATGGGCAGATTTTCAGTTATCGTAGATTTATTGGGTAAATTAAGGAAAAATTAGCCAGATCTAGCCAAAAAATAACTAATTTGGCAAACCTGAATTGACTACTTTCAAAGTGGGAGATGAAAAATGAAAAAAAAAAAGAGTGTTTGCTTGTTTTTTTCTTTCAGCATTGAATGCAACTAACGAGGAGAAAGAGCAGCCCAGCCGCCTTACTCATGACATTTTCAGATTTTACGTCACAGAACACATAAATAGCAAAGGGGGGGGGGGGGCTATCCCATTTTTTTTTTTCAGGGTGTGGGGAATTATTCATTTTCTCTAGTGCATCCTTCCTGTCAAAATGAATAATAAAATTTTCAGGTTGAGCAGGGGGTGGGGGTATCCCACCGTACCAGGGAAAACATATTAGTCACACCTAGTTTTTTATCTCAGTCTTTCTAAAACATCAATGCCATAACCTTTTTTTTTAAACTATCGCACGTCATACTTGATACACACCCATTAGTTGAGTGTGAACTGTTTACTCAGTGCCAAAATAAATTTAAAAAATACAACCACTATAGAGTTATTGGTTTTATGAAAGAAAAATAAAGCACTTCTTTGTTATCTGTAGGCCACTTATATTTAGCACAGAGAGACGGTTTCTTGATTAGGGTAGGATGGAGTGGGTGGGGTGGAGTGGGGTAGAGCTTCTAAATCAGCAGCTAGTACATGGAATGATTTCATTAGTAATATCTTCACACAGACTTAATTTTGACATTTGATAAATTTTGACATGTTGTTATTCATACTTTTTAGACACTAGCTTTGCCAATTTTGACTTTCATGAGCTTTTAGCCCTGGAAAAGGACTAAGTCAGAGAAGGGTCCACCATTTAACTATCCCTTCATATTTATTCTCGACCCATTTGAAAATGGTTTGAAAGTGAGAATTAATTGCTTCTTCCAAACATAGACTTTTTTTTCCTTCCAGGATGACGTATCTGACCACTATGTCTAAAATATTCAGCTCTGAATCCTGCCAATTTGTCTAAAAATTCTGTTTCTTGTTTGGAATTTAATTCCATCCAAAATCCTGGATTTGACTTTTTTTTTCTTCTTCCAAGATTTTCTATGCTAATAAATCATATGAAATTCAAACAAAAGTGTTTTGGTTTTTTGATCAATTTTTTTCTAAAATAAACTTTCAACAATATTTTGTTTTAATAATGTGAATAAATGAAATGACAACGATTCCCAATACTACATAAAAGTGAAATAAGTTCCAATTATTTGTAACAAAATCAGATGACAATTTTCACAACAATGAAAAACAAACCATAAATAAAAAATGTCATCAAAATATTTATTTTTGCAGCTCAGACATTGTCCACATTCCTGTTGTAACAACATTATGGTCAGGGTAGGATTAAGGTTAAGAGTGGGTAATTCAAGACCGCAGTCATTGGAGTACA
This sequence comes from Thysanoteuthis rhombus, assembly GCA_963457665.1. Lineage (NCBI taxonomy): Eukaryota > Metazoa > Mollusca > Cephalopoda > Oegopsida > Thysanoteuthidae > Thysanoteuthis > Thysanoteuthis major. The sequence goes on along the minus strand of OY735238.1, from coordinate 37,277,617 downwards.
AGATGGGAAACTCTCAATCAGTTACTCATTACTCATAACTTAGTTGAATATATGTAGAATTACTGCTTGGAATTCATTTTCATTGTAACACCTTTAATTGTTTTCAATTAAATCAACCCATCAACTATGGCAGGGGGCAAGCGTTATAGTTAGCTATTGCAAGATAAGAGCTCTGAATCATAGAGAGAACTAAGTTGCCATCAATCACAATAAAACAGAAGTTATTTTGAGTTAACCATAGAACTGTGATGACGAGAATTTCCGTCATTTGCAGTTAATGGTCTCATAATTATTGCTGGAAAATTGGGAACGGGATATGAAGGGGGTTAATTAGCAATACTACTAACTTTATAGGAGGGACCTCATTACTTAACTTGTACCAAAAACCACAGGTCTGGTTAGTCTTTCAATAGAAACCGTCATATTACTGATGTTTTTTGGCAACATACCATGTGAGATAGGGGGTGATAAATTAAAAAATTGGTGATCAAAGGATAAGTTACTTCTCTCACCTTTTATTGGGTGGTGATCACTAAAAAACTCTGAATTTCCCCCAAAACAAAAACAAGCATGAATGCTGCTGGACACAAACTGAGGGCTCTATTTAGCACCAACTTACATTAGAAATTGAACCTCAGTTAAAAACTATTTAGGAGGCATAAAAAAACAAAAAACAAATGGAGTAAATTTTCAACTCTCTACTTCCATTGGTAGGGCCAGTATGTATGACTAATAGATATTCAGCCAGAACGACTTCAAAACTGAAGAAACCTATGATGACAGTTTCGGAAGATGGATCTTATTTCGATTGTGACTCGGATTTTGTCTCTGATTACTAGACATTCCAAAAACAAATTCCTATTTTCAATATTTGCTCCAAACAAACTTTTTTTTTTCTTGAGAAACCAAAATCTTTCAATAAAAAGGGATTTTTTCAACAAGCCAAATTTCTGTTCTATGGATGGGTTATTCAGCTAGTAGATAGATATGTTGGGAATGTGGCGGCCAGAAATGTGTTCTTTGCAAGATCAATCTTTTTTTTTTTCAACCTCCATCATCTCTCCCTTTCTGACGAGGAAATATCTATGTCAGTATTAACTAGATGCTGACCAGAGACACCAGATGAAAACCAACTAGCAGTAAATAAAAAGATGCTCTTTTCAACACAACTAATCTACTTACCTAGTTAGCAATTAGGTAGGTAGGTTAGTTTGGGGAAAGTTGTTGAGTTTTTTGTTTTTGTTTTTTCCATCAGTAGCAAAAAAAAAAAAGAAAAAATGAATGATTTAGTGTCGACTAAATATATACTGGCAATTTGAGTGGCAGGTGTCAAGAAATGCAGTTGTAAACCACTTATCTGCACCCTCTCTCCTACCCAGAAACAACAAACACCTGCTTTTTGGGAGTAGGTAAGATAAAAAAAATAACCAAGGTGCGTTTGTAAGTTGTCGTCTTCATTTATTTCTTCTCTGCGATTAAAAATCTAATTCCTTTTCAATTTATATTTTCAATTACCTCTTAAATTAATGAACCATTTTTCTCTTTTTCAATAACCTACCATAAGAAAGAAAGAACAATTTGGATTAAATCCTTGAGACTTAAAAAATTTGTTGAAACAGTGTTTTTTAAAAATCCAATTTAAATCTTTAAAAATAGTGTGAAAAGTTTGATGTGTTTTTGGTATTTAAAAAAAGTCAAGATCCCACTGGATGATAAAAATAATTTAAAAATGAAAAACATGAATTTTTTTTTTATCCACCTGGGTTTTCCATAGTCTTAAATAATTTTGGCACCCATACACACACTCATGAGATCTAAGCCAAATTTCTAACAAACATTTGTGGCAAAAGAGTCTCCTCACTCTTTTCAAAAAAAAACACCCTTTCCCATGATTAATGATATGCAACTGAATGTCAATTTGAAAGTAATTATCACAGCAATCGTTTTTGGTTTTCAAAAGCCTAGTTTAATCAGCAGCAAAATCAATCATTAATTTACCTACCTAGTCAGTTTATGAAGCCAGACCCCTACATACTTTTTCATCAACAGGCAAAAGGTATAATATCATTAAAAGATATTATTGTTTAAAGAAATTTAAAAAAAGATTGTTTTATACTTATTTAATAACCAACCATTCTTTTGCAATGGACACCTGTACTGTTAGGATTGTTTTGAATTTTTGAGAATCAGTAAATGAAATGTTTTAAATATTATTCCATCATGTTTCAGGGGAAAACATTAAGAAAAAAAATCCAGATAAATGATTATAAATAATTATTGGTTTTGTTGAGACTTTTTTTTTTCTTTCAACCAACAATCATTCACTCAGCTTATGGAAAACTGATATTTTTCAAGTTAAGAATTATATTCAACCACACCACCTAGGGAGAATTGTCAAAAGTTTCAATAATCAAGGTTGAACTGTCAAAATCAAAAAAAATAGAAAAAGCAACAAGAAAAAAAAAAAAAACAGATCAAATGAATATTTATGGTAAAGTTGCCAAATTGGCAAAATTCTTAGCTTTTAGCTTTTTTATAAAAATTGAATAGTTAATTTAGTGATCAAAAGTTCATTGAAGACTACTTCTTTTTAAATTCAGAAGTTCGTGAAATCAAACATTTTTTTTTTCATGAGATACGTAAATATGTAGTTTCAACTTATTTACCAAAGCTTTAATATGATCAAAACTTAATGTAATCAAAGCAAAGATATAAACAACTATTACGATCAAAACTTTATGTTATCTAAGTAAAATCTATATATCTATCTATCTATATATATATATATATATATATGCATACAACTTGAGCAATACCTTTTCCCCCCAATAATGAGGTCAGGTATGGTGGTTTCGAGGCTTACATCATTTTTATATATATGTTGCGCCAAAACAGTGAAATTGCCTATTTGGCGAAATTTTACTTTTTGACTAAATAAAACTTTGTTCATTAAATTTAGTTATTTTTATCCTTGTATGTTGAACTTTAGATCAAATTAAAACCACGAATTTACATTTTGTAAAAGAGGTTCCAACTTTACAATAATCATGGATAATGTTATCAAACAAACGGTTACCCTCATCAAAATCAGCTGGCCAAAAACATTTTATCTAAAATAGTTTAATAAAATAATATTTATTAATCAATAATTATTCAATTTCATAATGTAGATATATTTATTACAATGAATGTAATTTTTGGTAAATTGTTCCAATATTTAGAAACTTTACTTACCTTCCATCTATTTGGAAGTTCTCCAATTCCATGGACAACTTGGAGTTGATGGCTTCAAACTTGAAATTATCAAGGAGCTTCATGATGTCTGCGGTTTTTTGTTTTAGTTTTATCAAAATTAATGGAGTAGAAATAAGTAATGAATGACTCACAATAAAACCCGTATTTATGTTTTTGTCTCAATTAAAAATAAAATAAGTATGATCCTTTAAAAATGTCAGAATACAATACATAAAAGAAAGATAGAATTACTTGAAACTTTTTTTCCAAGAGAGAAAAAAATCTAATTTGATTTATTATTTTGAGGAGGGTGTCTATTTCAACCTTGAACTTGTATAATTAATCAAATTATTTTTTTAAATAAGTATTGACAATAATTTCCTATATTTCCTTAAAATTTGACGTTTGAATTATCCTTTAAATTGCAAAGATAAGACAAATCAGAACTGATAAATTATATAGATAAATAAAAGTTTACAACATGAACTTCAAACTTATTACCTATTCAAGAAAACTAAAGATGGGTAATTAATTATTTCAGTGTAGGTATTTTTTCCAAAGACGGAATTTTTTTTAGTAAAAATTAATCTTTTCTGCACTTTTTAGAATTTATATTATTTTTATTTCAATAATTTTTGGTAAATAATTAGCTGCCTTTTTTGAATGAATATTTAAAAATTTTGATAGAAAAAAGGTGGGAAAAGGTTTTTGAAAACACAAAAGAAATATCGTCTAATAAAAATATATAGTAAACAAAATCCTAATGAAAGATGAATATATCTAATCAATTATTAAATTAATTAGAAATTAAAAGAAAAATGTCTTTTTAAAAATATATCACTTTGAAAGTCCTTTGTTATTTATGGTTGAAATCCGGGAAGATTTCTTATATGAAGTCGGAAGTCCTTTTTTATAATATTTTTTTACGTATTTACGACGTTAATACTGTTGGTTTTTTGTTATTTGCTCGAAGTGATAGAAAAATGTTGTTTGCTGTGAATATCTGTCGCCGATGAAGACTCAAATATGAACAAGACGATGAATTTGATGGAGGAAGGAGAGAAAAAACTGACATTAATGACGAGGAAGAAGAAATAAAAGATCCTTTTTCCAACGACACCATGATCAGAAAAACAACGGGGTTGTGAATTAGTGTTGATCTAAATCTAGATGTTTTTCATCTAAATCTAGATGTTTTGGTTATGTCTAGATGTCAGAAATACCTGTTTTTTACTGAAATGCACAATATTTTTCGTTCAATTTATAATAATAGAATTAAAACAATATATTCAATAAATCAAGTCACATCTAATTTATAAATAATACGTAATATATTTCCTAGATTTTAGATATATACCTTGGAAATCTAGATGTTTTTTGATTCAATTTTAGATGTAAATAGAAAAATAAAGTTGGCAACACTGGGTTGAATAGGGAAGACAAAAAGGAGATTGAAAAAAAAAACTTTTTTAAAAGATGAACAAATAAACCAATACTTCTAGGCACTTCTAGATTAAACTACAATAATTCTACAACAATTTACAAACAAATAATTCTAATTCTTTGTTTATACAAGAAAAAAGCCGATGTCCTCTTCCTAATCCAAGGATTGTCAATAAACAATATAAATAAACAAACGTTCAAGACGAACGTTTTGGATGTTTGGGTTTTAAAAGTCGGATAGACTTGCAGTTGGAAGTTCTTCTATGTGGAAAAAAGGCACAGATATTCTCCTTTTTCTTTTGAATCTTTCTGTCTTCAAATCCTTTTTTTCCTTCCTCTCTTTTCTGTACGTTTTTCAGATTTCCGTCTGCGTTACAAAACAACAAAGTCGGCCATTAGTGAAATTATTTTTGGCTCGTCGTTACCCACAATGCAAATAGCTGAAGCTCATTTCCGCTGCGCATGCGCTCGGACGCTTATGCACAAAAATTCAAATCTCTCATAAAATTTAATTTCTATTTTATTCATTTTGTTTATTCTTCAGTTTATCTTTTTTATCTATTTCTATAATCATTCGTTTCTAGGTTTCTCATCGTGATGTAATGATCAACAAGTTGGTCTTGCAGATTAATTCTTAGAGAGTTCGAACCTCACTGGGTGCTCAATACTTAGGACCTTGAGCCAAATGTAACCTATACTCAATAAATAATCAATTTTATTTCATTATAATTTTGAAAGCACTGAGTAAACACATGCCTCTGCCCAGGTCAAACACTAACTAAAAACTAGATGAAAATCAGCTCATATACAACGATGATGGGGAGGTAACTGTGTTTCGGATTTTTCACATTTCGAACTATTTACCCCATCTTGATGAAGAAAATATCTCCCAATCGGAAACAAATTCCTAGATCGCACTAAAATTTGATCTATTCTCCCTTCAGTAGCTCGACCTTCCACAACATGTCATTGAAATTCATTGAGAACTTTTGGAGATACTGTGTGGACAGACAGACAGACAAACATGAGTTATACATTTACCTCTCCTATCTTCGTTGGCTGAGATGAATTAAAAATCTTCACTTATTTAGCAGTAACATGTGTATATATCAATATAATACTAAAAGTTAAGTCTTCTTCTCAGTGTATGATCACTAAATTGCGGGAATGGTATTTTATAACCAGAGGTATAGAATTATTGTACCCCTAAAATGCATCAACTTGGAGGACGCAAAAAATCCGGCTGATTTTCAATTGATTAATAATATTGCAGGGTCTGTTTTCACGCTCATTCCTATCTATGTTATAATGACCGATTTGTCAAAGGAGGTATTCAATTTACAATGTAAGTTAAAGCTAAGATGGTCCCTTGCCCAACAAAAAGTGAGAGAAGTAACTTGTATTACCGAAATTCCGAATTTGAACCCCTAACACATACGGATTTTAAATGAGAAAATTAAACTTGAAAAATTACAGCCCTTCCCGACACTCCCAATGAGAAAAATACGCCAGTGTATGTCCAACTAATTCTTAAATACCCATATAGCCTTAAAGCATCTCTGAAATTGGTTTTAAAAATTCACTTTTAGAGGATGCGCGGGGGGCTTTAGACCTGACTTCTCAAAAACTCAAAAAACAAAAAAAAACAAAAAACAAACATAACAACCCAAGACTAAAAAAGATACTTTTTATATACGTAGTAGGGGTGCCAGAGAGTATCAAACCCTGGGGTCATGGGCGTCCACCGGGATGAGGGATTAGGACATTTGCCTTCGAACTGAGGGCGATGGGAGTTGAAAATTGAAACCTCAAGAACTCACTAATGAACAATGGCAGCTCATGACGAGTCACAACTTGAACACTCCCCTATAAAAAGACTGTTTTATCATTCGCTGGTACTCTCTTCATCGTATCGCACCGGAGCCAGATCATGCGTATCTATCAAATACGCCATCTGATATTTGGATCATACAGTGAGTCGTGCTTACTTGCACTACAAATGGCAGCGAATTCACCATCTTCTGCCAAGGAGGAATGCCTATCATGTATTAGATTTGCCACTAAGATATGTTCCGAATACATCTCTATCTCCATCCCAGGAGAATTATCATTCTGCACGCCCTGTCTTTGAAAAGTGGTAGCTGACACACATGTGTAAGGGTGTATCATACCCTGGTATTTCTTGAGTTACTTATAACTTGACACCTATAACCCACTGACAGCATGGTATTTTTCAGTTGTCTCAAAAGAGCAGACGACAAGAATGAAGCGTTGTATTTCAAACCACCTGCAACAAGTGGTTTGGTTCTAAAAAAAGAAGTTGTGAAACACAGGATTGTCTTTGTTCATCAGTTCTCATCAGGTTTTAGCACTACTCCAACGTGCCCTAATTTTCTATAGGGAGGGAGGCATGACATTCCCCTCACTACTTATGTATATAAGAAACCCTGAAGCAAAACTTTCAAAATAGGTTTCTTCAGTTTTTTTTCAAAGGCCGGATGGCTGGCTCGCTGGCTGATTATATATGTATCCTTGTATGTATGTATACGAATATATGTCGCACCAATGAAGCTAGAAATCTGAAAATTTTTAAAATTTACTCCATATTATGTTTAAAAAAAAAGATTTGTAGTGGGGGAGTTCAATTTGCAATGTGAGTTTATGCTAAATCAGCCCATTGCCCAACGACGATTAAGTGAAGTAGCTTATATCACCGAAAATTCCCAAAATGAACCCTTAACATATAGGAATTTAGAGAAAGAAATAGTTTTATCGAATAAAGCTTGAAAAATTATGGCCACCCTGATACTACCAATGTGGAAAATAAGCCAGTACGTCCAACTGCTCGTTAAATACCCATATAGCCTTAAAGTGTCCCTGAAATTGGTCAAGGTTTTCAAGGGAATGTGCAGGGGGGGGGCTTAAAACCCCGTCCCCACTCCAAATCACTTGGTAGCGGAACGACTCTAGCGAAAGAGAAATGTCAGATGAATATGAAGGATTCTTGAAGACTTCATATTTCGATTCTCTAAGCCGAGACACAATCAACTGAGTGATACTGTCATGGAGTGTCTCATATATTTTCTGTTTTTATCACCTTTTTTTAACCTTTCCTATTGCTTTGAGATGACGTGATATGGTCACTGTTAAACTTGTAGTGCCCCCTATACTTTTAGTTAGGAATTAAGTATGAAACTCTTCTTTTAGCTAGATATCCAAAACGTCACTTCCTCCGACGACCCCTATAAAACCCCTGGACGCACATGGTCCAATGCTCACTAGCTCCAGCATCACCAGCTAGTTACGCTTCTAGCCCCAGACCCTGCGGACAGCCATTCTCTCTCTTTCCTTCTCCCTCGTCCAATGCTGATTGGTGCCAGTATTCCTAGCTGGTCATGCCTCTGGTCCTGGCCTTTGCGACCGGACACTCTCTTTCTTTCTCCCTAAGATTGTTGTCGTTTCGCCGACCCACTGGCCGATCCGATCTTAACCACCATCCTCACTTCGGAAAACACACATGGATAAAACTCCATGTTCTATGTCTTTCATAGTTTGATCGTCGAGAGTCTAACAGCGTCTGAGAATAGCATTCAAGTTGACTCACTTGGCAGTAAGGCTCACACACTGAACCCGGTTTCCACGTATTATCTTGGAGCTATCCAACCATGCGGGATCCACGCGTTCAGACAACTCCACTCCAATTCCGACGCCAGAACTATCAAGACAAGAAAGCTCCCACCTTTCGTCATCTCTTCTCCTTCTTTTCTCCTAACATTACTTCTCACGATCGATCGTATTAATGTTAACCTTACATGTACCTCATCCTTATTCTTGTATTAAACGTACGTCTTTCGCCTGGCCAAAAAAACATGTGTATATCTTCATTACATTTTGTTTCATCAATTCGCGTCCATCTTCATACTTGGCACGCATTCCATTTTCTTCGTACAGCTTCCTTCCGTTCCACATCTACAGGGCTGCACGCGCGCTACAGTCAAACCACGGCGAGGACCAAATCTTTTCGCCTCTCAAACAACAATCCGTCGCTGTTCGGATTCAACAAAAGACAATACCTGCGAAAAACTCTTCAAAGTTTCCGGAAAGCAGTTGCTCGCGGGGCGTTGAACACTGCTATCGATAGCGCTTAACCATTATGAATAGTTCTTGCCCTCCTCGAGTTTTATTATAGGCGTCCATATTTCCAGACCTAAATCCATTGAAGCAATGCTGAACAGTTCACACTGTAGTAACGCACATTCCAAATGTACTTTTTGGTCATTATCAGCAGCTTGAGCAGCATCATGTCCTAATTAGAAATGATAAGAGTGACTGATGTAAACTCCCGTCATCCGCAGTTAATAGGTTTTAGATTCTTATGGGGGACTTATCTATGATCAGACGTTAATCGGTCGAGCGTAAGTCGATGTATGACTGGACATGAATTTTGACCTTTTGCTCACTTCTGTTTACTGACTTCGAATCGGGCATCTTTTCATGGAATATCAATTCATACCTACTTAACCACTTATGAAATGTTCACTGTAATAGAATAAGGTCAAGAAGAAACTACATTGTGAAATTAGATCGCATGGCAACAGTGTAGATCGGAGGGAAACAAGAATAAAGCCTTTTGATGGATTTGTATATGTGTATGTGTGTGTGTGTGTGTACATGAGCGTGCCTGCCCGCCTGTGTGCTCGTGTGCCTGCATGCGTAAATGGGGAGAGAGGGAGAGTGTGGAGTGACTGAACGGTTAACGATAGTTCAAACTCCGGCTAAGACAGTTTGCATCCACTAATTGGGGTAGACATCTCTCCTCCACCTAGCTATAGGTAAATAATAGTGTAGACTAGTCTCTCTATCCATGGTTGCAACCGGACTAGGTGGCGGACTACTTTGATTAAAAAAACAAACAAACAAACAAATAAATAAATAAATAAATAAACAGCTTGAGGAGGGACGAGCTCTTTGACAATCACAACCACACACCTTTTAATGAATGGGGGACCCGGAATTGGGGTTGGTAGGATTAAGGGAAACAGAAGCCTAGACGAGCAGAAGAGATGGCAGCAGGTGAGTCCAAAGACCAGATCGAACCAGACCAGGCTTGAAACGGGGAGACAAAACTCAGAAAGGGACAAGGCCATTTATCCATCTGGGACCCATATTTCTAAAACAAGGGGTCTCTCATGATCGACTTGATAAATGAATGCGAGAAGTTCGTTTTAAACACACGTTGTTTTTACCTGTTATTATGTTTCAACTCTACTTTTCACAATGTCTGCGCGTGTCTCATCCATGGCTCTTATATTTTTCGCAGTTGCACTTAAATTCCCGGGAAGATGAACCCTCACGAAGCTCGATCTCAAGTTACTTCCTATTTATTGAATTTATATAATTATCTGCAAATAAATAAGCGAGGGAAAATACTCTATAATTAGCATTTGATATACCTGAAGATATCTACTTTGAAAAATTGGATCATTATGATTATGATTATCAGGGTAGACACAAATGCTGACCCTGCACTATTATCACCGAGTTGCGAATTGGACTGGAAATTGCTTCATTCTCGAGTACTTTAGTGGAATTGCACTAACAAAAATCTCGCTACGATGTGCCGTTTTTGTCGTACTATGGTAACAAACATACAGAAATCGTATCATTTGAAATAGATACTTATAACCTTTTTTAATTTCACATTTCTTTGCACTGTTTGTGAATTTATTGCCACAAATTTTGCAAAAGAATTTCTAATGTAAATAATCTACTTTTTCAATACGCAACGCGATTGTCTTTATTTTTCATCTGTAACATTTGTAAAGGGAGATAGCTATCAAATACTGATTACAGAGTGGTATCCCTTATTCATTAGAAACTGTCAACGTAGATTTCTTCAGTTTTCAAGTTGGTCTGACAGGCTACGTGATATCTTTTAATGTAATTTATGTAATTTTCATCTTGTTTGTTTGTTTATTTATTTGTTTGTTTGATTTTTTTTCAATGTTTCACGCAGAATTTGATTGTATGGTACTACGTGTAAATTGTTCTCGTTTGGATTATTAGTTGTTTATCATTTAACCGTTTCGGGGATTTTTAACTATCATATGTATGTATCTACTGAACAGGCCTCACCAATGGAGCTATAGGGCTGAAAATGTAAACTCCTTATTATGGTTAAAAATTGAAAAAAATTTTTTTAATTCCTCCTCCAAATAGGTTTTTGGTGGAAGTTCAATTTGCTATGTAAGTTTTTGCTAAATTGATCCATTTGTTTGTGTTCAGCAGCGTTCACGCTTGTTTTGTTGTTGTTGCTGTTGTTGTTTTATTCGAAACTCATACTCTTTTTGGTGATCAATACCCAACGAAAGACGAGAGAAGTAACATATTCATTGATAACCTCTTTTTCCCAGCATCCGAAGAGGCTGATCACGTGACAGTTTCTATTCAGTGACTCACCAGACCAGTTTATTTATTTATATTAGTTGCAAATGCCCGAGAAAAAAAAATCTGGGGTTCATTATTCTGGAAGAATATAAATGAGCCAAAAAATGGAGAGCAACAGAATGCTTGTGATATTTTTTTTTTCATGTACAATGTAATTGCAAATATATTTCAATACCGCCGTCATTTTTGACGACCTGGGTTAACAAACTAGCAAAAAATGAAATGCAGAAATAAAAGTTAAAATAAAATCAAATCAAATAAAATAAAATAAGATAGATGAAATGTAAGATTTTCTAATTTTTCTAGTTGCTGGGTGTTTTTCTTTAGATAAGTAACGGGTTGATATTTCCGGTCATTTAAACAATAGAACATTTACCTGACCACACATTCTTCTTTCTTATCAATTTATTGAAACACGCATGAAATTAAGTCAGGTAAGAAAATGTTTCACAAGTTAAACCCTTCATCAACAGCAACAAGTACATTCAGGTATTTGTTCTTAAGATAACCTCATCCGAGATACGAAGTCTGGAAAAAGGTTACTTAATTTTCAGAGATAATAAGTATTTTGATATAGGCCATCCTAGAAGACAGTGAATTTTGCATCTCAGACCCCTACCTTAACCTTCTTCTATAAGAGAGATGAACACAATTCGATCCTCGTCCACTTGTCATTCTGCGCTTGGCAGAATGTAGGCTGTTCCAACAACTTGCGCAACAATCATTTTACATACGTACGTACGCATTCATACACAAACCAACAGAGAGATTAAGGCTGTAGTTCATTTACTCCCTACATACGCGTCAGACTGTTTTTAACTACCTATGAATACTATGCATTTATATCTACATTGAACTATTAATAACATCATTCTAGCAAGTAGCAAAACAACTTCAAAAGCACATTCTCTTCTTATTTCATCTAGGATTGAATCTTTATATTTTATACTCATTTTCTCTGCACTGCTGCCAGTTTCTCTGAAAAAGATGGCTGAAACCATTAAAATGCATCAGAACATGCCCACGTTGTCATGATATTTAAAAAATGTTTTTCTTTTCACCATTCCAATTGTCACTTTTATCAACACACACACACACACACACACACACACACACACACATATATATATATATATATATATATATATATATATATATATATATATATATATATATATGTATTTGTGGATGTATATATGTGTGTGTATACAACAAAACAATGAAAATAAAAGCCATAATTTGTTTTTATTGCGAATTAATTATTTATGATAATTTTAGCCAAAGCAAAGTGAGTCATAGGATAATATAGCCATTTTCAGCAATTCAAAATGGCTGCCGTCTTCTCACCCCGACGAATCAAAGGTTTTTAAAAAGTAGTAAAGTCTACCACCACCTCCGTCTCCCAGACCCAATGACATTCAAAACAGACATTCTTTGTTTTCCTATTCGTAATTAAAGCAATTGAACAAGAGTGAATTTGTTCCGAGAAAATAAGGAAAAAAACATTTACACGCATGAAGACAGTCGTCGTTATTCTTCTATGGAATCATATAAGTGTTGTCTTTCTACTATATCAAGAAATGAGTCATCAAGGATGCCAAATTAGCCATTTTCCGGTTAGATCTAGGCGATTTCTCTTCTATTTAGCCGACAAAATCCGCGGTAGCAAATAGCTTACAACTAGTCATTTGAAAAAAAAAAATAATCAGCCGATTTCATTTTATATCATTGCTAAGTCAAAACTTATATGTATTCAATATTTTTAGCCATAAACTTAGCTTAAAATGGGTTTTTAACAATTTCTGATGGCTAGTGAAAGAAAATAGAATCACACACAGAAATATTTTTTCATAATTTTCGTTATTTTTTTTTTACTCTACAAGCCGAATTTTAGCCAAAACATTTGCTTTGAGAATAATTATACAGTCAGATTCTAATATACAATTTTTTTTTTCAAATCCACTTCATATCTGGTAAGTTTGATAAAAGTGAATGCACAACTTTTATCAATAATTTGTTCTGGAGTCTTGGTATATAGTTATTTAAACTGATTATTGGGCTTAAGACGGGTGTAACACATTTTTAGCCATGAAGAACATATTTAGCTACTTTTAGCCATTTTAGCCAAATTTGAGTTGACAACGTTGGAGTCAACGAAGCAGTCGAAGTGAACCCAAGGCATAAAACAATCAAGTACCGAACAATGGCGAGTCGTTGCCGAGGTGTTTTGGTTTAAGAAACCTCAATAATTAATGCACAGGCAGCTCAAGGCATGAACCAATCAAACGGTTGGTTAGCGCCCCGTGGCCACCGGAGATCCTCAAGGGCGGTGGAAGCCTCTAGAGGTGATAGGGCATAGAGGAACCCTTCAAGGAGGGGGGCAAAGGTCTTCAATTGCCTCAGCATTGACAAGGTTTTATCCGAAGTAAATTGCTTTCCTCGAAATTTGAATCTATCTGGTCCGAATTCGGGGTGGGAACCACTTGCCCTCTCCAGTCCCAGGCTCGTACTTCTATAGGTGTGGGACCCCGAATCAAATTCTGCTTTGGGCCCTGAAGTCATCAAAGGGTCCCCCAAAGCAATGAAGGCCCAAGGAGGCGATGGAGCCCCAAAATCATATCAAAGAATGGGGTCCAGTCCTGATATCATGATTCTCTTGTACAAATAAAATGAGATCTTTACTCTTTGATGAGGCTTGGTATCGTTGCATAGTGTGTATTAATCAACATTTACCATCAAAAGAGGAAACACACAAGAAAAAGCAGAGTAATCTCCCCTTGACTATCACACCAAGTACAGGCTCCTCTCATTTTATGCCTGGTTGATTTACGCCGATTTAATTAATCCCAATCATTTTTCTTTTTTTTTAAAATAATTCACATTCAGTTAACAATATATTAATTGAATTACTATTCATTAATTATGTTTATTAGAATTTGAAAAAAAAATATTTGTTTATAAAAACCTATACAACCATGCTTATAGAATGGACTTAATGATGCCGATTTAATTTCCAGAAACGCATCCCCAGCACAGTATGTATTTAGTTTTGATAGAAAGACGAGGAGAATGAACTAAAAAAAAAAAAAAATTCACAAGGAGACAGAAATGCAAAACCAAACAAGATTTAGATAATAATATCTGGAACGGACCCAGGACTTTGAATAGGGGAGGTTTTTTTCCGACCCCATCTAATTAGACAAGTGGTCTTCAAACTTCAACAACGAAAGAACTTTTTTGAATTGATTCATTCTCTGGGCAGCCCTTTTCAATAAATATATTTTCTGGGGAAACCTTTTCAATAAATACATTTTCTGGGGAAACCTTTTCAATAAATACATTTTCTGGGGGAATCCCTTCAAAAACAATTTTCTCTTTTTCATATAGCAAAAATGTCACTCTGCGTCGCTAAACCCTTAGAAAGGCTAATTGATTATTTTCTATTAATTTTAGTCATTTTAAAGCCAGTCATCGAACGATATAACGAATTTTAGCCATTTAAAATGGCCCTATCAAATCAAAGATTGCCAATTTAAAGAAGAGAAGTTGTTACTTCTGCGGTTCGGTGATACACAGTTTGAATACTTCTGAATTGGAAAATCCAGATGGTCACAATACTTTCTTTTTTTTTTTTCAGGTTAATTTATGATGACTGTGATTATTTGGGGTTTTCATTTATACAATTTCTTTAACTAAATATTAAAAATTTCTTTTCAATCGTGCTTTAACCAAGTGTGCGTATGCGTGTGTGGGGAATCAGGCCCTTAGACCCCACCCCTAGATCCGAAATCAACCAAAACCACATCAGAAATGCAGCATGAAAATTGAAGGAGCATTTGAAAAGAGAGTTTTAAAAGCTTTGTTGAATACATTCATAATAATATAAGTCATACAAATTTACTCAATGCTAAGTCAGGTAAATTTACTTAATGTAAACTCACATAAATTTACTCAGTGTAAAGTCAAATAAATTTACTCCATGTAAAGTCAAATGGATTTACACAATGTAAAATCACGTAGATTTACTCAATTCAAAGTCAAAAAAATTTACTCAATGTTAAGTCACTCGTTTCAAAGAAGACAATACAATGCATAAAAAGGAAGATACTGGACTTAATAAAACTAAGGCACAGATAATTTCAAATGTGCATGATCGGAAGGGTCTGGACTTTCTGGTGTGTGGAGCAACCTACCATAATTGTCGTACAAAATGATTTCCAGTCTGCTGTACAAATCCATGGCTTCAAATTATTTTGGTTACTTATATTCGGCGTTGTCAATTTTGATACATTACACTTCAATTTAGATAGTTCTACGGATCGGAAGTCAAGAGAAATAATTCATAGAAACAATGAAAAAAAGATCTATAAACTGTAATTTAAAAATCTATTTTTATTAGATTTATCGAGAAACACTGACCTGAGAGACTTCAAACTCGACACTGCACTGCCTTGTGGGCTGACTAATATATCTGGCGAATGCCAACTTTGTGCAATGGCCAGTCGTCGAGTAATTGCGGCGTATAAACTCACGCGCACACATACAACTCTTCAATGGTAGTTGGAAAATGCATTATCTTATAGAAATTAATCACGGTGTGACGCCGGCGTCTGTCGCCATTTGGATGAGGGGTGGGGACAAAATGTATATTCCGGGCATGGGGAGATATATCCGAATACTGGTTTTCTGCTAATGGACTTAGGGATTACTTGAGCTCTGACTCGTCTGAAACTGTTTATCGTGACCTCTTGACCCGTGGCTTCTATGAGAGTTCAACTTTCAACCCTCCTCCCGCCATCGGCAAGAAGGCCTGATCTGGGGGTGAGGTGATGCGGGAGTAGACTGCCCTGTTTGCTTCCCTCCCTCAGCGGACGCCCATGAAGCGTAACCAAATGGTACTTTCATATTTACAAAGGGAATAATGGGTAAATGGCAAATGAGATATACAGGTGCTATCTTCTCTAATAATAAACAGGGTGATTTTCTTGGTTCGTTGTACATAACATCGGACTTTTCCAGTTAGGGGTAAAAAAAATTACACGACAAAATACCTCCTACCTCCATTTGGAACTATGGATTTTTCAACGGAAACTACTTCTCTTTCTTCAAAATTTTGTTTACAGCAAGTGAAGCGGTCGACACTGTTTCTCATGGATATGGACGATATGGCCTCACATCTTAATAATAAATGTCGGACTAACTTAGTATACTTAGTATAGCCTTCTTGTGAAAGGGTCTTCCTTCCGCTCATATTCTAAGCACTAGACAAAATTGTCAACTCAACAATGGGAGATAAGAGCTCAATGCGTTAAATCCGTGCAATCAAACACAACAGAATGACACTTGTTTGGGGTAAATGAGAGAAAAAAGTTACTTTCTTTGATCTGCAATAGTTGGGTATAGCAGCATACGGTGCAGCAAGAGGAAGAAAAGGGTTACTATCGTCTCGGTGAAAGAAGGGCGGTTTTCTCCTGAGCCGGCGAAAACACGTCTCAATTTGTGAATTGGCCCGATGGCTCTTTTTCTTAGGATTCCTGACCCGTATAACCCGGGGTCAAACACTCGCTTTCCTCTGAGCGTCACTTAGACGACTTATTCAGGTGACAGCTTACTTACGTGACCAAGATGGAGAAGGTAGAATTTTCGTTCGTCTTCGCCGGTAGCAAATTTCAAAATTGGACATTTGGGGAGAGAAAACTTTTTGTTAGCGGAAATTTCGTGATGTTCTCATTGTTTTAGCAGAATCAAGTGACCATAGCCACACATTCCCATGTGTCAAGTCAAGTGTTTTGAATGTCATACATTGTTTATCTCTCCTACAGCGGTCGCTCCGGGAGACCGTGTAACCGGATTACTTATCAACAGTCTATGGTCACCAACCTTGATTAGATACTACACCTGTCACAAGCAATTATCGCCTACTATGGCCATTGTCAAATGCACAAGCAGGCTCACATTCAAATCATCAGGCGCTTTTGTTAAACGAAATAAACTAATGAATAAAAAAAAAAAAAATACCGAACGAATTAAACAAATCTACCGTCAGTCTCCCCAACCCAACACCCTATTTCGTAACATCAAACCCTGCACTGAATTCACTGAAGTGAAACAGCTTCCCTACGAAACCCAACATCTCCACATACAACCAACATTTCATCGAAAGCAAACACCCTTTCAATTTAAAAAATGACCTCATCTTGACTGGAAAAGTATTTTTTTCCTGCAAAAACACTTATTCTCCTTCAAAACTTCCCTCTTTTCCATTTTCCGATTGTTCACTTCTTTCCGTGGATAAAAGTTCGGGATATATTATAGAAAAACTGAAGTGTTGGCGTTTTGTTTCATTCGATTGCTTCGAGCCGAGGTATTCTTGATACGTTGAAAATAAAACCCGAACATTTTGCGAACATTACTAATTTTACAATAAAAAAACAAAACACAATTAGTAAAAACAAACCCAACGGTTATGAATAATCAAAACTTACTGTCCTAATCAAACGCAACAGAGCAAAAAGTCAACGTACTAATGGCGAAAAGTTTTGAAATCTAAATGAACGTGAAAAATGCTCGTAAAATAAACCGTCGAAATATTATCGAAAATATTCATATAAAGGTTGTTGTCCTGTTTTTCAGGAGTCAAAATGTGAAGGAATGCTGAAAGTAGATGTCTCGCTAATGGTTAAAATATAAATTTTCTGTTATCTCTTCATCAGTTGGTCGATTCCCACGATCGAAATCGAAATGAGCAAATGTTCATTTTTCGCGCTGTTTTAAAAAAAAAGAATCCAAGTGCGGACGTAGTTGTTGACAGAAGATTAATTCCAAACATTCTCTGTTATTCTGTCTGTTTAATTAATCCTGAATAAGTTGATTACTCGGTCTAAACGTTGATAATTTGGTAGACAATTACGTCTTCGTAATTTCTCCTTTTATTTACGTATGCAAAACTGTGGTTTCCATACACAAGTTAGAAATACATGAAAAGATGTAAGGCGGAGCCAAATTTCTTTTTCACTCCATTTGTCTAATCAGTCCTGGATACACTTTTCTGTTTTTAAAGGTTAATTTATGATTACTTGGGATTATTTGCATTTTTCACAGATAACACCTCTATATCTACATATTAGGAAAATATCTCTTGAACTGTGCTTTTCCCGAGCAGCGTAGAGGAGTGCCGGACCTCTAGCATCTAATCATATATATATATATATATATATATATATATATATATATATATATATATATATATATATATATATTATAATGCTGTAGGAATAGAGCACCCTGGTGCATGGGGGATTGTGCGTGAGTGAATATATCGCTTAAATTCCACCTTACTGACCGTCCAGTTCTGCTCAGGGTAGAGGTAAAATGCTAGCCTCTGGATCTGGTACTGGATGAGATAATGGATAGTCTATAGACACATTGAAGAGTAGTAATACAACGAAACAGCTGTCTGTGGATGACACAATTTTTATATATATATATATATATATATATATATATATATATATATATATATATATATATATATATACTAGCAGGGGGAAAATAACTTAATGTGACAACACAGTATGAAGTATGTTCTTTGATATATTTCTTCGTACAAAACACAATAAACAAATAAAAAAGGAAGATAATTCCTATCGATATTTAGTAATGGCTATAATAACGATCAACGCTGTTTACAAAATGTTGCGATTTCACAGCCTGGGTTAAACGTTCGTTTAACCACTAAGACCGGAAGAAATTTTAGGTACTTTCAATCAATAGAACTAGTTCCATTTTGGAAAGTGTCAGTTTGGGGAGAAGACAATTCCAGGGTTGGGGGCAGTTCTATTCACAATTATTCTAACTATGATGCTGACCTGGGCTCTTACTTTACTATCATAAATAGCACCAGTGAGTCCTCATCTACTCGAAAAATGAAATAAAAAATTGTCTGAACAACTGACACTTATCCAAAGGAAATAGAAGTGTAATTATCTGAAGGCAGAAAAATCTTCGGAAAAGAAATTTTTAAAGCGTTTTTTTGTGGTTGTTTTTATTGGTAAAATAAATCATATGAAGGTAAATAGTAATCAGAAATAAATGATAAAGGTTTACAGCGGGGCTCCTCATTTCAAATTCGCAATCGATGAGACAAATATTTTAGCGACCACCCATTTAATGTAATCATAGCAATAAGTACTGATACAATCAGTCTTTAGTCGTATCCTTACTGTAACGGAACGAAGAAACAAAATAACCTCAACCCCGAAAAAATATAAGGTATTGTTTGCAGTGTTTACTGTTTATTATGGTAAGACAATTTTCTGAAATGTTACGTTAACGAAATTTGAATTCATTAAATTATTAAATAACCTTGAGTCATTTTACAATAAGCACCAACAGGAGTATCTGTACTGAGATAGATAAAATAAACAACTCTAGTTTCATAATTTATGTTAATATTTCTGCGAAACTCCAATAATCTTTACGTGATCCTCGGAGGGGTCTCAACCTTTAGTTTGAGAAAAGCTGGTTTACAATACTTCATCTGAAAAAAATCAACAGGCTAGTTAACTCTCTGATATTAATGATATCAATACTTGCTGCTGTTGTTGATATCAGTTATTTTTCTTACCGCCAGGCGTGCACATACTTACGGACATTTATACATATATATTATTTTTGGGGTTAAGATTGGTTACAGTTGATAATTCCGAACACCGTACGAAAAATTCAATTTACAATATGAGTGTAATGCTGAACTGTTCCCATCGGTCGTACGGAAATACAGCAATGAAGCATTTATTTTTTATTTTTGAGAATAATCGCTACGGTTCAAGGGTTCATACAGAAACAATCGGTTATCTGCGTCTTCAGAAAATAATAATTGAAAGCATAAATTAGTTCACAGTGTAGGAGTGGAGGTCCTGATTGTAAAGTCTCACACCCTCGCTAACTCGATGTCAAAAACAATTGAACGTTCTTCTTTTATTCAAAGCTGGAAACAATAACAGTGTAATTTATGTATTTACGTATTTTTTCTTTAATGAATTATCTTATTTCTTTTTAACCGTCTAGTAAGTGAGGGTGTAATACTTGACTATTTACAATCGGGACCACTCTTCCTAATTTTCGTAATCTTTTTTAGGTCCTGCAAAACAGGTTCTTTGATAGGTACTATGGGTAAGACTTTGAGTGGACAATCCATACCTTTGCGTAACATCATTCTATGGTCAGCGTGTAGTTTACGAAGGACGGAAATGTAAAGGTTCTGTTCAGCATTGTAGTCACATCTAAAACTTCCCCCCCCCCCCGAAAACTGACACAGAAGGTAACGGTGATCTTAATGATTGAGCACAACAAAAAATTTTTTCTAAAACGCTAAAAAGATGCTAAACATAGTTTAGAAATAAATTGATAAAAAAAAACACGCACATAATGGCCAAAATTTTTGTGCACGCCCGCGCTTTTGGGCACTGCCAAAACGAAAAACTCGCTGATTTTAGTGCGAAAAGCGCTAAAATGGTAACACTGACTTCAAACCGCGAAATGCAGGACACTTAGTAGTTTGAGAAACATTTTTTACTCGCAATCTCCTTTTCATTGCGGGAGATTCTTCCAAATTCATTACACGCTGTGGGGAGACGGCACTTGGCTTCAAAATGCAGCAGTTTCCAGCAAAATAGAGGAGTCTCCCGTGAAATCGGTACATCACTGTCTGCCTGTATCCGTTAACCGTTTTTAGCATTGAACACTTTCCAAAGAGTGCACAAACGCTCTAACGGTAGACTAAGAGCCAGGAGGCGACATTTTGATCCTAGCAGAGAGCACAGATAAATCTGATCCTTGGCAGGAGTGTCGAATCATACGTCAATAATGTTGTCATTTTTGACGGGTACTGTGCTAGTTGATCGGCATCTTTAGCAATATATCATTTAAATAGCGCTAGATTAATATAATTATTTTGCTCTACGCGGAAACGCAGATATACATCTAAAAAATAGAAATAAGATTTCTTCGATCGTAAATAAGGGCCAAGTTCAGCATTATAGTTATATCGCAAATAGAACCCCCTCTAAAACCTGAGTTTCTCTCATTAAAGCTGACTCTTCTGCAAAGGTAAAGGAGGTCTCAATTGATTGAATGCACAACGATTTTTTTCGAAAGAGAAAGAAAGAAAAAAAAGAAGCGGTTTCAGACTCTTTACTGGTAAAATGAATATCAACTTTCTTTTCAAAACATTTTTAAAACTCTTCTTCAAACTAACTTGCACCCCTCCCCCCCCGGAGCATCCTTGAGATCTTCATTTGGAAGTCATTTGGGCTGCGAACACGTGTTTAGCAACCACAGCTGTCGGCTTGTTAAAACCTTATTTAAAAATTCATTTATTCACAAAATTTTTAACGTTTTCCTAAATTTCTTCTTTGAGAATCTTCCTCTTGAACGATCAGTCAGTAAATTTATAAAAAAAATCAGCGTAACCAAAAATTTAAGGCCACGTGGATATCGCAGTTAACAAATAAAACCAATCGCAAAAAAAATCGATAATCAGGTAGCTGATATTATCAATGAATATCACCAACATGGTATCAAGAATAAAATTTGGTGTGTGTAGGATTGACCTGCAGTTTTTACATTACTAAGTAATTTCGCAGAAAACGTTAGTCAAAACTAAATTTGACAATTACGAATACCTAGGGACCACTGTTGATTTCAGTTTTTTTAGGGTAGGGGGTGGGGGGGTATTAAAGGGACATAACTCTAACCTTTGGAAAATAGAAACAGGGGGAGATATAAAACGAAAAAGAGTGAGGAGGAGAAAGAGAAACAAGAATATTCTTACTAGACCAATATTTCCCATATCTGAAAATATCGAAAATGTTATTTGAAACAAAATTCGACGATTACAGTTATCGAGGGGCCACCTTATATATTTAGGTTTTGGGTGGGGGATAGAGGGGACATAACTCTGATTTCCAGAAAAGGGATAGAGATGAAGAAAGATATATGAGAAAAGAGAGGTTAGAAAGAAAAAAGATGTATATCATTACTCTGTCAATAGCTTCAAGACCTGAAAATATCGATAACACTTGTGTTTCTATGAATTAATAATAGAAATCGATAACACTATTTGAAACAAAGTTTGACTGTTACGGCTACTGAAGGGCCACAGTCCATTTTAAGGTTTCCAAGGAGGGTGGGATAAAGGGGACATAACTCTAACTTATGGAACGGGGAAAAGAGAGGAATAACGATATTTTCCAAATCAAAAAATATCGGTAACTTTATTTGAAACGAAATCAATCGGTTCCCTCAAGGCCACCGTAGATTTCGATTTTTTGGCGTGTAAATGTGGAATATAACTTCAAAAAGGGAGAAAGAGTGGACAAATGGTACAAAAAGAAAGACAGGGGTATATCCTGACAACGCTAAGATTTCCTGAATCTAAAAATACCGAAAACCTGATCTGAAATAAAATTTGACGATTTCGGCCGAAGAGGGCCATCATATATTTTAAGGTTTCGGGGAGAAAATAAGGGGCACATAACTCTAACTTCTGAACAAGAGAAAAGTGGAAGAAAGATACGAATGGAAAGACAGAGAGGAGGAAAGAAAGACAAATATCTTGACTACACGAATAAATTGCTGATCTAAAGATGTTGGAAACGTTGTATAAATCCCTATTTCAAACAAAATTAGACGATTACGGCTACCGAGGGGCCATAATAGAATTCAAAGTTCCCTGGAAAAGAAGGGACATAACTCTAATTTCTGAAATAGGAAAAGAGAGGAAGAAAGATAGAAAAGGAAATATAAGGGGAAGAGAAAGAAAGAGGTATATCCTTACTACACCAAAATTTTCTCCAGTTTTAAAAATATCGACCAATGGAAACAGAGAATCGATCGTGACGTCACGGAAGTCGTGCATGCGCACCGCGAAGCTTCCAGTTGAGTCCCGCCATTTTGTTTGAAAGGGAGAAGATGCTCTTGAGACTTTAATGGTTTTCGCCAAAAATCAGGCTTTTTTTTCCTTCTTCTGTTATTATTTTTTTCAAAATCACGCAGTCTTACGAGCGGATACCTCAATATAGTTTAAAAAAAGCTTTGGAATCAGTAGTAACACGCTGCTGACTTGATAAGAAAAGTAACACAAGCATACACTCCATCAATTTCAAAACAATTCGTTTTGTTTGTTTATCATCTTTAAAAAATATTTTCTTCAAATCGGAGGAGAGATGGACTTTAATCCAAATTTCCAGATGATTGCCAAACAATTTGTTGAACAGTATTACCACATGTTCGACCAACCTGCACCACTCCGGAGGAAATTGCAATGCATGTACCACGTAAGTTTAACTCGAAGGCAAAACAGTCCTGAAAAATGTATTGGAATAAATACGTACATTGAAAACTGAACACCCACTTTAGAGCCAATTCGATAGCTTGTTCTATTAAAGTTACTTTTCCTTAAGAATGGAAGATTTACGGTAAAAATGAAAGTCACGTTCAGTTAAAACAGTCCAAACTACATAGGCAAAGTACAATTTCATAAAAATTTACAATTGAGATTTACTTCTGAAATCGCGTAAACTTTATAAACAGTAAAACGGACACAAAGCAAGGGTCCAGTTTTAATACGTACATTATAGACCAAAACCTCACATTAGAGCCAATTCACTTGCTTCCTCTAATAAAGTTATTTTTTTCTCAGAAATGAAAGATTTCCAAGAATAAATGTAGGCCAGAGTCAGTAGAAGTGATTCAAATAACTTGGAAATATTTTCTTCATTCAAGTATGTTTGTTCAATAGACTAAAATACTTCTGAAGTTACAAGTGCGATGTCGATTGTATTTCGGTTGCTCGCTTAGTTTTACACAAAAACGGCTGGGATTTTTCTGTCTGACATTTGTTTAGAGAAGTCTTTTTTTCCTGATAATAAATGTATTTAAAAATGTTTCCAAAAGAATGCATATTAATCTTAAAAAAAAAAAAAAAAGTCGACTTGATTTTTCCCTCCTAAACTTTTCCAGATCGTTAAACAAAATTCATCGAATGGAATTTTTCTCTTTTAAGTGAAAAAAAAAAAAGGAACTTGAAAACAAATAAAATGAAAACTTGTGTAATTTTTATTCGTTATTTTAACTTAGCTCTCTGATTATTGAAGTTGGGGAAAATGAGAAAATAAATCATTGTATTATGTTCTTTTGTTTTATTAGAACAATTTTATTCTGATTAGTGCTAAATGTGTTTTTGGTAGACTAGACTGAATCAACTGTTGTTTAAAAATAGAAATTCTAACACCGAGATCCTTTTCATATAAGAATCTGTTTCTACCAACGGGTGGTGGTGGATTTGATATTTAATCCATTCCTAGACTAGCCTATTAATATATTAAGATCCCTGCCTTTTTTGTTATTGTTTGGGCATGTTTCCGTTAATCGTTCTGTCGAGAAGACGCTTTAAAAATATCTAAATCCTTATTACATCGATTGATTTGTGTCCTATTTTTTTCCTTAAATGACCTTTTCGAGATGAATTTCTGACGATCCATCAATTTCTAGTTGTACCCTCAATATGAGACTAGGTAAAAACAGTCGGAAGAAGTTGACAATATTTGCGTAGCTTTAAAACGCATTTTTGAAGTTGAATTCTTCTATTGTGATCTATTTTTCAGTTGATAGGAAATTTACTCTTTATTTCTGGTAAGGAGATATTTTAACAATAAAATTGTTAGGAATTTTCACATAGAAAAATAATCGATGATTTTTATGTAAACTTTGGTGTTACGCAGTTAAATGTCTTTTTTGCCAACTAACAAATTTCATTTAAATTTAAAGAGAATTTCAAATGAAACCATTTCTGTGAAGCTTTTCTTCAAAGTTTAGCTGTCAATATATAATTAGTTTTTGTCTTTCCAAGATGTGAAAGAAATCCAGGGTTCAAAGAAAGGGTGTGATTTTGACTTGAGTTTTACACCTCTGTCCCATAATAGTAGTTTTAATGTATGAGATGCACATGCGAATGCAACATCTGTTATGGGACAGTGATAGTATTTATTTCAAATAAATTCACGTTGGCTAAAAAACAGATTTTGTGTTAATTGCAATTACAAATTAGACCCTTTTAATTATCGATTAGATTGATAAGTTGTTCATATCTTCTGTTTTTGGAGTGGGTAAAACTCGTTTTGACGGTTTGCATTTTTACAAACACGTGGTGAGATTGTGTAAAAAGTAAAATATTCAACACTTTAATTCACTGTGAAATCTGGTGTAATTAAAACCCAATTAATAATCCGCTGAACTCGTAGATTTTGGTTAAGGACGATTCCATGTTTATGCATTTAAAAAAAAAATACCTTACTCCCATAAAATGATTGCCTTTTTTTCTACTACGACTGGTTTTAGCCGATCTTCGTTCATTATTCAATATTTGAGTTGCTGGTATTACTACTCTAAGTTGACAATTGGTTCTTCTAGAAAGATCCAGACATTGCCAAAAACAAAGATTGTTGGCTTGCTGGGTGAGAGAATAATCAACACCAACAATTGTCCTTCCTCCCCTCTCCCCCTCTTTCTCTCTCTCTCTCTCTCTCTCTCTCTCTCTGTCCCTCGGGGAATAATGGAAATGCTTCGTTTTTCTTTTTCAACCGGAATGTGATTTATTTTAATTACAGTAAAAGAATGTTGCCTATTATATTGGGGAAACTCGGCGATTACCGACCTCCATGCAGTCAGAAAATTCTTTTATTCGAGAAGAAAGTTTCGTATTCTCTAGCGACTTCTTATTTTTTTCAATTTTTATTGTAGTAAAATGACTTTTTAGTATTTGAATTACATTTTGGATACCCTACACAGACAGTGCTCTCGATCATATCTTTGTTTCTTTAATTTATTAATCTCTGTTTCGCTTGTCAGTTAAGTGTATGAAAGGTACATGTCCGTGCTAGCATCTAAATGTTGGAGCCCATTAATTGCAGATGACGGGAACCGTCACTATTGAATTAGCAAAAACGGAAAAATTCATCTTGAGGATTCATTTAATGATTTCACTAATTAATTGCTCCGAAAATTAAAGTTACCGCCACTGAAAAAAATATAATCAGCGACTGAACTGCTGCTCTTGTCGCAGTTAATGGGTTAAAAAAACACGTGGTGTCGAACTTCTTGTAATCCAAATTGTCATCTGATTTCAGTTCCCGCTCTTTTCTTCGTTTCTCTGATTACTAGGCAGGAAGGTCTATATTTATTTACTCTTTCAACAAAACCGAACAGGAAAAAGACAGTCTGGTTAGCTAGAAAATGATTTATTAAATACCATTAATTAGGCCTGTGCGAAGCTGGTAATAGGTCCTGGCCTGATGCGATATCTAGGCTCCATTTCAAACTGTTAATATAGTATTTGTTACTTCTATTGCAGAGCTAAAAGGAGAGATATATGTATTTGGTCGCATCTTTCTGTCTGTCCACGAGATATCTCCAAATGAATCCTATGAATATCAATGAAATTTTGTGGAAGGGTGGGCAATTATGTGTTAGATCTAGGAATATTTTTTTGATTGAGATATTCAGATATTTTTCTGGCCCCCCCTTCATTCGCTCACGCACGCGACTGTCCACACGATCTCCAATAACTCTCAATAAATTTCGATGGAATTTTCTGGAAGGATGGATTATGCGTTATGAAAGAAAGTTATTAAATTTGGGGGCAAATCTATCCACCACCACCCCACCCCCTGCGTTGTAGTTACTTGTCCACCCCAGATAAAATCGCCAAAATTTCATACCTGTCCTCCCCATATCTCCAGAATTTCTCAATTAAATTTTCTTGAAGGGTGGATAATACTGACAGGAAAGAATGATTTAACTTTGGGATGGATCCATACACAATTGAGGGCAGATGGGGACTGTTGAATTGAATATTTCATTTTATCTTTAAATAACACTTTTATTTAAGATACTTTTGCGTAAGTATCTGTGAACCATACTTACCTGCCTGGTCTTAGAAAACTTGTTATTTACTTTCATGTTTGTCAGAAGTATGAGTTCTCTGAGTGCTTTCTAAACAAATACCTACATTACTCAAGTACAATACGATCTCAAATTTATTACTACCCTTACATTATGTAGCTAAACATCAGTGATATACTGGTGTCCCCCATTATCATGTGGGTGTCGGGGTACAAGAAAGCCAACCACATTACATGTGATCATTTTAACTGTATTGAGTCTACATACTAGAACATATAATGGGAGAAGTCTGTATCATTTTTTTATTTTTTAACCCTTGAATATAATTCTACTCTCCAATTTTGACTCAGATTTTCCCATCAAATTTCTCACATTTTTCTTTTCTTTTCTTTCTTCCTCTGCAAAAAAAGAAGAGAAAAAACTTGACAAAGCGTGGTTATTACTTGCATACTACCTGTCAAAATCGGGAGTATTAACACCTGGATCGGCACCTCTGCGTAGGATCAGTCTGTCTATGTGAACTTCTGCGTAGGGTCTGAGTGTTGTTCCCCTTACCCTCTGTGTATGATCAAAGTTCAGTATCTGTTGTACAAAAAAAAAAAAATGTCTGTTTGGGTACCCATTGCGTTTTATATAAGCGAATGTTTTTTTGTTTTCTTTCTTCCTTCCTTCCTTAGTATTAGAACTGAGAAGATTGTGCAGCTCCAGCACAAGCTGTTTTCATTCAGCTAAATGACTTGTTATCTGCCTGGCTAGTCTTGACAGACAAAAGCTAGTTCCATCTCATAAATTTATCATTATCATCTACCCCCCCCCCAAATCTATGAGTAAAAGTAACAATATGAATGGGAGGGGTGGGGCTTGCAATCCTATTCTGTAGAAAAAAAAACATTTGCTAAAGATGATATATGCACTAGCTAAAGGGCTGATTGGATCCAAGATCCTTTCCTACTGAAATTACCTTTAATTTGCTAAAACTGTTCAGTTACTAGAATCCCCTCATACACCCCTCCAGCAGACAGCCCTGCATTCTCTCACGTCTTTTTTTAGCACTGCACCATTATTAATTCCTATGAGATGAGGTTTTCTTGGAGATAAGAGCTTGCAGTTTCTTGATGTGATAGATGTGGTGCTACTGCATTCGTCTTCTATTATTCTATTTTATGCCTGTGTTTTGATCTTTTAAAAAAAATGATACTTGTTCACTAAAATAATCATATAGAACTAGCAGGACTTGTGGAAATTCCACTTGTTGACGTCTAAGATACCATCATTACTCTAACAGATATATCCGCAATTAAAGTATATAATTTAGTGTATGTAATTTATCACCCAGAATAAATCTATATCAACTTTAATGTGATGCAAAGGCAAATGAAATTATTATCTGTTGATATTGATTACTTTTACTATTTGTCTATATTCCTGTGGTCTACTACTACAATAACCTAATTTTTAGGCTTCAGACTAGCGAGGGAGGCGTGATGAATGAATGAGGGTTATTACAAAGGTTGAGTTCCTTTTTGCTTCCATTCAACCATAAGCGCCCTCTTCCATTCTTACCTTTGTTCATTACATTACAAGGGTGGATGAGGTGGGAGAAGAGAAAAGATAAAAGATATGAGGAGAATGAATAATGATCAGAAAGCATTATGGTAGTACATGCGAACCGTCAGGATAATAGTATGATTATATCTGTGAAATTGTACTCTGTTTATTTCTTGAAACAAAGCCGTGCTATAGGAAGAATGCTGATATCATTCATCAAATGAGTTTTAATTAAGGAAATGCGATTTTATGAATAAGCTATTATTGCTATTGAAGGCCACCCTTTTTACTTCCGTGATGGCATGAATTCTCGTCTCTTGAATGATTATGCAGGATGGCACAAGATGAACTGACCATCCCGGTTCTGTCAAATACCTTTTTTTTATGTGTATCTGCTCTGTTTCTTGTGATAGAAAGTTTTGATCAGGAAAGTCGTTGAAACTGTTTATACTGTCCCTGGATAGTTATTGCTAGTTGAGATATTGTTGATCGAGGCTGTAGCAATCATTTCTGTTGCTTTTGCTAGTTATAACAACTTCAAAAGAACACGCAAAAAAAAAAATATCCAGTCGTCTGAAAGTTTCAAAGTAGTCAGATTATTTTGTGCCACCCTCTATAAGGATTATAAAGAATATGGGTTTCTTCAGTTTCTGGCTATGTAAGTATGGTGCAGGCCTCACCAATGGAGCCAGAGGGCTGAAAATGTAAACATTTACTCCTTCGCTGTTCTTAGTGTGTGTGTGTGTGGGGGGTTCAATTTGCATTGTAAGTTTCTGCTAAATTTGTCCCTAGCTTCATTCATGCTTGCTGTTTTGAAAATTCAGACTTTTTTTTTCTTACTGGTCACTTCCTAACAAAAGTCAAGAAATAACTCCATTGATCACCTCTTTCCAATATGAAATTTTTTTTAAATTTCAAATTTTTTTTTATTGATCATTCCCAATGTGGCATATTGCCAAAAGTCAATGGTCACGTGATGATTTCTATTGAGTGACTAACCAGTCCTGTTATATTGATTATTATTAGATGTTGATGAAGTTTGTCCTTCGTTGTTGAAGATAACTGTGGCGTTAGCTTGGAGTGGTGCAGTTGTACTGCAGAGTTTGAAGTCATGACCTGTGCTTGACTTGGATGAAAGTGAGGAAGAGTTACGCACCATCAGCCTCACTCTCTCTCTCTTATCTGCCTGGGTCCTGAGGCAAGACACGGTCAGGACGGCTGGAGACAGACTATGATGCAATTATAGATATTGACTTTTGATATTGTTTGTGAAAGGGAATTTTTTTTCCTTCTCTTGTCCATAATACTTCCATTATGTTTTATTGCCGACAGATTTGGGAGCCTTGAGTCATGTAACATGTAAGCTCATAATTTGTAACAAAATAATTTCATATCTATATTTAGCAGGTTGGCAATTTTGTAAATTATCTATTTCTTGCAGTTCCCATTGTATGAATTCTTGTAGCTTACGAATCAAAGCATATAGACACTTAGGCTCCCAGGGAAAAGAAAATGAGCCAAGCTTTTTTTTTTCTTTTTTTTTTTAAATCTAATTTTTTGCAATTTCTCTTTTCTAACAATTACAGATGAAACATTAGCAATGCTAGTGTGCAGAGGACTTTGAGTGTGGAATGGCTTTTCCTTTGTTTTCTTTCAGGAAACTGTGCCGTTTGGTCAAGTTTTCCGATAGTTTTTTAGTGTGCTGCATCAGTGTTGTTCCATACATCTTTGACTGCTTTCTGCAGCTGGTCAGTGTTCTTGAATTTTTCTCCCTACCAGTTTCAGCCTTAATATGCACCCAGATGGTGTTAAGATCTTTCATGGATAGTACTTGGCTCATTTTTTTCATCTCAGAAGATGATGCACTCAATCAATTCTTAAAAAAACATGATCAAAAGTAATTGTTTATTCCTGAAGAGTCCTTGTGGTGCATAGGGCCACAAGCACACCATACGTGATGTTCCTGTAGTTACAAGGTTTTACAAGGTGGGGTTGCTAGCCCCACACCCATAAGTTTTTATTAGAGTAACCCTCTCTTGGTTGGACTGCTTCCCAGAGCTAGAGGTCTGCAGCTGGGGACAAGATTGGATTTATGCCTCATGGCATTTGTGCAAAGTGAATATAAACGGCCACAATTGAAACTCAGTTTTCTGTGCCATTGACTGTTAGGCCACCCTGCACCTAATCGAATTTTTTTGATTTAAATAAAATTATCATGGTTTGCTAAATTGTTCTGTCTTGTTTGTGAATCTTTTAGAAGTGACTCAGAAACATTCAGAGATTTGAAATACTTGAAGATGTTATTCAAAAAGTGAATTTGAGCCTTTTTTTGTCCAAGTCCTCCGAATGACTATTCTGGTAGTAGTTAGTGCATTAACTCTTATGCAAACCAGGAAGAAATATTGTTGATATCTGTATCTTGCATGAATGAATCACTGTAGCCTGCTTGTGTATCAACTTATTTTCTAAAGAATAAATCTTTATCTAAAAAAAAATACCAGCAGAAGATCTGGGCATTGTCGGTCCAAAATGATTGTAGAGACCAAAAAAAGCATTTTTTTGAAAAAAAACAAAAAAAATGTTTTTAGATGATGTTTAGTGGTGCACTCATATAAATTTCCAAGTTTGAAGCCCCCCAAATGAGGTTAGGGGTGCCCAGAGACACACAAATGAGCCAAGAGAGAAGATTCTGTTGCTCCCTTGGCTGGCAGGTTAGACTGGCCGTATGTGGGACTATGGTAATTCGATAAACCAGGAAGAAATATTGTTGATATTCCTGTCTTCAATAGAAATAACACAATTGTTCGGAAGATTCAGCTTGTAGGAATTATCTATTAATTGTTACATAAACTTGGATGTTAACTTTTCGTATAATATCTGCTCTCTCAGCTTGCAAAATAGGGTTCTTGTTTTTTACTCCACTCATATTCAGTGGTAGGTTTCTCTTGTTA
The DNA here is from genome assembly GCA_963457665.1 of Thysanoteuthis rhombus. NCBI lineage: Eukaryota > Metazoa > Mollusca > Cephalopoda > Oegopsida > Thysanoteuthidae > Thysanoteuthis > Thysanoteuthis major. The sequence continues at coordinate 37,246,031 of OY735238.1, read as the reverse complement.
ATTCAGTAAAAAAAAAAAAATAGCTTATGAGTAATGAATGATGTGCCATTTTTTTGCACTAATTTTCGTTTGCTAAATAAACGTAAATAGAAAAAAATGAGGATATTTTGGCATTTCTGCAGTTATTATCTTATTGAGATAATAACACAGGATTAGTCAGTCAGTCAGGGCAAATTGTTTAAAGTCTTTATATTGAATTACAACATTATTAGCCACTTATAATTAGTTTTTCTTTTCCTCTTTTATTTTTTCCCACTATGATAAACATTTCTAACCCCTGGATTCAAGGGGCATACTGCATGGGCGTTAAATCCCCGTCTTTAGATAGAATTCTGTCTTTGAAAAATAAAATTTGCTGAATTTATGCTTATGTGCTTGAACATATGGCCTTAGTATTTTTTTAACACTTTTTGGTAGTCAACTCTAACCCTGAATTCCAATGTAGGCAATTTTCTCTGCTAACACCCATAATATAGATAATGAAGAAGTACCCCAAATGGTTATCAATATTGGTGGCTAAAGTTAAATAATTGGGATTTCTGTTGTGAAAAGATATTTATCACTTATTGTGATAGGTTTATTACCCCCCCCCCCTCCATCAAAGGAACTTTCAATTTAGGAGTCTAACAAGATAGATGGTAGGTGATGTTGGTCTAACAGTGAACAGCGTTGAGAATGGAATCAATGAACCAGAGTTCAAACTCTGGCTGGGTCAGTCAGCATTCACTTTTATCTAATACCCTTTGGAAAGGCATGAGTCCACTTCTATGCCCAGCTATTGGTAAAATAGCAGGGCAGTTGGAGCCTTTTAGTGCATCTTAAATGTTGGGCTAGCACCCCAGGTCCATTAGAAAACCACAATTGCTACGAACCTTGATTGGGTCTCCATAGATAGGAAACAAAATAGTTGCCTTGTGTATCGTATGATACAGGAAGTAACTTGGCTTTACTTTGCAAAATATGTGGAATTGGTTGAAAGACATCTGTGTCTGATTTCCTTATTGCATACCTAGAAGAATTATATGGAACCAACGAAAGTCACATCTGTATACTATTATACAGCACTTTGACAAAAACTCCCTGTCGTTATTAATTTCGATTAGTATTTCTTTCATTTAGAATTCAGTTGCTTATCATTGCAACCAGTTGGACCATCAGTCTATGGCCATCAATAAACAACATACATTTTATTTTTGAAAATAAAATTTTAAAATTCACAACAAAAATATAATTTCTACTTTCATTTTTCATTTTAGTAGATGAAGTGTTATAAATCATTATTGTTAATTTTTAAAAAAATTTATTTATTTTTATCTGAAACTTACTCATTATTCAGATCAAAACTGCTTATTTATTTACTCACTGCTAAAGAGTACCCAGCCTGACTTGGGTTGCAATAAAAAGCAACTACAATTAAGATGAAGTTGGATATGTCAAAAAATTAATAATGAAAAATTTAATTAGTTTTTCAGGTGATAGAACTCCTTGTTTGTATTGTTTACACAATATTCCAGCCGATTCATTCTGCGGCTTCCTTCAGATGTACTTTCCGAATGTGATGGTGATAAACAGAATTTCTTCTCCAATGGTAGAAACACTTTTAATTTTGGATTAAGGCAATATCTTTTTCTTCCCTTGTTAGGCCTAGACTTCTATACCTTGTTCCTAAAACCACATCCATAGAAAGGCAAACACTACCCTCTTTGGGAAGAAGTCTGAATTATAGACAAAACAAAGTTGGAAACTGAGAAAAATCAAAGAAGCAACACACATCAACATGTCGACCGAGTGTTAAAGTCAGACAAGCAGGAAGGTTGTACTGGATCGAATTTAGTTGCGTACTAAATAAAAAATGGTATCGTTTTAAAAATTTGTACTTGAATCAAACTAACACTAATTGAGTATCGACTGCATTTATGTCCAGTTTTCCATGTCTTGCTGGATCTTTCACTCCTATTTTGAGATCACTCCATTAGGAAATTGAAGAACCTGATTTTCTATTAGGAACTGTTAACGTAGGTTTCTTCATTTTTCAAGTTGGTCTTGCTGGCTATGTATGTATCGTGTATACATGTGGAAACTTGAACATTTACTTATGTCTAGAAAAAAAATTTTTTTTTTTTTTTTTCGTATCTTGAAAATTCCTCCCCTAAATAGGTTTTTATTAGGGGGTTCAATTTGCAGTATAAGGTTTCTGCTAAATTGATCCCTTAGTTAGTGTCTGGTAACATTCATGCTTGTTTTTTTTTTAAAAAAAAAACATTCAGACTTTTTTTTTTTTGTGATCATAAAAGGCAAGAGGAGTAACTTATTTATTGATCACCCCTTTTCCAATTCTCTACTTGATCATCCCAAGAATGACATGCTACCGAAAAAGGTTGGTTGTGTGACGGTTTCTGTTGAGTGACTAACAAGACCTGTCACTTTTTTCCTTTTGAGGAAGCCATTTTGCTCTCTAAGTTCATACGTGTGCAGACATACCTAAAAAAAAAAAACGAAGTCATTCAGAGTAAAAAGATTTATATAATTAAACAAGTGTAAACTTGTATAAGTGTTTTCATATAGGAAGCCTGTTGGTAATTTAAAAAAAAAATTATATTTCTTCTTAAATACAAGTTTGATTTCTTTTGCAGAAGTTGGCTTGGCTCTCTTCTCAACAGCAACCTTTTTTATTTTTTTAAATTTTTTATTTTGTTGATTACCACTTGACACGGATTAATACTATTATAGATTTATTTTTGAAGTTGTTATTGTCGGGGTCTATTGCCAGAAGTCAGTTTGCTATGTCTTCTTTGGCTACAGCTGCTCGATCCGTTATTGTCAGCAGTGACCCTTCGGGATTGCCAAAATAGACATAATCTGTTTTTATATCCAGTAAATGGAGATGTGGCTTGCTGAGCAGTTAACACCAGGGAGAATGGATCCTGTGATCCGAGTTCAAACTCGCACTTCACATATTGCAAACTAGTGCTGAGACAGAAACCTGTGATGTGTGGAGACTGGGTAGAGCTGAAGCTATAGCCAGTGTAAGGACACTATTATATTTAGTAAATAGATGGTCTCTGGCCCGGCTTCACCGACCTTTACATCAAATAACCAATTGTCATGTACTACTGATAGAACTCAAAACCCTTGCTGGTTTGTTGAGGGGGGGAAAAATTTGTCTATAGAATGAGAAGTTGCCACTAAGGTGTAATATATAAACTTTACCTGTCAAAATGAGGTTACAATGGTTACAAAGCCCCCCCCCCCAATTGAGAAGTTGAGTGAAGTACTGAAGCCAATTTCCAAGTCTGTGGACAAAACGGTACGGCCAGGAGTACTGGAACACACAATGGCATGCACATCTAGAAAAAGAATACAACCCATTCCACTTTAGATGGCTATGATTTTCATTTGATGGAACAACCAACTTTTGGTAGTTTGAAGTAAATTTTAAATAAATCGAGTAAAATTAAAGCCAATGCAATTTCATGCTGTATAAAGTCATGTGTTTGATAAAAACTATGTATTAGAACATATAGTTTTATTAGCCACGAGAGATAGGCTGTGCTGAAATGATCTTGAAAGTATTTCATGTTTACATTTGCATAAGCATTCAGTGCGCACATACTTCGGTCGGGGGGGGGGGGGGTTGTACAGCATATTATTTTTGTGTGTGCTGACTACTAAAAATTACAGGGAAAATTGGTGGAAAGAATTGAGTATCATTTATAATTAGGCTAGCAGTGCTACCTGGCATTACCTGGGTTATTATAAAGGAAAAAATTAACCAAAACAAATTTGATCTTGAATCAACATTTAAAAATAACCTCGAGACATATACATGGATTCTTTTCTATTACAAACTTGAGATAATTACTTAGTAAAATTATCAGTCGGTGTGATAAGAATTATTAGATGTTACTTCGAAGTAAATGAAAATAAATGCATTTATATTCTACACAGATCATTAGAACTAGAGGTTGAACCTCAGTAGTCCGGCAATTTCGATGATTTGGGACAGTGATTTGAAATGTGAGTTAGGTAGGAAATCGTCATCTAAGGGGGTAGGTGGAAAAACCTGAACTTTTTAAAACTTGATTTTATTGTCAAAATATTGGTTATTAATGAAAAAGATTGAAATAATTCTGATATAAGAGTCATTTATTTATTGAACCAGGTGTTTTTGAAAAGTGATAATGTGAAAAGTTGTTTACCTGTGAACAGAAAAAAAACGGACTTTGTATTAAAAAAATTCTTAGCCCAAAAAACATCTTGATTTTAAAAAGTGCTAAAAATCAAATTATTGGATTTTAATCATTTTTTTTATACATTGATAATTTTTACATAATGTTCGACAGGTATGGATAGTTATATTTCTTTGCTTTTTCTAATAATCCACTTAATTTTGTCTCACAGTACAGCCAACTGGTACTACACAAAAGCTCTCTGTTATAAAGAAATCCAGTAAGTCTGACTTAGGTTCAGGCTAATGTAAGTTGTATTGATATCAGTAATACAGTATTATATATGCATTATTTTGCCTTTTGTTTTACTCAGAGCTTCACTGGTTTGAAAAATCTGCCTATCCGGTACTTACCTGGTCCCAAGCTTGCAGGATAACTGTAGTTCAGTCTGTTTCTTTGACTCACATCAAATTAAAGCGGTATCATAAGAACATATCTTTATTAGGTGTACCAGATAGTAATGTTTTATTTTACAAAAAGACAAGTGTCTGATCGATTATGTAATCACCATCGTTATTTGACTCAGTTGTCCATTTTAAAAACCAACTTTTCAACCCTCTCTTTGTAAAAGGGGACTGGCTTTGATGTGAAGAAGTCTGATAGCTCATGTTTGATCTCATCAATATTTTAGCATTAGAACTGGTATCAGATCTGGAGATGGCTATCGTTTCATCTACTTTGTGTTAACACACAGAACCCATTTCTCATCTATAGTAACGATTCGATGAAGGAACGACCCCCTTTCATTCTCTGCTCTGCAAAATTATGCAGGTTATTGAATGTTCGGCTCTGCTTTCAGTTGCAAGTTTGGGATCTGAACTCCCTCCTGACCTATTGAAGATGCTCTTGTATAGTAAACCATGTTGAATTCAGTTTTCCTGTTAATTCTTTAATGGTTTGATGAAGATCTACTTCAACAACTGAGCTCAACAGTTGTCCAACTCCTTTGGTGTCCGCAAATGATCAAAAATTGTTTCATGTGATGTTGCATTTTTATGAAATGCATAGAGCATACAATGACAAGTATGTCCCTTCATCTGGTGTGGTAAGAACTGGAAAAGTAAGTCTCATAAATTGAAGAATAACGAGCCTGACTACCGCTGGGTGAAATTCCACTGTAACTTCTATTCTGACTGAGAATGATTACTGTGACTTTTGTATCATATATATAATAATTGAAAAAAAATTATAAAAATTATTGATGTGCTGATTATCAATCAAGTTGGATATCCTGCACCAAATTTAAAAAAAAAAATTTTCTTTCTGTAAATCTGATTCCAGATATCCAACAAGATAGATATTCTGGTACATCACTGATGATTGAGATATATATATATATATATATATATATATATATATATATATACACATAATTTTTTTTTTCTCTTGTATAAATGTTTATTTATTAGAATAAAATTGTATCATAAATCTCCATACATATGGAAGACATGTCTGTTTGGTTTAGTTGGGAAATATTAATTTTTAGTTTTGTTTAATGTGTTGGGGCAGACAAACAGTGGATAGTTTACTCCCCTAAATTAGATGAGGATTGTTGTTGTTACAGTAGAAAAACAGCTTACTCTGATTTGGACTGGGGTTTTAAAACATAATTCATCTGGGAAAATATTGATCTTATTTTTGTCGTTGTTAAATAAATAACCCTAAAGACATTATATATAAACCTCTTTCCAGTGTCCCTAATAGGAAAGGGCGGAAAATTTTCTTTCTTCTGCGAGCATTGAAGGTAAGATAGCATGTATATTTGATAGTTTCTCACGAGAATGCATTAAAAATGATTGGTCATCATCTATCAAAGCCTCAACAGAACTTGAGCATGTAAATACACTCTTGAAAATATGATAAATTCAATAGACTTTTTTTTTTTTTTCTATCAACTCGTCTATTGATTTATCTAACATCTTGGTTAATTCATAGAAAAATGTTTTTGATAACAAGTGTATTCGCTAACTGAACTGAACAAATGTTTGATGTCAATTTGCAAATTACGTTGACTTGAAAAAGAAATCACTGCAAAAGACTGGTTTGAACTCATAAGAATTCATATTCAAATAATAACTGCATGAAAAGCAATTTATTACTTGTATTAAGTCTATGCAGTATTTAGTTTTCCATTAGTCTTTCAGACGGCCTGATAAAGATATTCTTTTATTCTTTGAAAATGCCTATCACTTCTTCCCCAGCACTGCAAATTATCAAAATATACTGTTATGATTTAAATTTATTTGGCCTTTTTGAAAAATTTTCTTCTATTCCTATTGGTTCAGCTCTGATTTTACTTAGTCCTTTCCTAGTTTATTATTTCTATTATCTGCAAAACACAAAAACAATTTCTGTGTCCCTGAAAAAATATGCTGTGATCCAATATTCCTTCCATCCCTGCTAAAAGTTTTGGCCATCTCTAACTTTGGCTGGCTGGATTTCGAAGAAGCACTCTGAAGTGAACAAAAACTATGTGAATTATTCAGTATTGAAAGTATTCTATTATTAATTTTGATTTTCCTTTCATTATTGTTGCTTTTTATAGCAATGTTCAGGTCATTATATTCTATGACTTATGGAGCATCAATGAAGACCTCTTTTTCATATTGGGTGGGTTGGGGCTTGCCATGTTGGTGGAGAAGGTGAGCAGCAGTGCACCTGCTGCTTCTCAGTTACCGTTCTTGAATATCATCCCCCCCCTGTGACTGACATGCAAAATCAACAAAATTGGTGACAATGGCTTTTATAAATCATAAGATTTCCAAACAAGTGACTGTGATAACTATACAGTAAAGTCTTGCAATAATGAATTTTAGCTTCAACGAACACATGGTCCATAAACTTTCTTTTTATCAGCCCACAAATTTTGATAAGTGCGGGAAGATATGGACCATAACGAACTTGGCATTTTCTTAGTTTCTTAGTCCAGCCTTTCGCAGCCTTCAGATCTAGATCAAAGTGTAGTATCTGTTTTCTAGTCAACAAAACTTTGCATTAACTTCCAGTTTTCAATTCGAAACGTTTTATTCATGAATTTTGGTGCGATCCATGCACCATCACCTCCCCTACGTCATAGTTATGTCCACATTACAAAATACTGCCAAAAGTTCATGACTGTCCGTGTGATATCTTCAACAATGAATTTAAATGAAATTTTGTGGAAGGGTGGACAATAAGCTATGGAAAAAGTGATTACATTTTGGAGCAGATCCATGAACAGTTACTTCCCTTGATAATAGCATTGTTATAGGTATATACTTCCTGAGTCCTTTCCAGTTATAATTTATAATTTTCTTGAAGCTATCAATTTCTTTCCATTTAAATAATTTGCATATTTTAATTGTATTCATTTTTATTAAGTCATTTATCCATACTAGCGTAGTACCTGTAAAAAATGACAGATAATTCATGTATGGATCTACACCTCTGCCTTGGTTCTGTGTGTGTGTATATGTAGTAGTATTTGTGTACTCGCTGAAAAGAAGCTATTGAATTTTAGGGGCAGATCCATGCATATTTATTTCCCTTGGTAATGGCCTTGGCAGAAATATGTTTGTGATGCATTTGTTAAAAATATCTACCCATATTTCTGTGGAGTTCAAGTGGTTTCTTCACATTCTCTTACTTTCTTTAAAATTTGATGTTTCACAACTTAGAAGCTGTTAATGTGTAAATGAATGTTTTATGTCTCATCAATTAATCTGAGGTTTTATTATGCGATTAAACTTTATTTAAGTGGAAGAGTCTATTGTTCCAGTTGTTGGATGGGCAACATTGGAAATGTTCAATTTTATGGTGGTTAATTCGAACAGCTGTTCAGTTACACTGATTGTAAATGGCTATAAAATGTCTTCCCTGTAAAAGTTCCACATCACACACTCGATGTTAGAAACGATGCATAGCTTTTGTGCGATGTTTTTAACATCGAGTCAGTAGGCCTGTAGAACTTTACAATTGGGGTAGCTATTTTATAGCCAACCAATGAGTTGTCTGAATTAACCACCATTAGATTGAACATCAAGATATTTCTATGTGCAAAATATGAATTTCATTCTACTTTCATTGCATATTACAGACAGAAAAACAAAGAAAGAAATAGTCACATTATATAGATTGATTTTTAGTAACAACTTAGTCATGATATCAATATGCCTGATCTCACTCCTGGGAGGTAGAAAAAAATTGTGCGTGCCAAATTTCAATGGTTTTGCTGTCTACAATCTGGATGGACATACGCAGTCTTTTATTTAAGAGTCTCACAAACTTAGATGAGTCTAAGTATAATCAATACTATTATTCTTTCCTACTTGGTGTTTATAATTCACTCAATAAGTAGAAAGCGTTTAGTGGGCACGTATCTCTGCCAATACAGTACACTAAAAACTACGAAAACTCGAAAAAGAATGGAGAGATTTAAATGTACAAATGAATTATTTTCTTTGAAATTTAAATTTATTAACTTTTTTTTTGTTGTTTGTTTTTCTAACCGCTTTTCATGCAGAATGATATAAATATATCCAGTTTGGAAACTAATTCATGGGTCTGTCCTCGAATTTGATAAGTCATAATTTGGATTGTGATAGCTCGTAATAGGCTAAGGCCAGATGAAAAATATAGGCCATATTTCAAAGTGCTCTCTAAGAATTATTATAATCAGTGTTAAATACATACGATTTATGTATGGATATATTCATGTACTTACAAGTAACAGAAAAGAATAAAAGAGCTAGAAGGATTTATTTAAAAAAATAGTAATGACAAGTAACTTTCTTGAAAAAGCATATAACAATAGAGTACAGAACTATAATAAGAAGCATTAAATACGAAAGTACGTCCATCTTTATAACTGACCAGTGATAAATTGTGGCTATTTTGGAGCTGGATCTAGCTGTTTAGGAGCTACATAAATATTTTGGGGACTAACACCCACCCGTGTTATAATGCAATCTGTGTTTTAACAGTGGATGCCTGCAAAAAATTTTGGGTGGTGTATTTTTTTTTCTGCTGGTATGAGACAAAAATTGTGTTAAATGCTCATTGGAAAGTGGTTTAAGGAATGAGAAAGCCTGTGCAAAGCTGGTTATAGGCTCAGGCCTTATGCAAAATGTAGACCCCATTTCAAACTGTAGACCCCATTTCAAACTGTAGACCCCATTTCAAACTGATTGAGTATTTCTATGATCAGTGCTAAATACACATGATTTATGTATGGGTATATTGATGTACATACAAATGATGAGAATATAAGAACTAGCAGGATTTATAAAGAAAGGGTAATAGCAAGTATTCTTTGAAATGTATACAAGACGACTGAGTACAGAAATGTAATAAGAAGCAGTAAATATAATTATACATTCATATTTATTCTATGTCCGGAAATAATCTTTATTCATCTTTCTTGTATCTTTTTTAAAATATCAATAAGTTTGTGCTGAAGGATCCCCTCTCGACTTTCTTCATGATATCAAATATACTTTACCATAAGGTCTCCCCTTTGGCTCTACCTGGAGGAGTTGGCCCCTTCGTAATTCTTGGCCGATGCCAACTGGCCCTCACTCTGTTCCAGTCTACTTATAATCTACTCTATTAATGGACAGTGATTTTTGTGGTTTGCTGTCCATAACACTGGACTCTTCTACTGGAAAGTTTGCTGAATGCTAAAAAAAATACTTTTTACCTACCGTTAAAAATTCTGCATTTTTTCTGGTAAACTCTTTCAGTATTTTTTCCTTGAAAGAGAGTGGGGGGGGGGGGCTTATCTTAATCTTTCTATAGTTGTGAATTTTCTACTCTGATTAACGTAGATTATATACAAAAAAAAATCAGTCCGGTTACTTGTTGTATAGCAATGATCAGCTAGCTAAACTTGCTGGCCATTATTACAGGCGGGATTTTCTACTAGTTCAATTTGTAAAAATATGTTGCCTTTTTATTCCATTGTTGTGATTGTGGTTTGTAAATTTGAGCTGTATAAAACCTTAATGCTCTGTTTCTCTTCGGAGGAAAGTTTGCTGGTAGCAAATGATTACAGGAGGTTGAGCACCTGTCAGGTAGAAATTTAGGTCACCTTAAGATGTGGTAAGCCTACCTTTTTAGAGCGCGGGAAATTTCAACATTTACTCTAGAGATTTTATTTGAATTTTGAATAATAACTTTGACTATAGATTATTATACAATGTGTAAAACTGCATTTATTAATTAAAAATTGTGAATTTGATTAACCTTATTTTCTATAATATTTCAAGTCTAAATGTAAAAAAATAAAATCTTCTGATTTTAATAGAAATGATTCTTCTCAAATTTGAATTTAAAATTTGTTTTTCTCCCAATCATTACTGCCGGCAACAAAGTTGGAATGGTAGATGTATTTGGATTGAATGATTTTCAGTGAAATTTTGTGGAACAAATTTTTGGGTGGATCTATACACAATTACTTCCCTTACATCATAATTATGTCCACACCACATGATATTGACCAAATTTCCTGACTCTTCGTATGATATCTCCAAAAGCTCTGAATGGATTTCAATGAGAATTTATTGTATGGTGGGCCATAAGGCTATGGAAGTATATGTGTATATTAATAGAACAGTGAGAATGTGTAGTGTTCAAACATTTTCTGCTATAAAACTTGGGTTCACTACTAAAATGAAACTTTTGCTCCATTTTTAAAAACCGAATTTTGTTTGTTAATCAAAGACAGGAAGGAAAACAAGAAATTTTCCATGCAATGACGCATATGTATAAGTTATATATAAGGATTAGGCCTGCAGGATGTAATTTGCCGACATTCAATCATCTTTTCTCTTAATTACTAATCATTTTTTTTTTTTATTTCCAGGCGAACGCTATGTTAATCTTTGAGGATGATTGTCGACAAGGTCCTGCAAATATCATTGAAAAACTCAGTGTAAGTAATGACAGTTTTGTGACTTCTGGTGAATAAGTACCAAAATTAACCCCTTGAACCTGTTTACTGCCAAGTATATATTTTTCAATATTGTAAATCCTGCCTTTTTTTCTCCCCCAAGAATCAATAATAGAAATTCTTCATTGCATTTTTAAAACAGTTTCATTTTCATACAAACCTACTGATATGTACTTCAGAATATCAAATAAGTAATATATACATATTGTAGTCATGAAGAAGATAATGAAAAGAGTGAAATGGAACTATATTGATAAAAGTATTTATACCAAAACTGTTAGAGCAAAAACCAGGTATGACGTAACTGGAGTAATGTCTGCCTTGTCCTTAAAGGCATGAAACACAACGTGAGCTGAATGTTATTTTTAAAACTTGCTGAAGAAGATGCATCTGTGAAACTTTTAAAATAAGTTTTCTTAAAAGTTATAATACTTCGTTATTTTTGGATTCTAAATCCAGATAATACGTGTATAAACGTATATCTCGGAATTTTTGAGATGAGGTATTATTATTATTTCTATTCATATTCGGACCATCCTCATCTTGGTTGTTTTTCATACGACGTTTCGGCCGTTGCACTCTACGGCTTTCGTCAGGTATCATCTGGTAGATGTGGGGAAGTAACGAACCGAACCCTTTATTTATCCGACGGGGGTATATTGACCGTACTACCCTCTTAGCATTAGTAGTATTGTTATACTGTCTCGCACTAGGTTCGAACCTTGAACCATCAGATTACTTTACAGTAATTTGTCTGATGCTGTAACAACTGCGCTATGAGGATGGTCCGAATATGAATAGAAATAGTGTATAAACGTGTTAGAATATTTGAAAGATAATGAAATATCTTGACGTGAAGTCTTTTTACATTCAGTACATTTGTATCTATTCTCTCGACATTTAGCATTCAGTAGATCTACTTAACACTCTCTAGTTGGGTTTTTGCCATCTTGTGAAAGAATAACGCTCTATTGTAAGACAAGCTGATTTCATCCATGACACTGGACTGAAGATTTGTGAAGATTAGTTATCTCATTCTATGTCAGTGTTGCCAATTTAAATGTTATTTTTTTTTTCTTCTTTTCTCCCCCCCCTCAATTTTCTGAATCTGCAAATCACTCCCAAATTCGAAAAAATCAGATAAAAAAAGACATCCTAATGAATAATAAACTCCCAAGTTTTAAAAAAACAAAACCCCATTTAAACTGGCGGTACTGGTCTGTGGCGTGGAACAGATGAAAGTCAAAGTTTTGTTGTCAGCTGGATCTTCTCCCTAAAACTGTTGATTTATTTAATAATTTCATTCCTGAAGGTTCCTCGTGGAGCATATGACCCCACTAAGGTTTTTGTAGCAAGTAGGTTTTTTACAGGATGGAGTTGCTAGCCTCAAACCCAAGACTGACTGCCTTATATAGCTGGTGGGTAGTTTCATGCCTTCCCCCAGGTCATTACCTTAGTCTCAGCTGAAACTCGAACTCTGTTGATTCCTCTTTCTATACTGGTAATCAATCTTTCTATTTTCCTCCATTTAATTCTGCTATCCCGACGAGGCTTTTCTCTCCATTTAATAATGACTGGCATTGTCTGAAGTGACAAAAGAAAAGGGAAATAGACACTGAGCGGGCTTATAAAAACACTTGGATCTCGTTCAAATACTTACAATCCTTTATGGAGAACTGTGTCGGATTAAGATTTTGTAGGCCACTGGGCTACTAGCACTGTTACGCCTCTGGTAGCATTTTCAAGAGGGGGAAAAAAAAAATTTGAAGAAAAATTGAATTAACTTGTTGGAAACCTGCCCTACGGATTTCCAGCTAGATTCTGCAGGAAGCACGTTTCTTTTGGGGTACCTTAATTCAATATTTCTGGCTACAATGCACCATTTAAGTTACTCAGTGGTCACATTCAGATAAACAGAATCTGACTTGGTATTATATACTTTTTTTTTTCAAGGTATCCTCACTATGCCAAGGTTTATTCAACTGGTAGAAAATCATACAAAATATTTAAATTGGCTTATACAGGAATACTTTTAACAGTACAGTTTTGATATTGCTGTACAAGTTAACTTAACTAAGTATCAGCTGTAAACAAAAACACTTAGAATTAAAACAAGACCTTGAACAGTACGAAACATTTTGGTATGAATTGACCGTACTAATCAAGGTATACCTGTATTTTTCTTTGCTGCAAAGTACAGCAGTATCTCTTGTAACAAAGGACTCTAATAATGAAATTTCACTTAATGAGATGTTTGCCTATAAGAAAATCTCTTAGTGAAATATTTTCAGTTAGCTAGAGAGAAAAAACACAGAATTCCATAAAATTTTCCAGCATCTAGATTTCATTTATGTATCTAGTATCTAGGCATTTATTTTTAGACAGATGAACAGACAGACATTTGGTAAATTATGATAAGACCATTTACTACATTATTTACTTGTTCATTTGTATTTATACATTATTTAAAAAGTAATTATTGAAGTATAAATTATTTACCAGTTTATCATTAAGGTTTTAGGGGTCTGATATTTTTTATTTAGAATGGATTACTGAAATCCCTTTTAGTTAAATCATTCACTCAACAAATTTTCATCTGGGAAGTTTTGTGGAACGTATTGTCCCTAAGAGAAGTACCTCTGCATAAGCTGAAAACGAACACATTGAATTATGATAAAACCTTGTAGAGCGGTTTTGTATTGTGAAACGAATAAACTATATTAATCAAGGTGTATCTGTATTTTTCTTTGCATTCAAATATCAGATACTTATTGTGAGTTTAGTTATTTATGTATTCTTATCCTATTCATTCTCGGTGCTGCTGGTTCTTCAATGGTTTTCGAGATATCAACGCCATTCCTGCATTAATTAACGTCTTCATGATGTGTATTGTGCTCAGAGTTTTGAAGAAAAAAAAAAAAATATGTACAGTTCAAGAGGATAGTTCAATTCACAACATAACTGTAATGCTTAACCAGAACCTTGCTTTCTACCATTCATACAATTTTGAAGTATTCAGTTACTTCCCCTATGAAGGTTGTAAAATATTCTTTGTGCTTTCATTAGTTATTTTTTATTTTTTTTTTTTTGTGCCGCAATCGTACTTGCAGTTCCTTCAGGAAAAGCAGGCTCTAGTTTTGAACTCTTTTTTTTTTTTGTGTTGATTTTTCTGTTCATTTTGAATATTCTTTTCTTTCAGAATTTACCATTTACAAGCATTCAACACATTGTTACAAAGTTGGATGCAATGCCAACGCCCAATGGTGGTGTAATGATAATGGTCAATGGTCAGTTGAAAGTGAGTATTTTTTTCACTAACACCTTTTTCTTCTTTTTTTTTTTTAAGCTTCAAATCTTATATTAATTGATATTTTACTATGATATTACTATTGCTATTACACATGGGTGGCACCAATATTTTGATATTTTATTATCAAAATATTGACACCAGCCATGTGTAATAGCAGTAGTAATATCATCGCAGGTCAAGTTACTGCTGATATCTAAAGATACTCAGGCTGTCAAAACTAAAGGGCCTAATTTTGATCCAAAAACGGCTAAATTAGCCTCCCTGGAATAGAGCAGTGAGATTTGAAGTCGGTGTATGCAAAATTCTCTAATCAGTTCATGATTACTGAAACATTAAATTTCAATGTAATCAGTTCTGCAATTCTGTGGGTTTGATTTATCATCGATTAATTCACTTATGAAATATCAATTCTGTTGTGCGAATACTCAGTAGATGGAAGCATAACCTATGATAATTGAAAACAAAGCATGGAAAATTCAGATGAAGATATTTTCATAATTTGAATGTGAACAGACCGAAGTGTCTTACTGAACCATTTGCGTGCAGTGAGATGAAGTGATCTATGAATGCCAAAACCTTTGTTAAAACAATGTTATTTACCATACTTGGGGGGGGGGGGTTTAAAAATTATCAGTTGAAGGAGAATTGATCAAGGAACAAGTTAGGATCATTCAATTCTGAAAAAGTTTCACAGAAAGAAAATTTCGATTGATTTCAATGACATGGTAACAATCTTATTTTTCGATCATATTTGTTGTGTGACTGACCTCCTTACTTACTGTTGATGTGATTGGATTCATTCGAAGATTGTCTATTTTTGTATTTAGCTATTTTGAGAGCCAAAATTTAACCTTTTGAAAATTGGGCTCAAACTGTGTTACAGGCAATGCCATATTGTATCGGGCCAATAGTGTACTAATAATTTATATGGGAATAATTTTAGAGTGTTCCCAGACCCACAAAATGGTGTTGGTGGTATATCAGGCTGAATCACCTGCGGTTTGGAGATACAGGAAACTTGGGAGAAGGTGTGCACTCCCTCTATAACAGCTGTCTGTGAGATAAATGCTGGATGCTATTTTTGCTGTTTGTCTCTTTATAAAAGTGAAAAAGTAGCCTAAAGTACATTCAGCTCGTCTTCCCTCAAATCCTGGAGGTTCTAATGATTCATTTTTTGCTGATAATATTGGTATTTCATTTAATAAGCAGAAATCACAACAAAAAGAAAAGAAGAAAAAAATGCTTTTTCCTTGTAACCAGTTTGGATGTTGTAAATATGAATTGGCCAATCCACATTTGGTCATCTTCCTTGTACCTGCATCCTGCCTCTCTATGGATTTTAGGCTGGAATTGTTCTCCAAGTATTTTTCCTAACCAACTGTAACTTTCACATTATTTTTTTAATTTATTTTTTTTTGTTGTGATTTCTGGTATTAAATGAAATACCAAAATATTATCAGTGAAAAAAATGAATTATTAGAACCTCCCAGGATTTGAGAACGGATAGGCTGGGTATAACCAGACTGATTCAACCATTCTCCAAATAGTTACCTCACACTTTGATCGGTGAATTTTCTGCTTTCACTTATAAACTTGGAAAAAAACAATGACGACTGCAAACATAATCCTTGATGAATTGTATCTGCAAACTGTCAGCCATACAAAGATTGTCCTTTTTTGAGTACGCTTTCTGGTTCTGCCAGCTCCCAACATAAATGGCTTGGTGGTTAAAAAAAAAAAAAATATTTGGTCTAGTCACAGGGTGCTGTCTCCTCAGACTACTCACCATTGCATTTGAAGCAGTAGGGTCAGGATCTGTCCGAGGCATCTTGAAAGGAACTAGATAGACAATTGCTGTTGCTGCAAAGTACATAAATTGAAAGAATTTCTTAGTTGAAAAATTTTTTCACTAAGCTAAGTCTGGTACTAGCACCAAAAAAATGGGAAAAAAAAATTAATATGTTACGAGGAAATCTATATTGAAGCATGTTTTGTGGCTGACTTCTTTTTTTTTTCTTTTTTAATCTCACTGAATTCTTTCCTTTTTTTCTTGACCAACTTCAAAAAAATAAAATGAAACCATTTTGCTCTCCTCTGTTTTTGGTTTTATTGTTCCCAACCTTTGAGTCCCTTGATTCTCCCGGCCCCTTTCCTTCTTCAGTTGATGATTTCTCAGCCACAGTGTTGTTCTTGTTTGAAATTATCAAAGCATTTACATTTTGCTATGACCATCAAACTGTTTGGTTTATTGTCCATTTTGTATGAGTTTTTTTGTTTTTCTTTTTTTTTCTTTCTTTCTTCCACTTTATTTCTTACCATCTCTTTTTGAGTTTTTTTCCTTGTTTTTCTCTCTTTCTCTTTAACGTTCCTTGTTTTGCGTCGTCTTCCTCTTTTTTTCATTCCTCGTTTTTCTTCTTTCTCTTTTTTTCATTCTTTGTTTTTCTTCTTCTTTCTCTTTTTTTCATTCCTTGTTTTTCTTCTTCTTTCTCTTTTTTCATTCCTTGTTTTTCTTCTTCTTTCTCTTTTTTTCATTCCTTGTTTTTCTTCTTCTTTCTCTTTTTTTCATTCCTTGTTTTTCTTCTTCTTTCTCTTTTTTTCATTCCTTGTTTTTCTTCTTCTTTCTCTTTTTTTCATTCCTTGTTTTTCTTCTTCTTTCTCTTTTTTTCATTCCTTGTTTTTCTTCTTCTTTCTCTTTTTTTCATTCCTTGTTTTTCTTCTTCTTTCTCTTTTTTTTCATTCCTTGTTTTTCTTCTTCTTCCTCTTTTTTCCATTCCTTGTTTTTCTTCTTCTTTCTCTTTTTTTCATTCCTTGTTTTTCTTCTTCTTTTTCAGGCAGATGAGGACAAACCTCTTCCCTACAGCCATGTATTTAACCTGCATCGTGAAGTAGAAAGCTATACTATTATAAACGAAATATTTAGGCTTTCCCTGCACAACATCCCCGTCTCATGAATAATTTTGATTGTCCTTGTCCCTGTGCTCTGTGCCCCCATCCCCCCCATGGCTCTGACTCCTCCACCATCACTTTAAGAACCAAGTGAAGAAGAAAAGCAAGAAGACTCCGACCGTCATAGTCAAAATTGATGCTACAGTGCTTCACAGGGACACAAAAAAAACGGAGAAAACCTGATTTTATCTCCACTGACCCCCCCGCCCCCTCCGCCTCCATCCCCCCCACTCCAGCACTGCTTCCGATAATTACTGTTATTATTTGCTGTTCTTTTGTCTCCTCTTCCTTCAAGTATAAAATGTGTATTACAACGTGTACATATTCGATACTTTTTCATTCACTTATTCTTAACTAGAATTACTTTTTATTTCCCCTCCCTTCCTGCCCCTTGATCCCTGAATGGTATCGAGTAGAAAATGCCTCTTTTTCTTGAAGAGAAGACGAAAATGAAAAACATTATCTGATACTTGCGCACCCCCTGCCCCACCCACCCCACCCACTTATAGTTACATTTAATTTTTTTAAAAAAGGAAGTGTAAAAAAAATATATATATATATATATATATATAGTTTTTTTTTTCTTCTTGGTTATATTCCTTGCTTATACCTCCTCTTCCCCTCCCTCCCCCCAATTTATGACTTTTTTTAGGTAATTGCTTTTTCTGTTCATTTTTTTGATTGGAGCCAAAAAAACAAAAAACAAAAAATCCAAAAAAAAAAAACACCATAAAAATAAACTGATTGTTTGTTTTGTAGCATTTATTTATTTTTCAATATTTTTTTTTTTTTTTTCGAATTAATTATTTTTGACGAAGCCTTTTTACTCCCTCTTGAACCCTTACCTGCTCCCCACCACCCGTGTCGTTCGTTAAGCTTTACTTTTGGTCTAGCTTTATATCTGCTCCCACGCCCTCGCTCTTTCCTTCCTTCTCATGTCACCCAAATAAAATTCTTGAAAAAAAAGTTGACAGCATCAAAAATCTTTTCCGAGGCGAATTA
This sequence comes from Thysanoteuthis rhombus, assembly GCA_963457665.1. Lineage (NCBI taxonomy): Eukaryota > Metazoa > Mollusca > Cephalopoda > Oegopsida > Thysanoteuthidae > Thysanoteuthis > Thysanoteuthis major. Next base: position 37,227,616 of record OY735238.1, on the reverse strand, counting down.
AAAAAAAAAAAAAATGTATAAATTACTCCTCTTTCGCAACTTTTTTTTTTTTTTATAACACTTTTCTTCAAAATTCAATTTTGGAAAATTTCATGCCACAGACCTTGGGAAATTTTGATGATTGCAGGCATTAAGCACCTTTAAAACAATGTCCCAGCAGACTTCTAAAAGAGATCCATTGGACATATATATCTCAGTAATCTCCAAACGGTCAATCTGATAATTGAAAAAAAAAAATGCCCAGCTGCCATAGAAACTATATATATATATATATATATATATATATATATATATATATATATATATATATGCACCGGTAGTCTTGGAAGGGTGCAGGGTCTATTTTGATGATTTAAAAAAAAAAACAAATTTTCCCATTTCTTTTCCTTTTTCTTGTATTTCCTTCTTTGACCTTGCAGAGATTGTTAATGCTGTCAAACTTTTCAAAAGTCATTTGGTGAAATGAGACCTTAAAAAAGAAACCCAAATAATATTAGTAACAGTTTTTCCATGTGTAGTATTTTTAGTCCCACTGTTAGGGGTGGAGGGGCAAGGTGAGGATGACTGAGTAGTTCGGGAAGAGGGTGATTAGATGTGTTTATAACTTGTACAGACGGTTTGCTCACATATGAGCCTGGGCTGCCAATTTTGGTACTTTTTTTGGTAGGAACAGCGATATTTCCTTGTTAGTGGTGGGGGAGTAGAACCAAAACAGCCGCGACTGCAATCTGAAAAAGGTCCAACTTTCAACAGCCCTGATTTGAGCCTGGCAGAAGCCATGTTAGGTCTTAGTCATATCTATCATACCCCATACTTATTGCAATCAGTCTATTTATGTTTTTTCATTATTAGTATTCAATCCATTATAAACCTCATGTGAATTTGGAACTCAGTCTCAGTTGCTCCCGTGAGGCACTGATTTTGTTTCCATTTTTTTAAACAATCCATGGAATCCCAATCATAGTGACTGTTGCCGTCGTGGATTTTTTACAGGGTTAGGGTGCTCGCCTGACACTCAGGAAGATGGAGGCTTCAACCCAGATTTCATAAAACTCCAGCTTTTTTTCTGTACAATATCCCCAAAAATTCTCAATGAATTTCAATGATTTGTAGAAGTATGGACTAAGGAAGAATCAATTAAATTTTGGAGTAGATGCAGGAATATTTTTTTCTCAAAGATTTTTTCATATGTTTAGAGAATTGTCCAAAATACTGAAAATTGAAACTTACATGGTTACCTCCCCAGTATTGTAGCTCTTCAGCAATACCTTCAACAGTGTGGTTTTGATGTAGTACAGTTATAAGGTATTGCAGTGCAAAATAATGTAACTAAGTGGAAACAAACAAACAATAAAAAAAAAAGTCAACCACTGAAATGCTTTTGTTTGAACAGTAAAGAAACCTTTGGAGAGAATTAATCACATTAATCAAGGTAGCTGTATATGAACTGATTTTCATTCAGCTTTTAGTGTATAGGAATTGACAAGAAAGCCTTGGTAGAAGTATGTGCTTTCTATGCTCTCATATCATTTGATGTCCAAATGAGATGGTTTATGGAGTTATGTAAATATGTATAACTCATCTCTTCACTTAACACTTACAATGTGATTTGTTTTAATGATTATACCCTCTACTGTACTACCCATTTCCTAGAGACCACCATTGAGACAGGAAACTGGATGATATAGTTATATCAGAAGTATAAGAAGTAAAGTGAAGCGAGAAAAACAAAGATCTTTGCATTTAGCAGTTGTGATCCTGGAATGCCACTGACGAGAATCTTAGTGGAAACCAATGTAAGTGTTGATATAATTGAAAAAGTCTTATCTCCCCTTTGCTTCTCAGCTACAATGGACTAAACTGAAAATCGTGACTGATACTAACCCCTTTACCTGCAGATGGCGGAAATTTGTGTCATTGCATTTCTTTGACTCGAATGTGAATGATGGAAATTTCCATCAGTTACACAATGGGTCATTCCACTTCAGGTTGTAGATGACTGTTTCTGCTTGTTTCTCTGTCTGTAGCTTCAAGTAGGAAAGTCCATTGTTTATGAGGAAAACAAAACTGTTCATCTTATTCGATGCTATCCTTTATAATCATAGTTACCGCTGCCTTTTAGAAGGCGGCAACTGAGCTGCTCCTGCCACAGTTTGAATTAACCTAACTATAACATTATTTAATCATGGGATGAGAGGTGTCGATGTTTTGTAACGATACTATAAACACTGCATCAATCAAAGTAAGAATGTTTCTGTTGTTGATCTGATCTTTAACCCTTTCAAACCGTAAGATCTCCAGTATTGAGCTCTTTGTTAAAGCTCAGATAAATTAGATTTCAAATTTAAAAAAAAAAGAAAGTTTTGTTTATTGTTTCTGTTTGAATTATTTCATTTTTAGTTGGTTGGGCATAGAAGTTGTCACTTCTGTCATCAAATGGGCTCAGCCTGAATAATCGGTTTGAAATGGTTAGGAGAAAAAAATGAAATAAAAAAAATACCTTCACAGAATAGTGAAAGAAGAATGGGCCGGAAATTTCACTTTTAAATATCAAAACAAAATTGCACATAATTTCTGTCTCGATTTCTGAGATATGGAATTATCATTATTGTGCACCGAATGATTTGAACTAGTGTCCTCATCTTGGTTGTTTTGGTCTCAATGTTTTGATTGTTTTACCCTCTAACCTTCTTCTGGTATCATAGTCCATAACCTTTTAGAAACTTCAAACCATGGGGTAGATTAGGGGTGTAATGATTCATGGAAATTTTTTTTCTAATTTGACCATACAGCAGTTGATAACATTTCCTTAACAATACAAATGTGTTTCTTTTTTTTTTTTTTTTTTTTTTTTTTTTTGTAAGACTTTAAAATTTTAAAATGTACTGAAGTTTTTTTTTTTTTTTTTTTCAAATTTCAAATTTCAATTTTTTTTTTTTTTGCTAGAAAGGAAAAAGACCAAATTTTTGTCTTGACCCCCCCCCCCCAAAAAAAACATTTTCATAAATTACGACTATTTTATGGCGAGGTAACTTGACCACACAAAGAAGTGATGCTTGTGTTGACATTTTAAAGAGTTAGTCATCTTTCAGTGCAGGAGGGGTAGGGAGGGAGAGAATGTTGAGGCCAATTATGCATTTTAGAGACTAATGTCCGTTGCTTATGACAATCTAGCCCCATGGATCGAGTAAGAGGGTTTGGTTTAAAATTCCCACGACTCAAGTGACCACGACAGACGCCTGAAGAGGGCCTGAGAGTACAACAGCTGAAATGTTTGGACTAAGAGGACACTAGTTGGAAAAATTCAATGTATAATAGAATGGGTCCCCCAACATTTTTTGTACTGCTCCCATTCAATATTGACAACATTCTTACGGACCGTCCAATGGGAGGGGGGGGATTATCCATGACCGGAATAGGTCAACTATAGGTCACTTATAAGTAGCTAATACATTCGTCTAATGAATTTAATGTCAAAACTAAAATCCAAGGAACTGAATTTGTTTTCATTGTACAAGAAAATATCGCAGAATCATATTGTTTTCTTGTGGCCCTGGTAAACACATACCTCATGGTCTGATAGTTGGGGACTAATGTTATAGAATATATCTATTTCTCCACTGACGATTACAGACTATTAACCAAACTGCTAATCAACATTCAAGTTGAGCAAATAAATAACATGTCCAAAGAAATTATGATATTAATATTGATGGTGTTTATTTACACATTACAGTGAGCAATGCCATCTTTTTCACTAAACTGCCCCAATTAGGAGCCATTGACTTGAGTTTTCTGCTTTTTTGAACAACCACTTTCCACAGTTTTGCGCACCAGTTCTTATCATTCTCACCCTAACCCAATCACCGTCTTTATTTTCTACCTGACCCTCAGTACTCACTTCGAGGTACTGATTCAAACCCCTGTTCTATCAAGTTAAATAATGCTACGATGTCTACTGTGTCTTTTGGTTGATGTCATATTGCGAAAGGCTTTTTTTTTTTTTTTTTCTTTCTCCCGCCCACCCCTGTCCCTTTCTGTTGCATAAATCTAGTAATTCAGTTCTTAAGGTAGAGGTGTTCAATAGGGGTGGTGGTAAAAATCTAAACCATCCCACCATTTTTTCCCCCCAAAATTATCAACAGAAATATATTCTGAATGTCTCTGCCGAAAAAGCTGTTCAGAAAATGATGCCGCTTTCTCTAATTTTCAGTGTACAATTAGCACCTGTCAGTAGCGTTTTTTTCATACTTTTTTGAAAAAAAATTTATTTTTTTGTTTTGTTTTGTTGTTGCTCTGGAACAGGGTTGCTATTCGATATTTTTCAGGAACGAAATTGGGCAAATTTGTTACTGAACAAAGAAATGAAGAATTGGTACTGAAGGAAAATTCTCATAAGATAACAATCCCCCATACATGAATATAATACATAAATATTTTGGAATAATAATTTTACCCATTTTTCTTGCAAGCTTATTCTGATGGATCTCTCAAGTTATGATTGTTTTGGTACAATTCGATCCGAAGACCATAAAATTTGGTCTGATGATGGATTTGTAGTTATTTGATTACTTTGGTATTGAAGCTACTTAGTTTGATCCCCAGACCGTATAAATTTAGTCTTGTGCTACAAAAGACACCTGGCAACCCTGGGCTGGAACACTCAAAAATATACACTTGTAAGTGTGCATGCATTTGCCATATCACACCTATTTACTAGGGGGTGGGGAGAAAAAAATTGCATAACCTTTTATTGCTGTCTTTGATGTCCATTGTCTGCTTTGCGATTCTGACCATGGACGAGTGAAAAGAGTCTCTGGTACATCAAAAATGCAATCTCTCTCTTCGAGCCTATTTACAATATGGTATTAATCAAGCATTGATTTCCTCCACCCCCAGATCAAAACAACTGCTTTGAAGGCTACATTTTTGTATTATCATAAGACTTTTTGTAGACGAGTTGATGTAACCAGTGATTACCACAACTTAAAACTATTTCTGCCTGGAAGGTAAATTAAATTTCTTTATTCTATTATTTGTGTCTTTTTTCCCTTCCTTTTACTTCATTTCACACATTTTGTGGACTCAGATAGGAAGGGGTCATATTAGCGGGATTTCTGACCAGTTCCTGTGGAAGTTTCAAATGAGGCCTGTGGTCTTAAGAAGAGAGAATGGATTTGAACTTCATGTTTATTAAGTTGCACCTTACTTGAAAATTATCACCATTATTAATTCTTGGATCATACTTAATTTGAATATTGGATGGGATTTCATACAAGATAAATATATTATAGATAGATCATCATCATCAGTCTTTCAACGTCCGTCGTTGGGCGTAGACCTTCCCCAGGATTCGCCACACTTCTCTATCATGGGCTTTGCGGAGCCAGTACTTTCTGAATTTGTCTAGCTCATCTCTCCATCTAATATTCTGCCAGCCTCAGTTGCGCACGTGATCTTGGGGGATCCATGTCGTAAGTAGTGGTGTCCATTAGTTGTCCGCCATTCTTGCAACATGGCCAGCCCACTGCTATTTGAGATTTTTAATGGATTCTATGATGTCCCTGACTCTTGTCTTTTCCCTGGATGTACTATGCTGTTTTGTGGTCTCTCCATGTGAGGCCCGGCGTAATTCTCTCGTGTGCATGTTGCATGGTTCTCAATTTTTGGATTCACACACTTGGAAAAAAAAAAATTTCAAAATATGCTGAAACTATGGTCTTACATCCAACTAGTAACAACAGAACATTTGGAGGCCGTAGCTCTAGCTGTCCATGAGTTATACCATCACATACAGATGAGACGACATTTAGTGAATTAGTAAGAATTTCCATGGTCGAGGTTGAAGCATATTCTCCATGGAAGTTAGTGGTTGGTGTTCAAAGTTAGGGAAAAGCTATGATTTCAAAGGGCTGATTTTCAAGGCAGGCATGAACTCGCTCACCTTTGTGTTGGATCAAAATAATCTGAATAACAAACCTGACTGCTATATGATCAAAATCCACTCTTAGCTTTTGTATTTGTACCCTGAATTTTCATAGATTTGTAAGACTTGTCAGTTTGGCTTAGTTGGTAAGAGAGCCAGCTAGCAATCAGTTGATGTTAATTTTATACATCAATTTGTTTTAACATGATAGGATAGACAAACAGTGAAGAGTTTAATCCGCAGAATAAAGTGAGGATTATTCTTCTTGTGGGAAAACAAAGTCAACTCCAGTGTCTAACTTGGACCAAAGTTTGACATTTTTTTTTTACCAATATTTTTTCATCTCATTTCTGTTGTTCATCACAATTCTCAGACCATCATTCTCCAATCTCTGGTAAGCAGTACGGGTTGGGAATGAAGACTAAGCTTTCAATGAGATTGGAACTCGCATCCCTCATCCTTGGGAAGACTATCAGTACATGGCAGCTGCCAATCCAATTAGACTACAGAGACCATCTAAGAACAGAAATCCAAACCAACCTACAGCTTTCATTCTTTATTTTCCCCTTGACAATTGTGATATACTACCAACTTCTTTGTTTACATACAGGAGTAGCTTTTGTAATATTCAGATTTCTCAACCCTTTTGGGACCCCTGGGATGTATGTATCCTGAGATTTCTATGACTGAGATATGATATCTTGTAGATCCCTCTTAGAATTCTGAGATGTGTGTACTGTGAAAAATATAGTAAATGTGATTTGACAATGGCATCATGATAGTATTAAACCCAAACAGAAAACACTTTTCACTGAATAGGAAATACTTGAAGGCCTGGTGATATAATTCTATGTTCTGGGACAAATGTATCCCATCATTTCTTTGTTTCTTAAAAATAGTGGATAACTTTGAAAGAATGAAATTAATATTTATTTTTCTTGCTTTTAAACATCAAGTTTATTTTCTATAATACCCTTTTAAAAATCCAGATATGGAGCACCTTAATAGGTTAGTCTTGAAAGGGTTAAAAGAAGCATTGTCTATTAATTATTATTTTCTTTTTTTTTCTAACTAATATTCCTTTCACCTGTGCCGTTTCTATTACGATTCTCTGACAGTCATTCTATGATCTTTTAGTATGTAGTACAGATTGGAAATAATTCAAGATGAGCTTTGTAAACATCAGGATTCACAATGAAGCTGGAGTTGTTCTACATTCCTCAAACCTGTAGTTGGGGTTTGAACATAAGGGATAGCCTGAACTTTGTATGCTGATTTTCAAGGCAACAGCTTTTGGGAGATTGGTGTAAAAACAAAGGTAAGCTTGATAAATGCAAGTGCAGTCTCTTTTATGGAATTTTGACTGCTTTAGGGTCCAACTGTTACTCTCACTGGGACTTAAATGATTTTACCTCCAAGTCTTGAAAATATTTTAACTTCTGTAGGGTTTTCCTTCACCTGAAAGTAGTAAGTGCCCTTACATGGGCCGGGCTTCACATATCAAAAGTTTCTCCTTGTTTCAGAGTTGTTCCAGGTTTTTGCAACCTGGAATGGTGACACCCAATTCATGTGCTACTTAAAAAGAAGAAATATCTATTAATTTAGTTTTGGAAGGGAACTTAAATAGAATAGTATCTAGATATAATTTGAGGCAATTACTCACCTTATATATATATGTGTGTGTGTGTGTGTTGAGAAATGGATACATGAACTGACAAAAATAAAAGTTATAACTCTTATTTGAAATTATCTCCCTTTATTAGTTTCAATGATACAATCACTTTGTAATGAGAAATCATTTCAAATGGGAGTTTAAATATAACACAATTTATTATCATATCATATATGAAAAAAAATGGTGGGAGGAGGGGGTTGGGTGACATCAATTTTTCTCTAACAATCCTCCAGTGGGGTTGAAATGAGGTTGCCTGCCAATTTCAACCCTTGTCAGTAACCTTCAGGTGTTCCAATTTCGATGACAGGTGTAGTTGTTACTTGGGGAAAAAATAAACCTGAAAACAGAACGTCTTTTTCATCAGATCTTTTTTTCACTTGAAAATAATGTTTAAGTACTTCTTTTATTTAGTAAATAAAAATAAAAAGTATGCCAGTAACTTGATTGTCCACCTTTTACTCATTCCATTTGCCACTACAAATAAACCAATATTATCCATTTTCCCAGTTTACCTTGCTCAGTGAATATTTACAAGCTTCACAACAGACATTGCCCTTAACTAACAGTAGATTTAATTGTCTACCTGGTATTTGGTGCCTGTACTACAGGATAGTGTCTGGTCCCATCAGTTTTTAGATGAGAGATTGTGTAATTTTCTCCCTTCAAAACCTTTTTGTCACTGGGGGGCAGGATTTGGAATTGAACTTTTCATCATTTGAATTATTATGGTCTGAGCTGAGCATGACCGGCAGAGTTCTGGAAAAGGAATGTGTTCGCCCAACAGGAAAACAAAACCGTGTCATCCCAGTCTAATTTAATCTTTGATATCAACACAACATACTGGCCGATTCATTCCACAGCTTTTAGGCATATGTAATAACCATGAGAGAAGAAGAGAGTCTCTCTTATTGGACTCTTTCTCTGTTGCTGAGCAAAAAAACAACTTATTGGCAAATTCATTCTACAGCTTTTAGGTGTAATATCCATAAAGAAAGAGTTTCTTCTATTAAACTCTTTCTCTGTCACGAAAGAAAGAAAAAAAAAAGGTATCAAACAGAAAGGGTCCCAGAATGAATCGTCCAATAAAATGTTAACGTCATAGATGGAAAGACATTAGTGTCCCAACAAAAGTTATATCTATCAAAGTAATAGACAAAAAATCTGGGTCAGTTTCAACAAAATTTTTATTCATATGTACATTTCCTTTGAAGACCTATAAATACATCAGAAGGGGGGTTTCTTCGTACACCATTACTGCTGTAGTGAGTTAGATTCTCACAGAGTGACCCTACTTGTGGTCTTTTAGCAATTGTCAATCAGACTAGTTTGCCAATTGATGTTGTAGGGTAGGTGCCTTATTACTGAAGGGTTTGTGTTGAGACTTGCACTGGTATCTTTCCCTTTTGTGTATTTTAACAGCTTGAAGTCGTGAGTTCCAAGCCCACAACTTCAATTATTGAGGCTTTCCTTGGAATCTATATTCAAAGAGTGTGTTTCCAAAATGCAATAAGCACCATTTAAAAAAAAAAAAAGAAGTGTTCAATTAAATAAATAATCAAATTCTGGATTTGAATTCTATCTTATTATAACCTTTACATAATATAATATGATATATATATCAGTCTAAAAGATTTTAATAAGATAAGTTCAAAGAATTTTTTTTTCATTTAATTGAACTCTTATTTTGCTAAAAAGTGCTCATGTTCTGGAACCACTCTCTTCATTAGGTGAAAAGTTCAAGGAAGAAATAGTGAGAGATTTGATACTTCGATGTTTATTTCCATCATCATCAAAAGTTCTGAAGATTTTTTTTTTGTTTCCTGATTACCTTCAAATTACGATCATCCCCACTATAAAAGGGTATAGAATGTTCTTGAAGTGGGGGATCAGTTTGTTACTCAACAACCCAAGACTGATTGCTCGGTTTTTATTTATCACAGATATAGAGTCTAGTAAATGGAGGATCAGTTTATCACTTGTTAGTACTATAAATCTGATCCCTCACTTTATGTTCACACTTTCATTCAACAAAAAGAATTCTTTTATTAGTAATGTATTTGTATTTAAAAACAATAACTTCTCCAACACTAGATTTTGAGTCTGGAACATGGGAGTAATGAAGTTTTTTGGGGAAGAAAAAAAAAAAAAAAAAAAAAAAAAAAATTCAAGCTTTGGTGAACAACCCCCTAAACAGCCCAATGAACAGCTGAAGGGCTTTGATGAGTTGCAAAGAGCAGTAATCCCAAAAATCCCAGTAAGCTGTCTTATAGGCCAGTAAATATGGTACTTTATGACATGCGGTTTCTCAACTTCCAGACAAATTGATTCACACTGTGGATGGGTGCAAGCTTGGTCTAGCTTTGCTTAATTATTACAATTATCACAAGCTGGCTTTCATACTTCCAATTTCTTTCAATCGTAAAATGTACATTTTGTCAACTGATTTATTATCAGCAGAGGCAGCTTTTTTAGTCTTTTATATTTCAAAATTATAACCCCCCCCCCTTTTGCTGACCCCCAAACTTTTCTGCTTGTGGACTCACAGAATTTTAGAAAATTCCTGTTTAAAACCTGCCCCAGTGAATAATCTAAAGCATAGAACTGTTTTCTTGGGGTCAATCTTTATAGCTAGAAGATTTAAATAAAACTCATTTCTCATAGTCACTTTGTAGGACAACAATCATTTTCACCTCAGAGAGGGAAGAAAAAAAAAAAAAGGATCCAAACATGACTCTTGGATTTAAATTATCAGGCATTGAAACCTGTAGAATACCAGACAGCCGTGTCGATTTTATGTTTGGACAGGATTGCCAGATGATCCACGCTTTATCCCAGAGAGATTCAATTGTCACTGGCTTTGGAACCCCATTGAATTTGGAAGTATAGCGAGTCTGGATACAGGTTCAATACCAGCCTCAAGAAGCTGGTATTGACCCTCTGGCTCCAGACTTGCACGGTTTCCAAATTCAACACTCTACCAATGCTTATGTTGGATAAGTCTCTGGGATAAAGCTCAGATTATCTCCCCTTCTGGCCATATATTTCTTTTGATCAACAGCAGAAATTAAATGTTTTTCTGAAACAAATAAGCAATTACGTCTTCTCAGATATTCAAAGAATTTTTTGGACATATGCGTAAGTAAAGAGGGGGGCTTTTTTCTGATAATGCCAAGTCTCAGTAGCAAACTATTATTTTTATATATATATATATATATATATATATATATATATATTCTTTGTCTTGTCAGCAACATTTGTAACATAGTTTGAAAATGTTCTTTAACCAAAACTTCCATACAGTGGCCCTGTTGAGCAATGAAAGTCACATTGAGTTGAAATTGGTCTGACTTATATAAAAACAGATACCATGAGTTCAACAAAAGACCCCCTTTCCATGGTAGTAGAGCAAGTTGTCTTTCTTTGAGTGGATTGATTCTCATACTTGTAAAATATTCCAATAAGGAAATATTCTGCGAGTATTATCTCAATAAAAGTTGTATATGCCCATTTTTGACTTTTTTAAAATGCTAAAAAAAAAAAAAAAAAAAAAAAAAAGATCTAAATAGATTTCTTTTAATGATGTCACACCTCTTCATTCCTTTCCTGTTGTTCAATATAACTTCATAAGACAGAAAGTATTCAATAGAAATGTCTGGACACCTCTAAAAATAACGGTAATTTTGTTGGGCTGTACTAACGGACTTTAGTAAAAGCAAAAGATTAACCTGTAATTGCAGTCAGTTAGATTTGGTCAGAAGCTTGGATTAGCTCCCCTCGTTAGGAGATGATATATTGTTTTTCTTTGTCAGTCTTACTTAATATCTTGGGTTGAGATTTCGGTACAGAGCTCAGGACAAGTGCCAGGGTTGCCAATTAAGATTTGAAATTTTTTCTTTCATTTGAGTGGGACTTTCAGAATCTAACAATAGAAAAATCACCTCTAAATTGGCAACTCTGAGACAAACTACATGTCCTTACTTCAGCTGGGTGAGATTTTTTTGATATCTCTATCCTGAGAGAGAGGGGGAACAAATGAGAAAAAAGATGTCGATTTTAGTTTGTGGATCTGCCTTCAGGATGGTGCCATTAGCAGTGCCAGACTTTGTTCACAATGCAGTCGAAGGTTTTGATGACAGTCCTGTTAATTTCATATATTCAGCTGCAGATGGTGCTAGTGCTTAAAAGCTTAAGCATAAAATATTACCTTTGCTTAAAAAGGGGGAGTTACTGAAAAAATTAGATGGAACTTCTGTAAAGAGTTTGTGTGGGTACTACAAGGTCAGATTGTCTACTGTGTATAATTTAAAGAGACAAAATGGAGCAAATCTTCAAAGTTTTTCAAAGAAAAGAATGGGTCCTAAAGGTCAATTTCTGTAGTTTTGCAATGGCTCAGTCTTAAATTTGCTGGATTGATGAGGTTCAACCATAGATGTATAAGCTGGGGAGGAGTTGGCAGCAAGTGCCTGCTCCCCTAATATGGGTAAAATGCATTAAATTTTGGGAAAGTCTTGAGTAATTCTAGGACAAAAACCCTGGGGAATTTCAGGAAAATCCACCCTTTGCCCTGCCCCTTATAGAAAGAGTCCTTATATACCTATAGGTTCAACTTGTAACACTTCATCAAATGAAAAAAAAAAAATAAGAGGTTCACCAAATCATTTGAAATTCAGACCAAACAGAGAATTGACCTTTGAACCTTCAAGAGGACACTGTTTTCTTTGAGGTCATTATCTACAGGGTGAGCATCAAGTCTTTCCGTGACTTGAAAAATATATCTGTCTCTTCAATGCACTTTTATTTCAATTTATTTTAGAAGACGAAGTACTATAAATCATTATCATTTACTTTCACTACTATTTACCTTCATCTTAATTGCTGTTGCTTTTTATCCCAACCAAACTTCAGCAGTGAGCAAACAAATTCTGAGAGCGGATCGGAATGAAAAATAGGTTCCAGGTGGAAAAATTGAACTCACGACCCTCTATACTGCATGAATATTCTTACCACCGAACTCCTGAGGAGATTATAGACATGAATGAGTTAAAGGGTTTGATTTGGACCGACGCTTGACACTAAGCTCCAGTAGAACTGGTTGCATGTTAAGCAAGCTACCCTCTAATACAAAGGATCAGGAGTTCGATTCTATCCTGGGACTTATTCTTTATTCCGCTCAGTGCTATCAATTTGTTTGCCCACCGGTGGAGACTACCCAGCCTGAGATTAGTTGCGATAATTTCAACAACAATTGAGAAGGTAAATAGTTGCAAAAATTAATATTTGATTTATAATACTTCATAAATAAAAATGAATTTGGATTGAACAGAACCTTATGGTGCAGAGGGAACAAGGAATGGGTTTAAGGGTTTGATTTGGACTGACGCTTGCCCCCAAGTTCCAGAAGTTCAGTGGTAAGAACGGTCACGTGCTGAACGAGCCATCATCTGGTATAAGAGGGCTGTGAGTTTGATTCTCTGGGACCAATTCTTTATTCAGATCAGTGCTGTTAATCTATTTCCTCACAGCTAAAGGGTAACCAGCCTGAGTTTGGGTGCAATGGAAAGAAGCTAAAATTGGGTTGAGGGGAAATAGCAGCAAAAATAAACGGTAAAGATCTCTTCAATCACTATCAGAAAAGCAACTATTATAATTGCCTTCAAAGTTTCAATATAAGGAACTGGTCTACTGAATACTTTGTCCCTGGTATACACCCCCCTACCCCACCAAAAAATTATGATAAATAACCTCAGAATTTCAAAAGAATTCTGAGTGAATATATTCTTTTTTTTTTTTTAAAAAGCTCCTTTCATTCCTGGCCTTATTTTTTTGGCCACAGTATCCTTCAGAGCTCTTCTGTTCCAGGCTCTGCCCATGTCGAATAGGGATAGTCGTATCCCTGTTTGACTTGGGTAGGGCCTGGAACATAAGAACTCTGACAGAAGCCGTATAGATTGACAGTTATACACCTAGTATACTGTGCAATGCAATTTTTATTCCAGGGCAGTAAGTGTTATTTCTTGATTGCTTCAATGCAGAAAGTATAAAAAAAATCACTATTTTTCTTACGTGACTAGGACAGTGACATTCATATGCAATTGTTTTTCTTACTTCATGTGATTCAAAATGTGCAAATTTGGCCACTGTTAAATTAAAGATAAGTAGATTTCAAATCATCACTGTCGTAATTGCCAAAGCAAAGTTCGAAGGAAATAATTGACATTTTCCATACTTTTTAGACATAATCAGTCAGGATATAACTTATTACCCTGGAACAAAAGTAAAGATATGTTCCACAGTGTTATTTTTGGAGTCAAATATGCCAGGGACCCCAACAGAGCCATTATGGCGCTTGTAGAGGCAGGCTGGACAATCCCATAAATGATGATCAGGCTAACATTCATAATGTAGCACAAGCTTCCTAGTGATCATGGGATTGTGAGGAATACAGTCATGAGAATTATTTAGATCGATGTTTCCCAAATTTTTCCGGACTATAGCCCCCTTTTAGAGCTCATAATTTGTCAGCACCCCCTGTAAAGTTGGTCAAAGATGATACGTTAACAATTGAATTTAAATAATCCAAAAAAAAAATATTAAAGGTTTTATTTTCTTCTCTACTATATAGACAGCAATTCAAAAGTATTATATACATGTAGCATTGATTTGTATTCTTCGCACCGACCACCCTGCCTTCTAGCATCCCCAAGGGAGGAGTAGCATACACTTCGAGAATCACAGACTTAGAAGGATCTTATGTAAAATGACAGTATTATGTCAAGTCAAGCTCAGAAGACAAATGTCTTTGTCGAAGAAAAAACAAGAGCCATAAGTTCACTGATACGTCCACTATCCATGGTTGTAGGAGGTGGGAGAAGAAGAGCAATCAGTCTTTCTTTGATTCAATTGATTCTCATACTTGTAAAATATTGGGATATAGAAATATTCTGCAAGTATTATTTTCAATAAAAATCGTGAATGGACATTTTTGACTTTAATGCAGACCTTGAATATTCTATTGAGATATCATTAGCAGTTGGTTAAAATTGATTGGATTAGATTTGCCCCTCTTAATGATGTCACACCTTTTAATGATATCACACCTTTTAATGATATCACACCTTCTCCTTCTTATTTCAGTTGTTTAACATGAGTGACTGACCTACTGAAAAACGTCTTATACAGACATGTGGACATATCTAAAAACTTTGGGTTGATTAGATGTATCGACAACCAGCACTTGAGCAGCAGGTTTGAATTTTATGGGTAAAAAGATAGTTGTCGGTGATTAGATGCAGCTAGGGTCAGCATTATCATCAGGCCAAACAAGGCAGTTGCTTAGGGTGCAGACCTCTGCGGTGCACAATCCTGACCTTTCAGGAGAAAAATTTAAAAGAAAATCAAGCTACTGGGGGCCCAAATTTCATGTCTTACGTAGGGTACATGAAATCTGGCCCTGGGTGCAGCTATAAAATATACACCATGGAAATGCTGACTTACCATACATACCAGTATGGATAGTTAAAGTTTAAAAAATTTTTTTATCACATTTCATTGAATGCGCTGGTATTATGAATAGGGGGCCATCTACCAAAGCTCAATATGGATAGTTATGGGGTTTGGATGAGTAGCGTTAGTTCTCCAAATACCCTTGTAAACCATTTGTCTTACAGTCCTACATATACAGCAGTTAAAGTTCATCTCGAACCATTAACCCCTTCCCCACAAGACTTAGGTGACCCTCTGAATGTCAAAACTGGATTCTTTGATCATCGTCTAAGAGTAGTTGACATAAAAATATAGATAACTCCTTTTGTTGCGATGAAAACGCATTGGTTTCCGTTAAGAATGCAGATGACTCCCAGTGGAAGAAATGAGTGGGAGTGGGGTACGGGCGAGATACATACCCTTACTATTCAATTTCAGTACAGGTTATATCATCCTGACACGGTCTCGAAATTGGCCATATCGTTTTTAAAATTACCCATCAGGACTCACAGCCGCATAGGTTCACTTCGCTCAACCCGCATGGATCCAACTGAGATCTCTGGGCATAATTCTTGAATATAACCATACTGTGTACTCATATATAGTAGCCCAAACCAATTTCCTTCATGGGTAACTCTTGGCTGCAATGGGATGCCCCTTTGCGCTGACGTCCCCATATCTGTTAATATCAATAAATTTAACGCCCTCTGTTCCAGGACTAGCAAGAACACAAGATGTAAGTGGCCATTCATTCTACCAGGGCTTCCAAAGAGGGATTTCATAAAGTGGTATAGAGCTGTTTTTGCCCCCCCCCCCCACATACACTGCACAAACACCCTCCTCCTTTAGCCATTTGGTTTTCATCTGCTATAACCCTTTGAGTAACTGTTCCCTCGCAGTTAAACAACAGTCATTCATTTTTTTTCTTCCTTTCTTTTTCAAACGGACATATCGTATAGACTTCACAGCTCAATTCAAGAAACTCTTGGAACGCCCCTTGGCCTTCTGGGCCCAAGTGCGATGCAACGACCACAGCCCCCCCCCCCAGGGGCCTCGCATTCCAGGCCCCCTTTTTTAGTCAAATGAAAACTAATGCGTTTCCATAGCAGCAAAGGGAGTTATCGGTATTTTTTATGAAAACTACCCCACCAATATGAAGTCAACCAATAGAAGGTGCCCCCTCCACCTTTTGATGGGAGATTCATTCAAACATCATCGTCTTTGGGTCCTGATAGAAACACATGTAGCTGTCGGAGAAGAGTCTGCGTTGGAGTTCAGGAAGGTCTTTGTCTTCCTTGTTCAGGATGTCCGTCTGGCTCTGGAGGATCCAGTTTTGCAAATCTGGACATGGACGTACTTCAGGGATATTGTAGCCATCGTCTGACCCTGCAGAGCGGAGAGATGCAGAGGAATTATTAGCAGAGAAGGCAGTTTATCATAATCTCAGCTATTGTTATCAAGATCAGCTGGTAACAAACATCTTACATAAAAAGAATTGATAAATAATGAAAATACCTTGCATACATAAACCACCAAAGTCTGTACATGTAATACAACTGATTATCTAAAAAACAAATCTTTTATCAAAAATTATCTAAAATAATAGATCTTTTATCTAAAATGAGACATTTTCTATCTAAAATTATTTAAAATGAGACATTTTCTATCTAAAATGAGACATTTTCTAAGATTATCTAAAATGAGACATTTTCTATCTAAAATGAGAGATCTTTCATCTAAAATTATCTAAAATGAGACATCTTTCATCTAAAATTATCTAAAATGAGAGATGTTTTATCTAAAATTATCTAAAATAAGAGATCTTTCATCTACAGTTATCTAAAAAAAAATAAAAAATACCAGCACTATGTTTGAGCATTGTCGATCTAGAGACCCAAAAACTTTCTTGGAAAAAAACAAAAAAAAAAAACTTAGTAGACAGAGCCTAGTGGTCTACTTATGCAAATTTTCATGGTTGTAGCACCGAAAATGTTACAATGAGCGCCTGGAGACACACATACTCTAAGAGAGAAGAATTTGTAGCTCACTCGACAAGGTCATTGGTATGGTTATAATGATTCGATAAATTTCAAATCAATTTTCTGATGTGTGAGCATTCAAGGTAGTGATGACCGTCACTGTCTGACGTACCAAAAACTCTAACCACCCCTGTTCCCTCCCCTCCATCTTTACACGTCTGAAAGTGCAAGGGAGAGAACTCGCATATCTATATTCTGACTTTCAGGCTTGTTTAGTATATCAAGTGATTTATAACAAATAATTCATGATAATAAACGAAGATTTTTTCTCCATTTCTATATCCCTTGCTTTATGTTATCAGCAGGTTATTGTTATCTATCTGAAAGACTCTCCACACAATGAGTGTCTTCCTCTGTATTCAAACACTTCCCAGTAGACTTGTACCATACCTGTAAAGGGGGGTGGGGGAGGAGGAAGAAATGGTAAAATTTATCTCACCTTTCCGATCAGCCATCGAATCGTAAAACACCCACTTGGGTTCTCCCGGGCCGTTGCATTTCACAAACGACACGTAGTGACTTGTCTCGATGCAGATGACCGCAAACAATTCCATTTTCTCCCGTGGAATGATCCCATTTTGGTTTCTCTCTAAGTAATTGGTAAAATGCTTGTGTTGGGTAATTTCTGTTCGTTTATGGTGTTTCCGTTTCTGACAGTGATTCTGGTAGGAGGTCAGGTCAGGTGGGTGGAGAAAAAAAAGAGAGAGAGAATATCAGAAGGTTTTCGAAACAGTTTGGCTTGGGATCAGGGTTTCCGATTTGGAAAAAGTCCCGGCAAAAGCCAAATACTACACTCGCACTTATTTAGATAAAAATACCCGCCCTCCAGGGGACAATCCTCCACTATAAGGCACCACCAGCTGTAAAAAAAATCATTGCTTATCTTGAGGTTTCACACCTGTCGGCTCCATATGAGTAGGAGATAACAACCTGATGGGAGTGGAGGATATTTTCAGCTACAAAATTAAAATCAAATCAGATAATCCACGTTAAATTTTTTCCAAACAAACTGAAATATGAAAGTATGTTAAAAAAGTGAATACGTCTCCTAAAAACAAAACTGAACCCTTATCGAAATAAATGCAGTCGATGTAAGAAAAAAAAAAAAAAAAAAAAAAAATCAAATCGAATAATAATTCCAACTTGCTTGGTTTTCAGGTCCGTAAACAAAAAAATGATAACTATATAGTCGTACTCGAGAATTCTAAAAGACTGCTTCTATGGTCAAAAGAATGCTTTTTTTAGCTGAAAAAAATCACATAATTCTACAGATATTCAAGTCTAAAACCAGCTAGAATGAAATACCCCAAGTCTACAACTGTTTTTTTTGGGGTAAAACACAATTTTCAAAGAGAAACGCTATGGAATAGATGTTGAAGGAATCTTTAAAACAAATAAGATTTACACAACATGGGTCTATTTATATAATGAACAGTGCCACTTTTGTTTCCTGGTGTCTCTGTCCGCAACACATGAGAAATGATAGAATTTACATTACAGTCACTTTCAAATAAAAACTTAGATGAAATTGATAAGACATAAACATTCATTTAACAGCTTTGAAGTAGTTGAATATAAAACCCCAAAGTAACTCAGAGAATGTTTTGAAAAGTGGAAGGAACAAAGGGAGTAATTTGAAGAGGACTAAGGTGTGATTGCCCCAGGCAGGATATTATGAATGAATGATTAGTTAAAAAAAAAAAAAAAAAAAAAACAAAAAAAAACAACAACAACAAACAAACAAACAAACAAAAAAATAAACAATAAACATTACAAGTCCTGGTCTAGATGACTAATAATGGGACAGAGCACAGGGAGAGTCAGATTCATGCCTCTCTCTAGATTGTTAAGGCAAAGATAACACGTCATTTTCAAAGAAGAGTTGCTCTTACCAATTCTTCACACATTTCACAGAATGCAATTGTGTTCAGTCCTTCTCCGTGAACTTTGTAGCATTCTTTGCATTCTCGAGTTGCTAAGCGACCGCAGATTACACATTCTCGGGGACCTGGAGAAAGAAGAAAAAAAAAAAACGATCAAAGAATACGAATCCTGCAGACTGCAATGCTAGTACTCTTCATTACATATACTTAAAAACTATGCAAGAGAGATAGGACGAGAAAGTAAACAGCTTTCTTTCCTGCAATCACCTCTCGTAGCAAAAGCAGTGAAATAGCTGATCTATCTATTATCAGTTATGATAGTGAATGACGCATCAAAATGCATCTTGGGAAATATTTCAGATGAAGCATTTTTAACTCTCATTTTTTCCATTGAACATGCATTGACTTGTGTCCAAACTTTGGTTGTTATAATCACATGGAACGCATGGCTTTGTGGTCGAAAGTGTTGTAACAGCATACGTAGAAATCTTCCTGGTGTTGGTGAGTTGATTAAAGAGAAAAAAGAAAAAAAAAGTCATATACTCTAGGTCAGTGGAAGAGGTTGAATTAACACGGAAGAATCAAACCGATATGAGATATCCACAGGCATGAGCAGCAAGAATGATGATGAATGGAATAAAAGGCTTGGTTGTTGTACTCTCAGGCCTTCTTCAGATGTCTGCGGTAGATGGTAACCTTCTGTCCATGTTAAAAGATATCTTGTATCAGTCAATTTTTTCCAGTCAGTTTGTTCTTGGGATGTTGCTTGTCTGCCTCTTCCACTGAACTAGAGTATATGACCTTTCTGCACTACCTGACCCAGGGATTGAACTCATGACTGCCAGGCAGGTTACTACATGCCATAGAAAATTAGTAAACCAATGAATTTTCAAGTTAAAAACATGGATTTTGCCATGAACTAATTTAACAGCTGATGAGATATTTTGAGAAAAATATCTTCATTCCTTGAGCAACCGATGAGATATTTCACTGATTTGATGTTGCACAAAAATTTGGTGATGGTTAGATCTGTTCTTACATTTAGCAATAAAATCCGTTTTTTCTCGAAAAATGCTGATAATTTCTCATGGTCTTGAGTTACAGGCAGGGGTGTATATAATCGATCCAACTTTGATTCCCCCTGCTCCTTCTTTTGATCCCCAACCTATTTTAATTTTTTTATTTTCATTCTCCTTAACAAGTCTTGTTGAAGTATAAAGTTAGCATCAATGATACTCATACTGTAACAGCTAATTAACCATTAGATAATACAGCTAGTTCAAGCCTAGAGGTTCATTCCTAACCTTGTTCTCTCAAATTTTCTATAAGTTCTCTAGTAATCTCTATCCCCTCCTCTCTTTCCCTTTCTTTAGATTTTCTTTCATTTGTGCCTTGGGGAATAGTCAATTTTATTCACCCTTTCTTGCAGTATAACAGATATTGTCATAGTATTTTTTCTTACCTTTTTCAAGAACATCCGTGATATCTAGTTGGAGGGTGGGTATAATTCGGCTGTACATTTTGAAATCTTTAC
>OY735238.1:37104577-37194577 GCA_963457665.1 Thysanoteuthis rhombus | reverse complement strand
ACATATATATACATAAGAATAAATATATATATAAATACACACACACACATATATATACATAAGAATAAATATATATATAAATACACACACACACATATATATACATAAGAATAAATATATATATAAATACACACACACACATATATATACATAAGAATAAATATATATATAAATACACACACACACATATATATACATAAGAATAAATATATATATAAATACACACACACACATATATATACATAAGAATAAATATATATATAAATACACACACACACATATATATATATATATATATATATATATATATATAAAATGGATAAAGGAGACTACTCCATAATTAGCATTTAATATTCATCTTCCTAGACAAATGTTACAGACAAAAATACAGACATACACATTCACATAGCATAATAATCAGATTTTCCTGACTAGTTTTCTCCTATTTAGTTGATTTATTTTCCTGCTCTTAAATGACTCCTTCATTCTGAACCACCAAATGTAATGGTTAAGGAAAGTTAATGAATAAATAAAATCTGCATCTTATAAACCAGCATATACAGTAATAATATCAAAGATGAAAATTATCTGACTTACACGTGTAGGGTTTGAAGCCATCAAAATCTCTCCAAGGAAGACAACTACAATTTGAGAGCCCCAACACCCGCAAAAACAGTGAAAAAAAAACCATGACCAATGTCTCTTGGCAGCAAGCTGTGTTAGGAGTGATCAATGAAAAAATCGGGAAAAAAGGTGATCAATAAATAAGTTACTTCTTTCGCCTCTTGTTGGATTACTAAAAAGTCTGAATTTTCAAAAAACAAGCATGAGTGCTGCTGGACATAAAGTAAGGGACCAATTCAACATGAACTTACACATAAAAGTGACCTCTTCCATAAAACCTATTTTTTTGGTGTTTGTTAAAAAAAATATTTCCAGACATAAGGAGTAGATATTTAAGTTTTCAGCCCTAAAGCTCCCCTTGTGCAGCCTCTATGCATGACACATATACAGCCAGCCAGACTCCCTTAAAAACCCGAAGAGTCTGATGTTGATGGTTTTGGCTGATGGATCTTATGCCAAAAAAAAAAAAAAAAAAAAGTGAGTGTTCTTGACATTTACCTTGGAGAGTTTTATATTGGACTGTAGGAATGACAACTCAAATAATTGCTGAATGGTAGGTAAGACAAGTTGTTCATCTCGCTCTATAAATAGCTGATAGGAATATGACTGTTGGGAGGAGCTGAAACAAATAAACAGACGGCATGAAACAAAACAGAAAAAAGACAAAAAAAAAAACAAAAAAAAAAAACATCCCCCAACCCTCCGCAGAAAAAAAAAAAAAGTTAATGAAAACAGACTTGCAATGCCACCTCAGCGTTGATTGTATAAGAATCCAGTGTCAGGATTGCCAGATTGGGCAACAAGGGGAGATAACCCGCACTCTATCTCAAAGACTTATCCAACATAAGGAACTGGAAGAGCATCTAATTCGAAAATCGACTGAGTTGGGAGGCTGACATCCAATACCAGGCCGATATTCAATGCTTGTTCTCGGTAAGTCTCGGAATTAGAACTCGGTTCATTCCATTTTACAGCTAAATCTGACAACCCTGCCCAGTATACGTAAGCAAAATTTTGGTCTTTATCATTGTCCAGTGACTTTATCACGACTCAAATACTTTCTTACATAATTCTAATTAACATTGGAATGGATAGCAATTACATTTGTCACATTTAATGGTTCTCAAGACCTTTACAGACATTTCTATTTAATTTTTACTATTTTTATTAGATGGAGCATAATTCATTTTTGATGTACTTTCTCACATCTTAAGGACAAGACATTAAGCCATTAGCTACAAATGAAGGGAATATCTGTCACTGCAGTTCTATGAAAAACTTGAGAAAATTTACGTTTTAGTGATTGAAGATAACCGAGTTCTATTTGTGAGTTGACCCTTCTATCTTGAAATTGATTAATTGCAATGGATAGGAGCTTTTATCTTGTAATGAATAACTATTACACTTGCCATCCTCTGGAGTGAATGGATTAGATAAGTGTGTATGTGTGAAATTGTTGATTACGAATTAGTTTGAAGAATGCAGGTGAAGGAAATGAAATGTTATGTAGTAATCACCGGAAAAAGCCAGAATTTTAAAAATAAAAAAACAGGCACAAACCCAGTGACCAATTTAGCATATACTTAGATTGCATATTGAACCCTCCAACTAATAACCTATTTTGGAGGGGAAAAACAAAAAGCAAAAATGAACATTTTCCCTTCTTTTCAGGAGTGTATGTTGTGAATTTCAAGTTTCATTATGAACAGCAAAGGCTGGGTGGACAGAGTCTGGATATATATATATATATATATATGTACATATAAATGTCAGAACAAATGAATAATCTGTACTCAGCAAGAGATTAAACCGCTCTGCTGTGGGTAACAGTGATAAATAAAAAATTATTTCAAGAAAATTTTTCTCAGAGGGTCTTCAAACGTGCATACCTGAGTTGCAAGAGAGGGTCGGCTCTCATTACTTGGCCCAAAAGACAGTTGAGAAGTTCCTCTGGGTCTGGGAGGGAGAGAGAAAAAAAAAAAAGAAGTTTAGCATTAATACAAATCACAAACAATGTACGTATGTACAAATTGAAAAAAAAATAAAATGAGTAAATCAACATTCAAGATGATTTTTTTTTTTGTATACTTGTAAAATATGTGACAATTTTCAGCCTATAAACACTGCAAATCAAGCCACATTAATAATTTTGATCTCACATACACGAGAAAGAAATTTTTCCTTAGTTCAAACAAAGAAGATTTAATGAGTAAACATTAGTCTGGAAGTGACTTTGTTTGGAGAGCAAAGTTTGTCATGCCACTGCAAGCACCTCCAATTACTGAATGATTGTGTTTGAATTTCATAATCATGCTGTCAAGTTGATTTCAGTTATACCTTAACCAATATACAAGTTACAGGCTTTCAAAGTTACAAAGTGCACAAAATCTTGGCACCTTTGGAAAAGAATGCTGAAGATTATTAGCCGAACGTCTACAGACTTTGTATTGTACACAGTTATCTCTTCACTTGTGATACCCATCCTGAGAACTTGATAATTTTTAATAACTCATCCAGCTGTGTTTTTGTTGTACTGCTACTCCCATAAAACTAACCAGAGAATCAAGAGAATTTGTCACGATTCCATTTACCTTTTTCTTCATTCATCATCCCAGGCATGGACCCGATTTTGTCCAGCAAAGCTCTTAACTTCATGACCTTATCTGCTCGGACATAGTTATATCTGCAAATTAAGTATAACAATAATAGCTCCTTACCAAAAAAAAGAAAGAACGTAGAATGACAAAGGAACAAAAACATAAATCCATGGCAAAATGAAGATATATTTTTACAATTTACAAGAGTTTTTGCACTACTTGTTCCAGTAATTAACTCTTAAATTCATAAAAGAAAAATCTAAATGATATTGTGAAGAATAACTGCCGATTGAGGTTACCTCCCTTCTAGCTTGGGGTGAATTTTAAAAATTTATATTTTATCCTGTGTCAAAATAATTCTAGCAAACTTTATTTCTGTGACTGAAGAGTTCCACTGTCAATCAAGGAGGGTTTATAGATTTAAGAGTTGAACTCATAACTGCCATGTAGGTTACTAGATGTACTTAACCAACACTTTCATCGACTGGGACAATCCTATACCGGAAACTTGGTGCCTCAAACTTGTTGTTTTCTATTGATATTCGGACCATCCTCATCTTGGTTGTTTTTCATACAACGTTTAGGCTGTTGCACTCTACGGCCTTCGTCAGATATCCACATGGACACATAGCGCAGTGGTTACAGCATCAGACAAATTACTGTAAAATAATCTGATGGTTCTAGGTTCGATCCTAGTGTGAAACAATATAACAATACTACTAATGCTAAGAGGGGAGTACGGTCAATATACCCCCGTCGGATAAATAAAGGGTTCGGTTCGTTACTTCCCCAAATCTACCAGATGATACCTGATGAAACGTTGTATGAAAAACAACCAAGATGAGGATGGTTCGAATATGAATAGAAATAATAATAATACCTCATCTCAAAAATTCCGAGATATATTGATGTTGTCTGTCTGCCTCTTCCACTGAACAAGAGTACAACGCTTTCGCTCTTATTTGCAGTGGAATCAGGAGGTGGAATCTTAGAGTCTTGAGTTTGATGTCCTTTATTTCTTCATCAACACTTCTCTACGAGGTTCATTTGTCTGATAGGCTCACAGGGAATTGTTATAACATTTAAAAAGTAATTCAAGGGGAGTAACTACTGATTAAAGTTACTTCCTTGGCACTTTTTGGTAAATTAAAAATTTTCTTTTCAATTCAATTCACAAGAGAAAATCCTATCCATTGAAGAATTCTATGAAGATTACAAGCGGTCCATGAATCTGAGAGTTGAATTCTGATTCAGATCAAATGGCCCTCCCTTCATAAGGTCAGTCTAAAATACTGGTAAAATCTGGAGCAGCGCTTCTCAAAGTAGGGGTCAGGACCCCTCCATAAGTATTATTGCAGAATAATTCATTGCTGTTGCAGAATTATTTGAAAATATATCTTTTAAAGAATAATTATGTAAGCAAAGTTATTTTAAAAAAAAAATCTATCTATAAAAATATACTCCTGATGTATTTGTGATGCTGCTGCATGCAATTCATCAACTTGGAAAAAAAAAAAAAAAAAAAAAAAAAATTCTGTTCCGTTTTAGTGAATTATTAATGAAAAGAATCTTTTTTTTCATTATTGTTATAATTTTCCTGATATTTATATTGATTTCGATTGATCCGTGTCATTGATTTATTTACTTGCAGCTGAAGGGAACCCAGCCTGAGTTAGTTGCAATAAAAAGCAACAGAAATTAAGATGGAAGTAAATAGAGGCAAAAAAATTGATGATAATGATTAACAATATTTCGTCTAATAGAATACATGAAGAAAATAAAAAGAATTCATTTCTTGTGATAAACACTGTAAAACTTGTTACGTTGCAATTCTTTTGGTCTTTGTTAGTTTCAATGTTTAGTTAATGAGCGAGTGGTCACGAGACAAATTTGACTCATCAAAAGTGGTCATGGGAAATTTGCCTTATCAAAAAGAGTTGTGAAAAAACTTGCCTTATCAAAAAGGGTCATGAAGGTATTCGTCTCAACAAATTGCCACAAATAAATAGCTTTGTCAAAGGTTTGAGAGGTCCTGATCTAAAACATATTGATTGTACAGATATCTGTGATTCAAAGGAGGATACGAAAAAAAATGATGAGACTTACTTGCGGAGAGGATAAACAATGCCTTGTGCTAGAGTCTTTTGAACTTCTTCGTATTCGTCAACGTCTCCTTTGGTCTTCTCCCGGAAGAAAATACTGTCCATCACAGTTGTGAAGTAGAACATGCTGAAGAGGACAACGTCAAGGTAACATGAATTGTGGTGACCCTGAATACCTTTATTTTTACCACAGAGTAGATCGTAATCAAAATCCTGTGGAGGTTGGACCACCTCGGATATGTCAGGAGTTTTCAGATCTCCAAAGCCTGTAAAGAAAAAAAAAAAATTGTTCAGAAAAAAAAAAAAAATGAATTTTTTTCCAAAGAGTTTTTTGCACACTTGAATTCCTTGTGGTTTGTGTTCTCCAAACAACATTTGGGCTGATTCATTCTATGGCCTTCTTCAGGTATAATACGTAATATTAGTAAAGAAAGAGAGTATCTTTTTCTGGTCTCTTTCTCCGGTAGTGCAAAGTAATATCAAACCCGAAGAAAGCGGTAGAATGGAATGGTTGAAAAGTAGAGCGAACAACAAAAGCATAAGTTCAATTGTCAGAAAAATTCATAAAATGTTAATGACCATCCTCAAAATTGGACACGTTTTTTAGATTCAGATCTAACCTTTTGGAATTAATTTATTTCAAGATTCTACCAATTTCATGGTGGCTAAAATTCAAATTTATTTTGTGAACCACCCATACAAGTTGATCCCTTTTGTGCCACACATATTCTGGTAGGATTATGATCGATCTATATGCTAGAGGGTGCTTTTACTCACGAATATCTGGTTTTGGTTGTTTCTGTAGAAACCGAATGCAATGAAATGAATTGTAAGCGTAACTGTATCAAAGACGGATTCATAAAATATAATCATCATGTCTTAAGATTGAAGTAGCCATAATTCTAATGTATGATGTCCAGGTAAGTGAGGCTCCTCTGAATACCTCTTTTTTTTGTTTTTTTTACCACATTCTTCAATAGATAGGATTTTTTTTTCAAAAGTGGAACTCTTTTGTGAATTGAATTGAATTGAAAAAATTTTTTTTAGATTTACCAAAAAGTGCCAAGGAAGTAACTTTATCAAAATCCTGTCGAGGTTGGACAACCAAATAAAACAAAAAAATTATATACATGCACGCATGAATGTAGCCCAGTGGTAGAGTGCTTGCCTCTGGTTCAGTTGATTGTGACTGTGGCTGAATCCATTGCTGTCATACCGAATACTTAGAAAATGGTACTCAATGCCTCTCACAAGAAATGGGATGGAGGCTTAGGGGTTATGACCAAATCATGTTGGATACTCTGCTGAGCAACGGCAAGGTGGGACTGAATAGATGGGAGACCATTGAGGAATACCAGGTGCCATAAGCAGAATGAAGCTTCGACTGGCCTGGCAAGCGGGAAATAGGTCTTACTAACAATTTCCCATACATACCAAACCCAACAAGACCCTTAAAGTGGGTGTGAGCAGATAACAATGACAGATGTATGCATACACGTGCAGCCACGTCAATTTGTATGATACGCGCACACTTATAATAAGACACCTATTTTAGAGGGACTTAATAACCTAGTTATGCAAACCATTGCTAGTGTTTAGTTTAATCCTCACAGGGTGCTTCACTATAGTGGCCCTGTGCCACACTAAGATTAATATAGTTAATATCTATACGCTTACATTATATCAATTCAGTAGAATGAATTGAAAAAACTTTCATCCATGGAGCAAGAATTAAGGTGCCTTACCCAGGGTTGATCTTTTCTCATCAAAACGCCGATCCCTTTTACATTTGTGAAGATGAATAAAGAAGGCTTTGCCAGGCGGACATTCGAACACTCGATTTCCTTCAAAATATCCTTCATTACCACAAATTATTTCTTCTTCCTGGAAAAGCGTAAAAAAAAGAAAAAAAAAAAAGAAAGAATAAAAGAATAAAAAGATTTATGTTAATTTTTTTCCAAATTTACAATCGAAACAATAAAGGAAAAAAAATTAAGAAATAAAAAAAATTAGTTTTTGTATGAATAGATATCGCATCCTCGGAATAATTTTCGATCAAATAAAGTAATATATCAAACAGCAAGTCCTGACTACAGAAGCTCATAGTTTTGTGCTTAAGAAAACATGCCAGTTTCACACATGGTTAAATGAAAGTAAAGCACATAATCAGATTACGATTTATATATATAGCTCATCTCTGAAGAACAATGCAACTAAAGACTGAAAATGAGATTATTGAAAATCTCAAGTCAATATCAGTTTTAAAAGTACTTTTAGAATTAAAATTTTCATACTTAAAACAAGTCGAAATAAACACAATTGTTTTATTGATTGAAAGACAAACAGGCCATAGGATGTAATTAAAAGAAGTAAATCAATATAATGTCAAAAAGAAATCACAAAATCACTGTCAGATAAAACAAAAAGGTTCTTCAGAAATATATCTATGTCATCTGAACATTTGCCTTTTTTGTTATAGATTTCCTTGCAGCATTAAATCGATTATCATTTAAGTATGCTTTTTATTTAGTGTTATTTGCAATTCAATGAAAAAATAATATTATACCTTGAAAATATCATAAATCAAGCAATTGTATGTCATGGTAACACATTAAAAAAGTAACCACGTAACGAGAAAAACCACAAGGATCAGGATACTAGTCAGAATAACTCTCCGAACAATGACAAAGACGCATCTCGATTTCAGGGCCCAATGGGGAGAGAGATGCTGAGATGTGATAAAGACAACAAGAATGAGGAAACTAGTCTTTATAACTTGTGGAATAATGACAATGGCTCAGACAATGGAAAGGGCCAAACTAATTTGCATCTGATTAGCAAACAAAAATACGATGAGCTCTTCTAGTGTGGTGCGGATTTATGAAAAAGATACAAAACTGGCCTTGACGTACTTAGAAACTAAAGAAAAATATAACAGAAAAAACAAAACCCGTACCATTTCCAGACCGACAATCCGACCCAATTTCTCATGATTGAACATCCATCGGATGAGACCATACAAAAGTTTGTCCTTGAATGGCACCTCAACCATGGATCCAACTTCCAGGGTGGGATCGATCTCCTGACTCTCTCGGCTCATAGGCACCACAGTAGGTCCAGAATTGGAATATAGCTGATATTTTTCGAATTGCTGTTGCTGATAGGGGGCTGTTGAGGAGAATACTTAAAAAAGAGACAAAAAAAAAAAAAAAAAAAAATGATTTGATTACGGCTTAAAAAACAATCACTGAATTGGAATTTGCATTAAACATTATTTCAAGTTTTGCGCCAACCAAGTGTGGTGGGGAAAAATCAGAGCAGTGATAATTGTTTCCTCATATATCAGTGAAAGAAACATATATTAAGGTTGATTTTCGTCAAAAGTAAACCATACAGGTAAATTGATTTGGGGGCGGGGTGGTGGTGGTGGTGTCATAATCAGAAAACCATAAAAAACTAATTTTAACTCTAAGAAATCAGTGAGAGCAACAATAAACCAGTGTTTAGAAATGTGGTAAATACAAACGGCGGACTGAGTTCAGGCCCGTTGGAGAAAATTTGTCTTTTTTTCCTTCCATTTATGTGCTTTCAATTTATCACACCTTCAAATTTTCCAGAAATCCGTCTATTTTGAGAATAGATATATTTGAAGGTTTTATGATAGGGGGTTTTATATAAATATAGCTATGATGCTGAACTGCACCCTTACTTTCCATTCGGTATAGGTGACTATGGAAGTGAATTTTTCCTTCTATCAGAGCTAATACCAGTTTGGCAGAATCTTTTCAAGAATGTAACTCTAAACTGACAATAAAACATGTTTTTTCTCAGAGCAAAAATGATAACCTTAATCTGACCCTAATCCGAACATAAAACAAGGATACAATTTGAATCTCATAGTTTGCTTTGACGGGCAAACTACTAATGCCAAAAATGATCAAATGGATTCTTAGTTTCCCAAAAAATTAATCTCCAAGGTTTTAAGAGACGCTATGAATGCCTGACCAGCATTTTTTTGAAATCTCTATAAAATATCATTCATTTCCGTATTTATGTTTATAGATTTTATCCCCAAGCAATGCTGGAAAACTCAGCTAGACATTGATATTTTTCCAGTACTACACATCTAATTTAATAAAACAGACTATTATTTGCTCTTGCCCTTAGACCACACTTGGCTGGTTGAGATCTTGAATACATATTACAAGGAACAGAAAAGTCCATGAATTTTATTACATAGAATAGCAGAGTACCCTAGAATAAATAATGGGATTATTCATGTAAGAAAAGATTATAAAAAATACTTATTTTAGAATAAATACATTTATTAAAATGATTTCTTGAGGATTATGTTCCCTTCCTCCACTCTGAAGACTTTTGAAAATCCGCACATATTTCCAACATCTTCCCTCCCCCACATATTCGTATCACTGGAACCTCCCCTTTCCCACTGTCTCTGCTAGAGTCTTTCCAGTGCTAGCAACTGACACCTGACCAGTGTTTTTTTTTTGTTTGAAATCTCAATAAAATATCACTTGTTTCTCCAGTGTTGTCATGTTTACAGATTTCTATCTCCCGGCAATGACAGGTAACCCAGCTAGTCACGAATATTCATCCAGCAGTACATAACTTATGTACAAAGATAACTCGTCGCACAATAACTCAGCACAAGGATTAACAAAAATAATTTTTTTTTTTATTGAGATACAAAAATTGAAATTATTTTTGAGTTGAATCATTTTAGTTTATTGATCCATTTCTGTAGTTCAATTTTGATAATCCATAGTTTACAGAAACAAGTAATGGATGAATTATTTAAAAAATTCAAATTATTTCAAGTTTGCAGTATGGCTGAATGGGATTTTTGTACAAACTGTAAAACTATATATCAAAATTATCTTTTACTTTGCAGTACAACATTATATGGAGAACGAGTTTGTAAACAAACTATAAAAAAATCAATCAAAAAATTGAAATTACTTTCCTGTTTGCGGTCCTACATTTTCCCTCCTACCACTACAACCCTCAAATATGTCCATCCCCACCTATCTCTGTCGCCTCCCCACCCATCTCTGTCGCCTCCCCACCCATCTCTGACGTCTCCCCACCCATCTCCGACGCCTCCCCGCCCATCTCCGACGCCTCCCCGCCCATCTCCGACGCCTCCCCGCCCATCTCCGACGCCTCCCCGCCCATCTCCGACGCCTCCCTGCCCATCTCCGACGCCTCCCCGCCCGTCTCCGACGCCTCCCCGCCCGTCTCCGACGCCTCCCCACCCGTCTCCGACACCTCCCCACCCGTCTCCGACGCCTCCTCAACCATCTCTGACGCCTCCCCGCCTATCTCTGACGCCTCCCCGCCCATCTCTGACGCCTCCCCACCCATCTCTGACGCCTCCCCACCCATCTCCGACGCCTCCCCACCCATCTCCGACACCTCCCCACCTGTACTACTCACCCTTTTGTTGATCATATTCATCCGTTTTATTTGATCCTTCATTTACAGTAACATCATTTTCTTCGGGGACTCTTTGGTAGAATTCTTTCAATGCTAGGTAACTGGCATTTCCATAAATGCTCGTCTGATCACTGGCGTTTGAGAACAGGTATTGGGTCGGAAGAGACGTATTTTCTGAAGAAACAAGAAAAAAAAAAAAAAATAAATAAATAAAAAGACAGAACATTGTAACAATAAATCATGATGCAAAATGGTGATCATGTAGTTAACCTTCCCGTGGTGATCCCAGTTAATCCACTCTGTAGGAGACCAATCTCTACACCAAGCTGAATAATGAATGCCATAGGGTGAAAGCCCCCATCTCAAACCTTTTGACTCGTCTGGCTGTGTTATTAGAGTGACATCATATGAATGAATAATGTCAGCCTCCCTCAAGTAAACGGTCTGTTCAGAAATTATCCAGCCACTTTATATTAATAAGAAAATACCAAGGGTAATAGCACCTTAGTCCTCTTCAAAGTACTCCACTTGATACATGACACTTAATCAAGTAGCCCCTCCACTTTGCAAAGTCTTCTTTGGAAATCACCATCAGTTATTTAATCAGGTTCTCCTTGATTTTGTCCAGAGTCTATAATCTCTTTGGGAAAATCCAGAAGTCACAGGAAGCCAAATCTAAACATTGATGGCACCGAAAGACCAAGGAGCCCAAAAGTCCTACACCAGACATGAAGAATGACCCTCTTGGTCTGGTGGAAGTGACAACTGCACAAGACACAAGTTCACTCTATAGCTGACTGAGTAACCCCAGAGGAGAGTTTCTATCCAGAGATGTGCAGTAAGGTCCCCTCTTATTGTTACTGTCAGTGATCTTTGGAAATCACTTGGTATAGGATCAAACTTGAGGGTAGATTTTAAGACCAGAAGGGAATTATTGCGCAGGAAAACTATTTTCATCAAAGAAGCCGAGAGGGGAAATAGTCAATAGGGCCCCCAAGGATCTCCATCTACTTTATCCAGGCTAGAGCACAGGAGAGACACTCCAGGGTCGTTCCATTGTCTATCAAGACAGAAGGAAACCTCCAAGAGAAGGGATATGATACAGGACATGCCAATACTTGGGTGAAAGGCACAGAAAAAAAGTTGTGATGCAATCAGGGCGTGTCTTTGGGTTCATAGTGTCCTGGGTAAGCTGAACCTTGGCACTCTTCTATCTTTATTTATTCATGTTCTACATCGAGGAAAGTGAATATTTAGAAATAAAAACTTCATTACGTTAATAAGGTAGAAGAAAGCAGTCCTGAATTTTCTTTGCCAATTGTTAATCATCACAACCCATGACAAACTGGTTTAATCACTGTTGCTGGGTTTAGGTTATTCATGTGTTCTGACATTTATATCTATCTATCCGCACCTCACCCAGCGCTTACCATTCATAGTACAAACTTTAAATTTTGCACACGCACTCCCCATTATCAATAGGGAGAATGTTTTTTTTTAAAAATTTCCATCCAAAACAGGTTTTTAGTAGGGAGTTCGATATGCAATATAAGTTTATGCTGAATTGGTCACTAACTCGAGCCCGCTTGTTTTTTTTCTTTATTCCGACTTTTTCGTAGTGATCACCGTGCAACAAAAGGAGAGAAGAAACTTATTCATTGTTGACCCCTTTTCCCAACTTTTCAATTTTTAATCTGTTTAATTGATTTATTCCCCCCCTATTTTATTTGCTAAATCCTACTGACTTAGACACATGACAGGAGCCCCATAATATTTGGCACCCTAGGTGACTTGCCCATGTTGCCTCTATCTTGAAATGGCCATGGATGCAATAGTAAAAAAAACTTGTGAGTTTGAAAACAATGACCAGAACGAAGAGTCTCCATTCTTTTCAGAAGAATGCTATCAACCAACAAAATGTCCTTCCTCGTGGCCTTGTGCCAAACCTAACCTGCATTTAGTAAACTACCATTTGAGGGGAAATTATGAATCATCACTACCCATAAATGCTGCATTAGGGGTGATCACTTAAAAACTTGGAAAAGTGAATAAATTACTTCTCTTACCTTTGTTGGGCTGTAATCAAAAGAAAAAAAAAATCTGAATTTCCTATCGTAGTGATTAAAATGATTAAATGATCAATTAAGCATAAACTTGTATTGCATATGAACCCTACCTCGGAAAACCTCATTGAGAGGAGTGTGTGTGATAAATCTTAATTTTCTGCCATGTTTGGTAAGGGTTAAGGGAAGTCTTAACGGATAGATACATAGATCGAATGAATAACCCGAACCCCGCAGATTGATTAAACCAGTTTATCTGTCCGTAGAGGGTGATTAATAACGAGGGCACCTCATTGTAGTATTATGGTAAGCAAGCTTTTGCAGATCAATTACTATTGAGTAGTGAGTTCGATCATCACTGGGTGCCCCATACTTAAGGCCTTGTGTCAAACTAAGCAACAACTTACCTGTGGCTGTTGTAGGAATTTCAGGCTCGCTCTTACCATAGTATTCCTCTTCTCGTACTAAACCTTCCATGGGGATCAGAGCGGCATGGCCCGGTTCAGTCCTAAACAGTCGTTCCTTTCTATAACGTCCAGTGCCAATCCCACACGCATGATCCTGGAAAGAAGACAAACACACAGAGTCAGAAGACTAAAATAAGAAAATCCTGTTATTATGGCATTCTGAAGGATTCAAGAGAGCCGTAATACCGAATTTGCTGTTATAGACGAGTTGATTTCATATGAAGTGTACCAATAACGAGAAACCAAAAATTACTTGGATACAGTCTATTTGGAGCTTACGGAAACTGATTCAGACCCTGGGTCAAAAGTTCAATAAGGAAGTGGTTCACATGAAAATTGACTGTTGTTTAATAATACAATAGATTATAGCAAAAATATCTATTAACTAAGATAAAAAGAAAATTAACATTCGTATAGTAATCTTTATTGTTGATAATGGATTATCTTTTCACACTTAATGAAGATTTAGAGGTCGTCTAACATTTTACTGCACGAGGACTGGAATCTGCAAGCTAAGTTTAAAATTTAGTTGAGACAGTGTTCACTTTGCACTAATTCCCTTGGGAAAGGCATGGATCCATCTTTTCTTCTCCATTCCAGCTATTGGTAAATAGTAAGGTAGACTGGGTTCACTATTCATGGTTTTATTTCAAACCCTCAAGGTGAATAATATGTTATGGAGTGAAACTAGCAAGGGGTGACATGCAGAACATCCTTGTATTCCATTGCATTCTGATTAGATCTTGTTGCGTGACTCATGCAGGTGGGCATGGGAGAGTGACGCTGATGGCGTGCGTAACTTTCCAGCACAAGTCATGACTGCCAAACCCTACAGTGCTCGGCAGCTGCTGCCCCACTTTGAAGTGAAGAGACGGTCATCTTTGACCATGAAGGACAAAGATGATGATATATTTTCCCCTTCTCCATGTGATTAATGAAATAAAGAGTTGAGAAGGAGGGACCGAACGTGTGCGTGCAAGAGAGAGAGAGAGGGAGGGACAGAGCGTGTGCGTTAGAGAGAGAGGGAGGGACAGAGCGCGTGTGTTAGAGAGAGAGAGAGAGAGAGGGAGGGACAGAGCGTGTGTGTGTGAGAGAGAGAGAGGGAGGGAAGGACAGAGCATGTGCGTTAGAGAGAGAGAGGGAGGGAGGGACAGAGCGCGTGCGTTAGAGAGAGAGAGAGAGAGGGATAGAGCGCGTGTGTGAGAGAGAGAGGGAGGGACAGAGCACATGTGTGAGAGAAAGGGGGACAGAGTATGTGAGAAAGAGAGTTTGAGAGAGATAGTGTGTGTGTGAGAGAGAGAGTGAGAGAGAAAAGCACTTACGAATTCCACCCCCACTGCTGGTCCTTCGAATTCCTCCAATTTGCCAATCCACCGGATTGTTGCCCCCTGGGGTCCTGTGTCACTAGCCCAGACAACCCGGTCGCCTATTTGGATTGGTAGATTATACTTCCTGATTTTGCTCAAAGAAACAAATGTTGCCGTGTCAGGAACTCTGGTTGAGAAGTAGCGTTGGCCTTGGAATTCTCCATTTCCATTGCCGGATGGACCCTGGAAAAGAACAGAATAAAAGATTGGAAAAAAAAAAAAAAAAAAAAAAAAAAGGACAGAGTTACTTCAACAGTCTCGTCTGTCAGTAAAGACTCTAATTGTGATACAGGTGTATCCTGGTTGATAACCCACCTGTTTATTGACCAACTGCAACTGTACAGACCACTTTTGCAAATATATGGTAGATATGTCATGACACCTCATCAGAAGGTTACACTTGACAAAACTTGGATACATATGTAATGAGTGTCTGCAGTAGAGTGAGTAATCTTCTTAGTGACAGATGAAAGAGACTTGTTTGACTATTGAAATATTTTTGTCAAATTCTTTTCATTTTTACAGTTGGTATAACCTGATTCAGAAGGGGTCTTTCCTTTTTTTGTATTTAGTTATTATTTAGAGAGCAAAATTTACTGTTTTGAAAATTGAGATCAATGCTGAAATTACATTATAGGCGATTCCACATTATATCAAGCCAGGTTTTATAATGTGTCTACAGTGTGAAACCGGTGATGCCTGTCAACAATCAGTTAGTCTTAGTTTAGTAAATAGTAAGGCAGACTGGGTTCACTATTCATGGTTTTATTTCAAATCCTCAAGGCGAATAATGTGTTGTGGAGTGAAACTAGCAAGGGGTGACATGCAGAACATCCTTGTATTCCATTGCATTCTGATTAGATCTTGCTGCTGGACTCATGCAGGTGGGCATGGGATTGTATGCAGTTATAATACTTCTACATACTTACACACCATTTGAATTGATGGAGATTAAGGAAGAGAAACAAGGGAACACGATCAAAGAGTTCCCTCCCCTTAGAAAAAGATGAGTAGAAGATAATTAAACAAGGAAAAGAACAAACTCCATCCCAAAACTGCATTAACATTTTTTCAGTTTTTGCCCTGTACTAAAAGTATTTGTTTCCAATCGAGTTTTCAATCTCATTCTCATTGAAACATATGAAATCACCTCAAAAAATATTGTCCAAAATGCAATTCTTATGAATACATACGGAGTTTATATATACACTAAATAGTCTCTTTTCTTTCTTTCTTTCTTTCACCCTCTCTCCTCTTTCTTTTTGGTACCTTCTTTTTTTTGAATTACTGTAGCCCTACACATGGTTGGCCCAACCAACCAGCGATCTGTCTGTGTGTGTCCGGGTGCCCCTAGTCACATTTTTGGGGCTATAACCTTGAAAATTACACCACAAAGCACTACTTTTTTTTGCCGTTTTCAAAAAAAGGGGCTTTCTAGGCATTGTTGGTCCAAAATAATCATAGGGAACCCAAAAAGCATTTTTCTTTTGAGTGGGGGAAAAAAAAAAAAAAAATTTTCTGACGACTAATGGCATACTTCTGCTGATTTTCATGGCTGTAGCCCCAAAAATGTGGCCACGAGCCCACGGAGACACACACGTATGACACCGACACTCAAAGAGAAAAGAGTTAATAGCCTATTTGGCTGGTTGGCCAGACCATTTTGGGGGGGCTACAGTGATCTGATCTGGTTAGCCACTCAATAGAAACCGTCATGTGATCAACATCTTTTGACAGCATGTCATGTTAGGGGTGATTGATTCAAAACTCGGAAAAAGTGGTGATCAATGAATACTCGTCTCGCCTTTCGATGGATCACTAAAAAGTTCAAAATTTTATAAATCAAGCATGACTGCAGCTGGGCGCATAGAAGGGATCAATTTGACAGAAACATATATTTCATTGAACCCCAAATTAGAAAACCTATTGGGGGAGGGGGCAAATTTTGAAAAAAACAAAAGATTTTTTTCTAGACATAATAAGGAGTAAATGTTGAAATTTTCAGCCCTCTAGCTCAATTAGTGTAGCCTACACATGTGATACATACATAGCCAGCCAGACTAATCAAAAAACTGAAGAACCCTACGTTGACAGTTTCTAATGAAAAGCATGT
Source organism: Thysanoteuthis rhombus (assembly GCA_963457665.1). NCBI lineage: Eukaryota > Metazoa > Mollusca > Cephalopoda > Oegopsida > Thysanoteuthidae > Thysanoteuthis > Thysanoteuthis major. The sequence goes on along the minus strand of OY735238.1, from coordinate 37,177,787 downwards.
AAACTTATTTAGCTGATATATAAGTGGGAAATTCAACTCTTGGTTAATCCTCATTAAAAATTCATGGATGTTCTTGAATTCTGATGAGATGACTTTTCTTTATACTTTATAGGAAAAAACAAAAAACTAAAGACAAAACAAAACACCCCCCCCAACAAAAAAAAAAACAAAAAAAAATTGAATTGATTTCGACAGAAGGATCCATTGTTCAAAAAGTGAGTAGGATATATTTTTTAATCAGCAAAATTGTCACCTCCAAGTGGGAGAGCCCATTGTTACAGAGAACAAGTGAAAAAAAAAAAAAAAATCATACTTCATTTCAAGTGAATAAAATTCAACATGAACATTTTTCACTCTTGACCCATTAATTACAGTAGTTATCCATTGCAAGATTAAAGTCATTGTTGATTGCAAGATGAAATAAAACAAATCCTCAGTTCATTCCAAGGCAAACAAGAGATATCTACATTTTGTGCACGGATTCTACGCAAAATCTACCTTGAGCTTTATACCTATTTCAGTACATGGTGTGTTGAGTATAATATATGTGAGCATAAAAAGCAACTGTAATGAAGAAGAAGCAGTTTATTGTGATCACTTTGGAACAGGGTCTTTTCGATAAGAATAACCAGCAGATAGCAAAGGATAAATACATTTGGAGTAATTCATTCTTAGTTATGAACAACTTAACACCATAAAAAATGAATATGAAATTTTGAGTGCTACTTTATACCCGAGCCATAAATTCAAGAGAGAAGAAATAAACATCCTCCTTCTTTATCGTTAAAGGTAATAAAAATCTTCCCCCTTTCTCTCTATTGTAAAAAAGATTATTTCTCGATAAACAGTAGTGCCATGAAACGAATATGAATTATCCGTAATTATGATAAAAAGCTTCCTCAGAATGTATTAGTGCAACTAAGATTAGTGTGTTGAGTGTTATAAGAAAAAAAACCAAATGTGATAAATATTAAGGTAACCAGGAAAAATGATACCATCTCGTACTTCTGAAGAGCAAATTGGAAAAGGTGACTGTGTTTACTTTGGTAAATTTCAAGATTAGTGTCTTATCTCCATACCTCACATAGATGAATCTCAGTAGCCTGCGTGTGTACCAGAACTAATTATCTAAAAAAAATAGATCTTTCATCTATTATTATCTAAAAGCAAATACCAGCACAAGATTTGGGCATCCGTGATTGGAAATGACCATAGAAACCCCGAAGAAACTTTTTGAACCCCCCCCCCCAAGTTTTTAGGTGGTGCTTAGTGGTGTACTCATGCAAATTTTCGCAGCTGTTGCCCCCAAAATGTTACCTGGGGTACCCAGAGACACAACAAAGAGAGAAGAATCTATAGCCCCCCGGGCTGGCTGATTAAGCCATTTGTGGGGTTACGGTGATTCAATATTAAGTTTGCTCAGATAATGTAATTGTTAACACATTTGCTTCATCCATGGAAAGTCTTGGGTTCGATTCCTGATATAAGCAAAGAATTTGGAAAACTTATCACGGGTACAAACCTACCTGTACACTCAGCAGCTGATTGAGTACATTTCAAGCTGTGTGATTAGGGTGGAAGTATCCCTACTAAGGGGGTGGTCATGAAAAATTGAATGAATGAAAGTCCTGGTCTCAACCAGACCTGAGACTAGTATATCTCGGAATTTTTGAGATGAGGTATTATTATTATTTCCATTAATATTCGGACCATCCTCATCTTTGTTGTTTTTCATACAACGTTTCGGCCGTTGCACTCTACGGCCTTCGTCAGGTAACCTGAGACCTCTAAGAATTATTGAGCTGACACATGCAACAGAAACTGGGACTTTTATCACCAGGCTCGAAACTCTATTGGGAGTTGTCGCTTAAAAAACCCAAAGATGTTCACCTCATTTTGTATAAAGGGAGATAATTCTAACTTCAAATAATGACAAAAAAAAATAATTAAGAATAGTGCACTATAAATTGGGCAGTTTAATATCATTTAATTCTAATTTAAAAACACTAAATTTGGTTGATCGTTATCTTATTGTGTTAGAATTTTTTGTGCTGTTTGTCCAAGGATGTCAGAATGGCATTTTTCTTCGAATTTTAAAATTTTTTCACTTTATAACTGATTAATATAACCTTAACCCTAACACTAAACCTAAAACTGATCAGAGAAAATTCCAGAATTGGTGAAGAAAAAATTCTGTTCCGAGGTCCTCAGACAAATGTAGTATAGCAAAATCTACAGTGGAAATGTTTTGGAATTAGTTACCTCTCCTCAAGACGTTAAACTTGAATTTTACTTTCACTCGTGTCAGTCTGTTCACATGATTTCTCCAAGAGTTCCCAATGAACTTCATTGGGATTTTTGGGGAAGAGGGCTATAGGCTAAGGAAAAATTGACTAAATTTTGGGGCAGATGCAGGAATTTTATTTTCATTTCAGAGATATTTTTCCATATATTAAGACAATAGTTATGTTTTCTACACATGTTTAAACTTTCAGCCCTCTAGCTCCATTTGTTCAGCATATACACATGATACATACATAGCAAGCTAGCCAGCCAGACCAACTTGATAACAGAGGAAACCCATGTTGACAGTTTTGGTGGACGATTTCTAATGTATGAAAACAGATTTTACGTACTATTTTCTCCAAAGGAATGGCCCAGTTGAACGGCAAAATGAGGACTTGGATTACACAATTTAGGCTTAACACATACAGTTGGGTGCCTAATTACCACCTGCCTTTCTGCAGATTAATTTAAAAAACAAATTCCTGACCCACTCATATCAAGACCCTCCTGCTTATCAATTTGGGAAAAAATTTCGAACCCTGCCCTCATCGGGACTATCCCCCCATACCAATTAATTTTTCCCGTTTTATAGGATGGTCAATAACAGAGAAAGAAAATGATAATCACAGTGACAAATGTTGAGCAAGATCAAATGAATCTGTGGTAGAGTCCTGAAGGACAGGCTGACTCATGTTCATAAAAGTCAGTGGGAGGTGAAGAATAATTTTTAGAAAAGCAATGAATTTATCACTTCTTCAGCCTGACTCCATTCTCTGGAGACTAATCAGTGTCCAGCAATGGCTGTGTTGGTATTTGAGATCATTAAAGGGATTATATGACGATCCAAATATTAATCCTAATTTCGGTATGTCAGCCTCACTATAAATCTTTCTCAAATGACTCTTTTGTTCAGATCTTTTTTTACTAAATTGTGCTAGTGGTTATAGTTTCTAAACCTCTTGCTTATTAAATTGTAACCCTTCCTCTCCGAGTAAGCATCCAAGAGTACAGGGTGTTTCAAAAGGGATTCTAACAACCGGCTTCTTGATGACTTGTACTTGAATTATTTTAAAGCTGAAAACTATATTCAAAAGACAAAAATTACAAAAGCATCTCAATTACGCATATAACAATAAATGTTGAAAAAGGTTTCCTCTAACCCAGATGAAGGTTTGTACCAATTCCCTGGTATAAATTACTCATTGGGAAGGGACAAAAGTGATACAACACAGAAGAAAATGTGCTCGATTGAGTTTGCTGCATACTTGTCTCTGAGTGCATTGTTGGCACATGACTAATATTGTAACACTAAACTTATGTGCAGCTAAATTCTACCCACTATCTTCTCAGTGTTTACTTCCTGTAGGTAAGAGGTAGTTGAATGGGCAATGCAGGGGTGGTAGGGAAGGTGGGTAAAAGTGATTCCCCATTACTGCTGTGTAAATCAAAACAGAGACAGAAGCAATTCTTGATCATTCCAAACCTGTGGATCAACTATAAAATTAATCACCACTACCAACAATAGACCAGTTTAATCACTGTTGCTAGGTTTATGGTCATCAAGTGTTCTGACATTTATAGGTATCTATCCAGACTTTGTCCAGCCCTTACCGTTCATAGTTGAAATTTGAAATTTTTGCACACACACTCCTCTTAATGAGTAGGGAAAATGTTTTTTTTTGTTCTTTTGACATTTCCCATCAAAAATAGTTTTTCTAATGGGGGGTTCAATATGCAATTTAAGTTTATGCTAAATAGGTCATTTGTTTGTGCCAGCTGTTTTTTTTTTGAAAATTCAGATCTTTTTAGTGATCACAGCCCAACAAATGCAAGAGAAGTAACTTATTCATTGATTACCCCTTTTTCCAAGTTTTTAATTGATCACCACCAACACAGCATATAAGGGTAGTGTTGATTCATGATTTCCCTTGGAATGTTAGTTTTTGTAAGGATTCAAACTAATTCGATAAAATTGCAATTATTGTAAATCCTCTTCTTAATGGACGTCCCATCAACGGAATTCAGAAATTCAAAACAAAACATGTTCATTCTGAATATTCCCGCCGCCATGGGAATATCAGAAATATTTGAAATCGTCGGTCTTTCCCGTGAGTGGGCAAAGTGACCAGAAGACAGTCGACATGGCACTGTTTCATGACCCTTACTCAATCACTGGATTTTACTCCGTATGAATGAAATTAGTCCAATCATTATTAGTCCAGACCCTGAACTTTCACCAATAATCCAAAACAAGAAACGTTTGTTGAATCTCCAGCGTTGCACCTGCTTGTGTTAAATGAGTAGGACTGCCAGAACATAACATTTTTGACAGTGTACCTGGGCTAAAAAAAAAAAACTAAAAACTTATTTTTGGATTCATGGAATTTTGAATTCATAGCAAATTGTTTCCTATCTAACGAATTTTGTTTCACTGTTTAAAAAAAAAATCATAGTATTTTCAAAATAGATATCAGTCTTATATCTATCATAAATTTTATATTTCTTTTACAATTTTAAATCTGTATCGAATATAGTGGGTTACACAGAAAAATGTTACCGAGACTAATTTGAAAATATTCTCTTATTTTCTTGAAAATCAATTTAGTGGTTAGTCTCCAAAGTATTTGTAAGTTTGTCTACATAACATTTTTTTCAGTGAAGGGTTAAAAGTTTTGGTTCTTTGAATCTTACAGTTTTATAGGAGAATTTTTTTCTCTCAGTTTCGCTTTTAATCCATCACACTCTTGAACTACCCGGAAATTTGTTAGTTTTTAGAAAAGTCTTTTTGAGGTTTCATGAGGGAGGGCAAAAATTTTCCTTATTATTTGAAATTTTTTCAATGAAGTATTGCAAATCATTACTGATAATTTTTTGCTAGTATTTAGCTTCTTGATTGTTGTTGCTTTTTTATTACAACTCAGGCTGGGTTCCCTTCAGTAGTGAGTACACGAATGAGCTTAACTACCAGTTCATAACAAAAATGGTACAGAAAAGACCGGGATAGGGAGTGGGTTTAAGGATCAGATTTGGACTGTCTTTTACCACTGAGTTCCAGCAGTTCAGATAAAAGGTATAGAGGGTTGTGAGTTTGATTCTCACCTGGACCTCATTCTTTATCGAGCTGTTAATTCATTTACTCATTGCAGGAAGGGGACTCAAAGGGAAAAAAAAAAAAAGGAAAAGGGAAAGGCAAATAGTAGCGACAAATTGATAATAACGAGTATGAATTTAGTTGACAAAGCAGAAAAAAAAAGAACAAAAAGAAACCTATTCCACAAACAAGTATCACTTTTTCACTAAAACAAAGTGGTAAGTATGAATAACTGGATATTCAAAATATTGTTCATTCAAACTCACCACTTCAAAAAAACAGAGGAGAAACATGTTAGTAGAATAAATTTCTCTCTTTCTGTATTGTCAACTAAATTCACACACACACATACATTATTATTGTATATATATATATACATATATATATATATATATATACATATATATATATATATATATATATATATAACATGAACGTGTTTGTGTAGCGAATCCTTACTAATATATATATATATATATATATATATATATATATATATATATATATATATATATATATATATTAGTAAGGATTCGCTACACAAGCACGTTCATGTTTTTGCCCTGTTTGGGCTTCTTCAGGTGAATTGCCTCAAATTCAGATTTGCCTGAAGAAGCTTAAATGGGGCAGAAACATAAATGTGTTTGAGTAGCAAATCCTTACTTTTACTATATTTTAAGCTCTGCTCTAAATCAACTTGATGTTTAATGCATTGAGCACCTATGGAATAAACCCATCACACATCGGATATTATATTATATAGCATTCCTGATTTTTATTGCATACATATATATAAAATGATAACATTTTTTGCGAATCATAAGGTTTGGAGAGGGAGGGGGCGATGATGCGAGGTTATTGTCTTTCTAAATTTGTTATCGTCATTGGCCAATGAAGACAACAAATTTGAAAAAACGATAAGCTGGCATCATCTCCATCGCCTCTGCAAATCTTATTATTCTCAAGATTTCATCATTTTTTGCGTACAACAACAAGAACAAACACTCTCTTGAAACATGTAATGGAAATAAATTCAATCCAGTTCCTAAACTTTTGTGTTTCGATATTGTCTATTGAATTCACCATATATATATATATATATATATATATATATATATATATATATTGCGTAATAATATTTTTTGGGGAACTGTATTTGAGAAGATCTCCTGCTATTACATGGTGAATGTATCATTTGGCCTAGACAATGCAAATAGAATAAAAAATTGAAGAAAATTGGGTTGCCGCAGAAATCAAACCTATGATTGATATGGTGGGAACTAGGATTATGAAACGTAACAAAAAAGCCAAACCCCAAAACAGTGTAGCTAATTTAGTGCTTTTAGTGCTAAATTTAACACAATTCTTGTTTTGGCACGGTGAAAAATCGCTGAATTATTGCTGTCATATTGGCCATTTCAAAAATCATTTTCAGCATTTCTTAACATGTTTTGGCCATTTCTAGCTATTTTTCTCATCTAGTGCTTTTTGGCTGTCAAACCAGCGCAAAAATATTGTTTGAGTTAGCAACATCGCCCTAAAAAGGTGTAAGAAGAGGTAAAGGTCATACCGCCACCAGGTGAGGTCAACTAAAAAAGAAAATGCTACTGTTGTTAGTGCCATTTTAGTTCTGAAATTCCTGCGGTATAAAAAGTAAAAAAAAAGTATAGAATTTCCAAAACGAAACAATTCCTGCCTCCCAAAGCCATTACGGTTGGCAATGAATACTTACATTCAGTTCAATTCCAAATATTATTCCTTGCTGGTCTGATAGGCACCCTTTGTACTTGATCTTGCCATCGACTTTTTGGTTGCGAATAGTAACTGTGACGGAGTCCTCCTCCTTCAGTTCGATTCCTTCTTTGAGCCAATCTTTATCTTTGAAAACGCTCAACCGTTCCGCACAGGATGCAATCGAAACCAAGAGCTTAAACTCTGCTATCTTCAAGCGGTGCACGTCCTGCCGGTTGCACTGCACCTCGACGGGGTCCTCATCATTTAGATTCCGCAGCTGCAGAACGTCCCCGTTTGTCGAACCCTTCAGCAATTCACCGGGCAACAAGTCTATGGTTTGTTTCATACGAGCAAGGAACGTTTTCCATTGCCCGGTTTTCAGTACAAGGAGGATAAAGTAGCTATCTTTCGATTTCTGGGTCATTTTTATTCTAGAAATAAAGAAAAGAAATCTATAACTGCACAGGATAACAAAAGAGGAGAACGGCGGAAAACGCCCAACAGTCTTCGGAGCGACTGAATCGTTTGGAACGGAATCAAAGGTGGAAGCTTACAAGGGAACTTTTGGTAAAGGCGCCAAGGAAAGGGTCTGAGGGTCATGACAACAAACCTGGATAATGAATCAGGTACTTGAAAAGCACAGTTTCAAGAGAGTATTCTCATTTTTAAATGCACCACATCTCAGATACTAATTTTTTCTACTTTTTTTATAATCTTGACAACATTAATAATTTTTCTCATCTATTGATTTTTCTACTTTTTTAGGATCTTGACAACGTTAATAATTTTCCTTATCTACATCAAGTTCACTACTTCAAAGCTGTTAATAGTGTAATCCGATGTTATTCATGACTTACCAATTTCATTCGCAGTTTTATGAAAAAATGACTGAACTCTAAGAGGAAGAGTCAATTGTTTAAAATAGTGGGTAGAAGACATTTTTATCATCATATTTGCAGCAGACAGAAATAAGTCACACTTCATTTCAATTAATATATATATATATATATATATATATATATATATATATATATATATATATATATGGTTTATGTATCACTAGTCCTAGACAAAATAAATAGTATAAACAATCAAAAAAAAATGAAGCTGCTGCAGAAATTGAACCAGCAACCAATAGGATAGTCACTTCAATGTAGCAATGCTCTTAACATTGAGCTAAACAGATGTCAGAAATTCAAAGTCCCAAATAACTGGTTTCATTCCGTATTCTCACCTCATTTATTCTCAGTCTCTTCACTTCTTTCAACATGACAGATATGTGTTAAGAAATGGATATATACGATCTGACAGATTGATTATAAACTGCGTTTTATTATGTATAAACTCAACACAATTCATAATCATTCTGTTGAATATACATCCATTTCTTAATACATAACTGTCGCATTGAAAGAAGCGAATAGACGAAGAATAAACAACATTGAAGCGACTACCCTATCAGTTGTAGGTTTGATGCCTGCAGCAGCCCTATTTTCTTTAATTGTTTATTATATATATATATGTGTGTGTGTATATATATATATATATATATATATATATATATATATATATATATATATATATATACATACACACATACATATTTATACATACATGTACATACATACAAATATATATACATACACATACACATTCATATATACATACACATACACATATACAAACAGTCCATTCTCTACTAGATGAAGTCCCTAGAAATGCTTGAAAGTTTGCTTAAAAATGGCTTCTGTTGAAACCAGATCATATCATATTGAGAAAATGAAAAATTGGTGGATTGACTTTCTGTGTATTATACCACCGCAAATGATCCACCCGACCAACCAGCCAAGTGTCCGACAGATTTTCTGTCTTTGCTTGTCTCTGCATCTCTGGGTGGTGCTGCTGGTCTCATTTCTAGAGCTGGAATTTTTTTTCTTTCTAGATGATTTTAGATATAAGATCTATTTTCAAAGATAATTCTAGATAATTTTTAAAATTATCAGTTCTGGTACACAGGCAGGCTATGGTGATTCATTTATGTAAGGTAAGGATGTCTGTTTCTTGTCTCACTTCGCATGGAACTTTCTAACTATGATTCGGCAAATATCTCTGTCTGTCTGTCCGTGATTGCAAAATTCAAGGAAGGCAGGAGTGGAGTCACTGTTTACGCCCCCGCCAAATAATCATCTGATTTCTATCAATCCATCCATATAACACTAAAACCCTGATTCTGCCTGTCTCTATGCAATCTCTAAAAAGTAGCCCAACCAAAGGTAATGGATTAAGGTACTCCTGAGGAGAAAGAAAAAAGAAAAATTCTGATCTCTTGATGGTTGCTCTAGGCTTCATTGCATGTTTTAAATGATTCATTTTCATAGAAGTCAAATAATATACACAACTGAATGTCTAAGTGTAATATATACATAATCGTTAAAATTAAAAATTATTATCCATACCTCACATAAATGAATCACTGAAGCCCAAGTGTACCAGAAACTAATTATGTAGAAAAAACAAACAAAAAGAATCTTTCATCTAAGAAATAAAAGCACAAAATTTAGGAAAAATGAAAAAAAACAAAACAATGGTGCCTAGTGTCGCATTCATGCAAATTTTCAAGGTTGTAGCCCCCAAAACAAGACCATGAATGCCCGCAGATACACACACACACACATACATGGATAAGCAAAGAGAATCTGTAGCCCATTTGACAGGTGTGTCAAGTGAATCATTTGTGAGGCTGCAGTGATTTGATATTTGATTCAAGCACTTTGAATGAAATATCATAAAACATGAATCTACATAGAAGTCCACTTAACGAACAATTTGGATCATTATGATATAGATGGCTTGACAAGTAGGGGAAAAAAAGAAGTGTAAATCGTATGAAAAAAACCCCCAAAAAACAACTCCCTTTTTCTGATTTTTTCATGCCTAAAAATCTGTTTTATATAATCTTGAAAGAAAAAAACTATAAATGTTGTCATTTATAAGATTCAAAGATTGCTTCCGCGATATGGTACGAACTATCTACTACAAATGTATCGACTATTATCAGACATTGGTGGAACTGAATTTATTTGAAAATTTTGAGTATGGGGAAAGGGTAGAAATTTGAACAAACGAGGGAAGAAAAGAACTAGAAGAAAAAAAAAAAAGGGGGTTCATTCCCAAACCTAAGAAACAAAAGGGGGTGTGCTCTCCTGAATTGTTGATTAAAAAAAATGAATAAATAAAAATTGAGAACAGAAGTGCAAAAGAAAAACCTACACTTACCCAGAAGGTTCTTTATCAATGGCTATTTTGTACTGTCATTACTGGCATCTGCTCAGTGTCATCAACAAAATGAAGTCTGTAAAAAAAAGAAAAAAAAAAAGAAAAACAAACTGAAATTGAAAGAAATTCATACTGATTCTTTTTTTTTTTTTTTTTACAAAAAAAGTTAATCATTTGTTCCCCATAGAGGGAAAAATCAACTACCCCCCCCCCCCAGATGCGTCTCTATTAAACGCTTCTTGGTCACTCCCCATGACGTTGAACAATTGAAATAGGAACACAGTAAAATATGTGATGTCATTAAAAGAACACTATTTCTTTTTCGCCAGCTGTTAATAATGTCATAATTCAATGTCCAAGATACGCATCCTTGTACTTAAAAATGGCCTTTAAGGTTTTGATTGAAAGTAATACATGCAGAATATTTCCATATTGCAATATTTTACATGTACGAGAATCAATTGTCACATGAAGGCCGACTTACTCTTCTTCCTCTTGTACCTACTGCTACTACTACCAGTTATGGTGGATGCAGCATTGAACTTATGGTTCTTGTCATTATTTATTCTTGACGGATGAGGTATTATAACTACATTTCCTATCAATAGAAAAATCATAAATAATAAGTTATGAATTAAAATTTGGCACTGATAGTTGAAGTAAAGAGGAGACTTTGTGACCATGAAAACCTCTGTGGCAAAGAGGACATAGCAGTCAGGCATGAACTGGGCTTCCGTCTGGCATCAGAAATGCATGTTTGATTCTCATCAGAGGCTTACTATTTATTTCCAACTGTGCCTTTCACTCATAGCCATAGAATAAAATCCCTCGTCAAAATTCAGATAAAGGTAACTGAAAATTAAGATCAAGATAAAAAGTAGTCAGAGAGGTTTTTATTAGATTGTAACAATGTACGAGGTCATTCTGGAAAATACGCAGTCATTCAATGAGAACCATTTTTCAAAGAGGAAAACAAGTTCTTCATAAAGAAGTTGTTTTTATTTTTAAAACGAAAAACCCAGATCACTTTGATAAGTCATTCTCACCGAAATACTGTTTTGTGCTGTCAAATGAACTAAACAAAGACAACTTGCTCAGCTTCAGTGGCTTTTTAAAAATAGCTGTGGCTTCATTCATAGTTCTGTGAAGTATTTAATACATTGTTCAGACTGGTACCCGCATTATTGATGTTTTAATCACTAATCTGCTTGTCTACGAGTGTCCAAGGTCTGTCCTGAAATTATTGAGCCAATTGATATTAATGAAAATATATTCATACCTCACATAAATGAATCTTGTAACATGAGTGAGTACCAAAAATAATTGAAAAAAAAAAAAAAATAATAATAATCTTCCAGCTGAAATTCCACCCCCAAATCTTTTATCAAAAATTTTCTAAGAAACACTAGGACAAGATTTGGGCATTGTTCATTCAAAATGATCATACAGACCCCCAAAATGCAAATTTTCAAAGTTATAGCCTCAAAAATGTGACCAGTAGTGCCCACCCACACGTGTGAGGATGAGCAAAGAGAGATGAATCGGTAGCACATTTGGTTGGTTGATCGGGCAATTCGTAGGGCTATGATGATTCCAAACAGCCTACATAGGACAATGAGGGGCTTAATCCCCTTGGGATCTAACTTATTAATTCCAGTGTCCCTTACATTTTTCAAAACAGCAAAATCTTCTTTCGAGATTGTCATTGACCTATGAAAGTACTGAGCCAAGTTTCCCCCAAAATACTTATCTTGTATGCCTTCATATTCAAATATGGAGAAAGAGGCAAGACCTCTTTTTGATTGTAAAAATGCATTTCAGTTTCTTATGATAATGAGCTACTTGACCAGCAATAGTGAACGACTAACAGAGACACCAGTAGTTGTTTAAAGCTTTTCTTTATGACTAATGGACATAAAATCTGATTTGGATGATATCAACTATTATAGGGAAAGGCTAAGGTTTTTTCAATTTTTCTGATGTATCATACTACGTTGTTACTTCACTAAAAGGGAAAATAAGACTTTTTAAAATGCAGAAAATAGTGACGTAACAGCAGAGATCTATTTTTCCAATATATTTTGATTATCTGCAAAATGCCCTCAGAGACATGGCCATTAAGTAAATTATACCACAAATTCTCAGCATTGAAAACTGTTTAAAAAGAAAAAAAAAATGTCTTGAAAATTTACCCTGTATCCTATAGGCCAAAGGTTTCCTTTTTCATGTTTTTTCGAATCAATACGGCCCAAACCAATCAAGTGAGCTACGAATTCTTGTCTCATCTCCGGGTGCTCCTGGTCACATTTTTTGGGCTACAATCTTGAAAATTTGCATAAGTATACCACTAGGCACCACCTGAAAATTAATTAATTTTTTTTAATTTAAAAAAGCTTTTTTTTGGCCTCTACGATCATTTTGAACCTACGGTACCCAAATCTTGTGCTGATACTCTTTTTCAGATGATTTTAGATAAAAGATCTATTTTTTAAAGATAATATCTAAAAAAAGAATCATTTAGATTTAAGTACTGATACAGAGCTGAAACATGGAACTTAACCAAGAAACAGACCCGTAAGCTGAGAACCATGCAACGTGCACATGAAAGAATAATGCTGGGCCTCACATGGAGAGACCACAAAACAGCACAACACATCCGGGAAAAGACAAGAGTTAGAGACATCATAGAATCCATAAAAAATCTCAAATGGCGGTGGGCTGGCCACGTTGCAAGAATGGCTGACAATCGATGGACATCACGACTCACAACATGGATTCCCCGAGACCATATGCGCAACCGAGGCCGGCAAAATATTAGATGGAGAGATGAACTAGATAAGTTCAGGAAGTACTGGCTCCGTGACGCCCATGATAGAGAAGTGTGGCAAATCCTGGGGAAGGTCTATGTCCAACGACGGACGCTAAAAGACTGATGATGATGATGATGACAGATACAAATTTTGCAAGTCAGAATAGGGGCGCATCCTCAATACTAGGGCAGAGAGGTAAAAGTAGAAGAATTCAAATCTCAATTACTTATTTGGTCATACCATAATGTTTACAAGTAGGGTGTGGAGAAATTTCATGACACATCTGTATGATTCAGAAGAAACAAAAAACAATATATAGAGAAAAAAATACCCCATTACTCCCAATTTTAACATATTTACTTATATAATAAGCCATATGTTGGACTATATTTTCAGTCATCAACATTTGTCAAGGGAGTTAACTATTAAATGCTAATTTTACCAACTGATTCAATTTTTTTTTTTTTTTTTGCAAACATAAAAATCCGGGCAAATTTTGATTGGAGATAAACAAGAAAATTTTGGGAGATGATGTATGGACAGACAGTCTGACATGAGTGAATACATACACCTCTCCTAACATCATTAACAGAATAAATTGGAATCGAAAATATGGTCAGACATAGAGAAGTCAATGTGAGCAAGGAAAAGGCACTGTTTTATGAAATTCTGATAAAGATTCATTATAAACAGGTCTGGTTAGCCATTCACTCAAAAGAAACTGTCACCTGATGTCTTTTGGCTGCATGCCATGTCAGAGGTGATAAATTAGAAAATGGGAAAAGCGGGTCATCAATGAATAAATTCTCTTGCCTTCTGTTGGTGATCAATGACTCTTATGATCAAAAACTTTTGTCTTATTTTTTTTTTTTTAGAAACCATCAACTAAAACTGCCATCATGTTTCTTCATTTTTCAAGTACGTATATCCGAAGATTGCACAATTCACCAAGCCGATTTGGCAAGTGAAAAGCAGACTTCAATGAGTTTTACACAATTGATCAGGATTCAGAAAAGAAGTTAGGGTGTTAGATTTTTTTTTTATTGCTGTACTATGAAATTCAAAAAAACAATTAAAATACTGATACAACCCAAATATAACTTATTATTTTCTTGGTCATTGAAAAAAAAAAAAAAAAAATCAGATCAAATTAAAATTCATGAAAAACCTTCAATTAGAATGATGTTTAGAATTGAAAATGAAAGTCATTGTTATTTTTCTCTTGAAGTTAACAGATGCTACACTTTGATCTTGAACTAAATATCACAACAGGCTCACAAAAATAGATTACAAATAGAATGAGGAGCAATCGAACTGCTTTAGGATGTACTGAACAATGTCCATTAAATGAGTGAGGGCGGCAATCAGGTATAACAAACTTTTGACTTCAACTACATCCCCTTTCTCCCAATTAGTTTGTTATAGCAAGGGTTTACTGTATTTTTTCCTTGGCCTCATTTCCAGTGTGGGGACATTTGTTTTACCCTACAACCTTTTCATTTTTTTGATAACTCCTTCAAGACTAAGGTGCTTAATGCCTAGATTAAAATGCCCTAGAAAACTACTAAAAGACGTCTGTAACAGTATGGGACATAATATATCTCAGGGGTCAGAGAGATCTTGGGACATATATGTCCCATGAGACTTGGAGGGTGAAACTAGGCCAGTATTTATGAGTAGATAAAGAATAATAATGAATAAATGAAAAAATGAATAAATAATAGTTATGACCACACAAGAATTTTCAGAGTAGAAAATGTCTGTGGTTGAACCCCCCCCCCAAAAAAACTGATGACATTTTGCACATTTTTGCACACTATTTCAGTGTAGGTATCTAAAACCTGAAAAAAAAAATAATCAGGTACAACATAGGGAAGGTGGTCCCGGTTGGCATTCAGCTGACGTCACATGACACGGAGACATGAGATCTGTCGAAAAATTATGAATCAAGGCAAAAACTACTTAATTTATTTAAAGAAACAACTGCTTAACTTCGGTGTTTACTGCCATTTTTCTTTCATGTAATCTCTTATTTGCTCTAATTAGAGCGCTGTTTATAACATGGAGTGAGCAAGGGTGTGAAACTTTACAATCGGGACCACTACCAACTTTCAACTTCGTGTCTTAAGATCAATTTCCATGAATTCAACCAGCTAAATTATCATTCATTTTCAATTTCTGATTGTAATTCTTAGAATTAAGAGGTTAGAGTTAAAATCAAATACTTCGATGTTTTGTTTTCACCTTTTCCAATAAGCGCTTCGTGTTTTTTTTATCCGAATTTAAATCGAGAAAGAAAAAGAAAATGTAATTTTCTCGTAAGAGTCACTCACCACACACCATTTCTCCTTCGTCTAAACACGATCTCCATAAATCCTCTCTTATTTCATGGTTTATCAATTCAGAGTCACAAAATTGGAAAAACCAATCTCTTTATGAGCAAAAAGTAGAATCATCCCTCCAGAATTTTATTTTAGAAGCCTGGGTTTTTCCAAGCGATGTACGCATGCGTAGTGTACGGTGTTAGCAGTCAGCTAGTTCCGGTCGCAATAAACAACCTCCTTAGTGCTCCCAATAGCGACGTTTGATGTGCGAGGCATTTAATAGTGCAATAAGGAGAAAAAACAAAAAACAAAAACAAACAAACAAAAAAACAACAACCCTCAAACACACAGAACAACTAGACCAGGACTTACCAGAAGAAAATACTATCTAGAGGTAGAATGCGTTTTGCGTTTTCAATTTTGATTGCTTGCTGGTTATCTCCGACATGATCGCTGCACATAACCTTTGCATTGCTCAACTTAATGATAAGGCCAACCTCTTTGCTTTCTTCTTTCAGTTCATCTAGCTTTTGTTGGAGATCGTGTAGGTTCTCTGTGGGAAGGATGATGTCGTCAGCAAATCTGAGATTGCTCAGATATTCACCGTCTATACTGATTCCTTTCTTTTCCCAGTCTAGGTTTCCGAAGATCATCTCTAGGAAGGCTGTGGAGAGTTTGGGTGAGCTGATTTCACCTTGTCTTAACCCTTTTTTGGAGCTGAAAGGGCTCCGAGTCTTTTGGTAGCCTGATAATAATGTAACTATTTAACGAAACAACATCCGCCATTCGCTACTGACGCGCGGACATATCGTCAGCCTCTCTCCCCAACAACAACAACAAAAAAAAATCAAAATAGAGATCGATGAGAATCATGTTTCAACTTGATTTTCTGATAGCTTTTTAGTTCCTAGATGAGTTTACACACGTCTTCAAGAAAGTTTTTCGATTTCCGGCCATTATAGAACAATCATTTATTCTTTTTTCAATCAATTCTAGTTTTAATATTCTAATTTTGATATCAAGAAAAGCTCTACAGATACTAGAAAGTCACCGAAATGGCTCTTTATTTATGTTACATATTCTTACAGATAATGAGGTATAAAATCAATTAAACATAAACTTATACTACTTGGAATAATTTCATGAAAGTTTTTCCGAAAATAGATTTGATAAATTTAAGTGGAAATGGCTTCAGAAGAATCTTCAAAGTATGCTTTGTAAATATTTATTGTAATAAGTAAATTATCATATGGTAAAAACAATCATAGATTTGTGGATTATCAATATTACTTATTTATTTTTTGCATTCTTAATTGTATCTCATTTGTCAAATTATTCTTTCATTTAGAAAAAATATTTCTAAATTGAAGAAGTATCATGAATAATAATAATAATAATAATAATAATAATAATAATAATAATAATAATGATAATAATAATCACGATAATAATGATGATGATGATGTTGATGATATAAAAAATAAAATTAATAAAAAGTCCCCTCCTTATCCGCAACTTTTCTTTCAGTGGTCCCCTCTATCCGCGGTCTCCCCTTTAGTGGACACATCATTAGAATTCCGTTCTTCTTAACTAATTGAACTGGATTAGAAACATCATTTCCTCCAATTTTTTCATAGTCAGTGGGCGCCTAAATCTCATGTTACGCACAGGGAATCAAAATTTTTCAATAAGAATCAGTAAGCTATCTACAGAATTTGAAATCTCTTGTGCGCGCATTAATTTCCTTTGTGCGTTGGTTGCAAAACATGTGCGCGTGCGCAGCTTAGGGGGAACATAATTATGAATGACGATAGAGCTTCATAATTCAGGAGCTAAAAGGAGGAAGGGCCATGATAAAAAACAAAAACAATAAAAAACAGCTAAAAATTAAGATTGAGCTAACTATTTTTCAAAATTAATTGTAATGGTTTTCTATACTACTACATCTAATGCTAAGGTAGGTAATAAAACACGTCTGGTTAGTCACTCAATAGAAACCCTCACGTAACCAACGTCTTTTGGCAGCATGCCGTATTGAAGAGGCTCAATAAAAAATGGAAAAAAGGGGATAAATGAAAAACTGACTTTTGGCAGCATTCTATGTTGAGGGTGATCAATAAAACTAATCAGAAAAAGGGGATCAATGAATAAGTCAATTCTTTCGCCTTTTGTTGGATCATTAAAAAGTCTGATATTTCCAAAAAAGGAAAAAAAAAAAACGTGAACGCAGTCTGGTACAAAGTAGGGACTAATCTAGTATAAACTTACATTGCAAATTGAACGAAAAACATATTTAGGAGGGGAATTATAAAAGGCACCTGATCCTTGTAGACATGATGAGTAGTAAATTTCTAGATAAGTAGTAAATTTTGTAGCCCTCTAGCTTCATTGATACATACATACATAATCAGACAGTCAGCCGGACCAACTTGAAAACTGAAGAAACCTATGTTGACAGTTTTGATCACAGTTTTCGTTGATGGTTTCTAATAAAGGTACTCTTTTTGCTTTGAGAAGGGTCATTAACATTCCAACTTTTTCAGACAATCCAATATCCTCTCCCCATTTTTTAAAATGTTAACGCAACGGTTTTGACCGACTTATCCTACGGTACTTCCCTGTGGAAAATACTTTCACCATCTACATGTATAGTGAATATTCAAAAGGAAACTAAAATTTTTCTCAACTTTTCGTATTACAAGATTATTTTAATGAAAGTAATATTAAGTAGTAACATTAAGTGTCTCATACACACCGTTTCCAGGTATCATTAATGCTATGTCTGGTGTTAAAAGTATAAGTGTACGAAATACCTATCTATAGAGATCGTAGTTGTAAACACATGCATAATCATTCAAACATTTACTCATTTCTCTCCGCACCTACATGATGTGCGATATCACGGTGCTGCTTCGTAATTCAATAATAGAAAATGTTGGTGTTGACTCATTTCTTTTTCTATTTTCAATTACAGTCTTTAGTACTCAAAATCCTATACCATCGACTAAGGTTTCAAAACACCCACCATTTTTTTCTCAGTTGCCTACCGCCTACTAAAGAGTTGGAAACGTCCATTGAAGGGTGATACCGTTCAATTTGAGAAATCCTGTCCAACGGCCGTCTTCGCGGCTAATAAGTAATGTTAGAAAAAAAAAAGACTCTTTCCTTACGGATATTTCAGAAGAAGGTCCGTGATATAAGTAGGCTGAAACGTTGTGTTAACATCAAAGATAAGAAGAAATTAGACTGTTCAAGTTGGAAGGTACCCCCCTTTTTTTTCACAAAATGCGAGACGGAGCACTAAAGCAAAACAACAACAACAACAACAACAACAACAACAAAACAAAATTCAAAAAGTGCTGGCCCCGCGACGCCCATGATAGAGAAGTGTGGCAAATACTGGGGAAGGTCTATGTCCAACGACGGACGTTAAAAGGATGATCTTCAGTACAGTGGTGACTCTGACTTCGGTGGTTGAAGTCCTGAAGTGTCACAGAGCCATCCGCAATTGGTTGGGTCTTCCAATGCTGGGTTAGCGACATGACCGTGATCCCGGATCAATGACTAGTGAATGGTTCTGTGAGCATGATGCATGCAGGTATCCTCAGTTGGAGGCAACTGCGTAGTAGGTTCATCTCTGGTTGAAATTTGATTAGAATCCCCCCCATCTCTTTGGGCCCCCATCGCTCTTGGTACCCTCTGGTGTCCATAAACTGTCACTTGATTCGCCCATGTCTCGGACTGGCTCGGCATTTTAAGCTGTACGTTGCTCACTGCTTTAGTAAATCTTTTGTTGAGAGGACATTGACGACAAAGTCATTGAGTGCATACAAATTTCCATACTGAATTCAATGTGTATTGCGTAAATAAACCTACTTTTTCTTATTGCAATAGATAATGAATTATATTGATCATTTCCTGTGTTCAACACATATCTCTACTTACCACACCTTGTTCATTTCTAGTCACTCCTTGTAGTGTTGCCAACTCAAACTTGATATTTTCAACTGAATCAGTTTAAAAAAAAAAAATGACTAAAACAGGTTAAATCGATTCCCTTTCAGAGAACTTTATGGTTGAAAAGCAAAAGTTCCGATTAAAATTCGGTTCATCGATCTTTTATTGTGGAAGACAATTTCGTGTGTTTTTCGATTTACTTTGTCCAACCTTAACTTCTGTTTCCCTCAAAAATCTTTCGGTTTTTTTTTTTTGAAAAAGTAACTTTTTGGGGGGAAGCTAGTGAATCGGCTTTGAAGTGGGGGATTATTACTTTGATTTTGTTTGCTAAAACTGCTTCAAAATTTTTTTCAAATCAGCTATTTGTTTCAATTTCGGACTTTATAACCATTATATTCAATATATAACTTGTAAGTTAGGTATAGAATAAAATTAAATCGGCTGTTTTTCAATTTGAGTCAATCTGATGTTATGACCCGCTTTTTAAGAGAAAGATCATTTCTTAGACTGTTCTATAATAATCCTCCAATAACACTACTAATAGTCACAAGACGACACCACAGTCAATAAATGAACAACTTTGGCGTCAAAATTTGAAGTCACGTCAAAAAAATACATCGAAGGACAAATATTGCCAGAAAAATTCGGCGTTTTCCTTAGGGAAACATCTTAGAGTAAAAAAAAAACATCTGGAAACTACTAGATTCTAGAGAAAATATAGATGTTATTCCTTAGGAAAACATCTAAAATAAAGTGAAAAATATCTAGATTCTAGCGAGAATAGAGACTTTATTCCATAGGAAAACATCTAAAATAAAGTGAAAAATATCTAGATTCTAGCGAGAATAGAGACTTTATTCCATAAGAAAACATCTAAAATAAAGTGAAAAATATCTAGATTCTGGAGAATCTAGATGTTATTAATAAACCTGTCAGGAATAAGGCCCCCAAAAAGGTTAAAAAAAGTAAAAAAAAAACAAACAAAAAAACAACCCCAAAACAAAAACAAAATCAAAAACAGAAAAAAAAACCCAACACATTTTCAGATGATGTTTAGTGGAGTATTGATGCCAGTTTTCAAGTCTGTAGACAAAACGGTACGACCAGGAGCACTTGAACACTCAAACACCCGCACATCTAAATAGAGATAGAACCCTTCGTTATATTCAGTGGATACGGTTGTTGAGCAATCAAAATGTTGTAGAGGCGATTTTAAACTTATTGATGTTTAAGCCTCGGTAGCTTAACGTGATAAATTTTTTTCTCTATTCTTTTAGAAAAATTCCGTTCAAAATTATCGTAAAGCTTTTACATTCAATGATTAGAATTGAAGTAAGTAGTGCCCTTAGGCTGGATACGGTTTCAGCCGACCTTGCTTGGATTCCACATATCACAGCCCTACTTACTGGATCCGTTTACGATATGTAAGATAACCTCAAAGGCGACATGCACCCGAAGTGTAGCACTCACTTCACCCAACGCTATTTTACCCATAGATGGAGAAGAAGAGATGGATTCATGCATTTCCCAATGGCATTAGTGGAAAGTGAAAGCTAACTGCCATACCCACGGTTCGAACTCGGCCCGCTGAGTCCATTCTCCGTGCTGTTAACCGCTCTGTTCAAAACCTACAACGTTGTTTATACAATTCTTGACGGCATTTAGCTACATTTGACAATATTTGTTTCTGTAATAAAATCATTTTCTTCCGATCGATTTTTCAAGTTAATCCCCGTTTAAACGTCTGTAACAAAAAACAAAACAAAAAAAAAAAAATAGAAAAGGAAGATCATTGCATCAAAAATGAAACGAAAAATTTCGTTCGGAATGCAACATGATTCATTGGAAGATGGAAAAAAGTTATAGATATATGTATGGAGTGTATACATTAATTATAAACACTGTATAATCTGCTTTCTTTCCTTTTCTCTCATCTTTATCTTTTTTGTACTTTCTGTTTTTTTCAAATATTTCGAGAGTAGATTAAAAAAGAATCATATGACGTAGTGTGACGTAAAAAAAGAGCAAAAGATTCTTCTTTCTTTACTCACTCTCTCTATCCATCCTATTTTATGAACTTTATTGATAGATTGAAATTTGGTCAAAAAAAATCTCTTATCTTTCTCAAAACTGTTGCCTTTCGTCACAGTTATAAATACCGAGTACAAAAATTATGAAGTCAGTTAATTCCCTTACATTTGTTAAGCCGACGCCTGCAACTAAAAATATCGGCTGATGAAATTTCAAAGACGTTATTTGCCAAGTAAACTAGTTTTCAAAGACAAGTACACCTCCAGTAAATTTTTTGCTAGAATTATATTGAATTCACACAACAAATATTTTTTAATGAATTTAGAATAAACGCCGTCCCCAGCCCTCAATAAAGGGGATTCAAAAAGCTTTATCAATACTAGCTTGTCTATTGCATTTCTCCTGACATCATTCAATGATAGTAAGGATATATATTGAAGATACACTTTGCTCATGCCCGATGGATACCCCCTGTGACCCCCGAGCATAAATTCTAAAAAACAGCTTAATCTCACACCTAATTCCGCAAATCCATTTCCATTACTGTCACTGAGGGCTCAACTTTTGTGTCCTTGTGCCACAAAAGTAGTATTTCTACAAAAAGAGATTCGGTTGTTAACCTGCTGTAAGCTTGTTTGTTTGCTCTACAGCAACCGCCTTGTGGTACGAGGTCCCTCTTGAAAGAATCCAGTCAATTCTTAAAAAAATCTGATAGCAGACTTGATGATCTCATTGAACATACGAGAACAGAAACGCTCCAGCGGTGAGACAGCATTGAATGAACATCGTATTCACAAAGACCGAACGATGCCTATTATGGACGTGTCGTGCAGTTTTTTTTGTTTTTTTTTTGCAATACATCGTATCAACTAGATTGGTCAATCCCACTAGATTTGGTCCCCCTGCGACCTCTGGCTTTTCGTCATTGAAAAGGAGGAGATTTATGATCGTAGACAAGATTAAGGAGAACGTGACGAGACAGCTGATGATCATTCCGAAAGTTGACTCTGAAAAATGGAAGGGAATCTGGGATAAGTGTGTGAGGTCCCAAGGGGGAGTACTTTGAAGGGAGTAATGTACCATCACTTCGGGTAGTTTTTTTTTTCCACAGGCCATTGACAGTGATCTCAATTCTCACCTGTGTACTAGATTAGCCTATCTCAACCTTTTCTGATTCTAATAAAAAAAAACAACTAATTATTAATATTCTATAGTGTACAGGAAATTTTCTTTTTTTTTGTTCATTTTGGTGATTACACTATTTTTCCTGTCCCTTCTCACCCGAACGACATTTGATATGTAGAAATATATAAAATGGAAGTCATTTCTAGAAAGAAATATTGATAAGCTCGGCTTAAAAAAAAATGTGTTTATCATAAGATTTATATACTTAAAGAAAATAACTACTCAGAGATCAAATATATAACAAAATTTTCAATACATTTCAATGTTTTAGTACAAAAATATAGTTTTCTAAAGACGAATTAATAGAACCAATTTGTGAATTGTACCTACTTGGTGTAAAAGTTGTGCGGTAATTAAACAGTTATGTCCTTGTTCTTGATGCTTGTAAAACATGAAAAACTTGCTCACACATGCCTTTTTCACGGACGTATAAAACTTTTTCGCGGAAATCGAGAAAGACTGTAATAAATTGTTTTTCGTTGATTAATACAGCTTATTTTAGTGATGAGCTAAAATATCAGGAGTTGTCCCCCTTGAAATATTTTCGTATATTGACTTGAGTTGATTTTGATTTGAACAATTTACCTGACAAATCTATCTGTATGTGACTGTGTAACTCAGGAACCATGCAACACATCCCCATGAAATTTTCTCTGTGTACTTATGGGATCCTAGGCATATTTTAGCGTGTTGGTTTAATGAAAGAATGAGAAAATAATTTGGAGAGTCTGTAAACGCGCCCACACTGATAAAATGATCTATCTATCTATCTATCTATCTATCTATCCATCTATCTATCTCAGTATATTCAGATCTATCTATCTATCTATCTATCTATGTATCTATCTATGTATCTATCTATCTATCTCATTCTTTTGTGAAATCTGCCAGATATTTAAATTGAATGTAATCCGACAGTTCATGGTTGGAGTGATTTTCAAATAAAGTATGATTCTATAAATACTTACTTCAAATCAATAATTTTTTTTATTGGGACCAAAGGCTCCAGATAGACCTTCTACAGGAGCTAGCTGAAACACGTGCCCACCTGACATTT
Source organism: Thysanoteuthis rhombus (assembly GCA_963457665.1). Lineage (NCBI taxonomy): Eukaryota > Metazoa > Mollusca > Cephalopoda > Oegopsida > Thysanoteuthidae > Thysanoteuthis > Thysanoteuthis major. Next base: position 37,154,036 of record OY735238.1, on the reverse strand, counting down.
TTCCAGCTACTTGTAAAAACAAACTAACGAAGGTTTACGAAACTAAATCTATTCCCCAAAATATATACAGTACATTCTAAAAGGGAAGGGAAATAGAAAAAAGTCAATTAGATGAACGACACGGTCTTATTTTTTTTACAAATTTATTTGAAGTTTTGTTCAATGGTTGACAGATCAATTCTCATATCTACCTCAGCATTTAGTCCGTTGTAATGATAAGACTTTATAGTTGTGTATGCAGAAAATCCTGCTTCATACAAATACATAGTTGGAAAAGGGAGAAATACTTCTCTGATAACTGCGGATAATCCATCCTTTCATTTTTAACCATTTTCTGATAATTGACCTTTTTTATCATTTTTTTCACTCTATCCTTTTCAAAATAATTTTCTTTTCGTGGACCTCTTACATGGGTCCGATGGGTCAATAGTGGTCAGTAGACCACGCCCAAAGAACCGCTGGTGTAGAGGAACCGATGTCATTGTATTTTTAGCAGCTCGGTAATCGTTAAAAGTCAAAGCAAAGAAAAAAAAATCAAGAGTTACCTCCCTTTGACCGTCCTCTTCGCAATCATAAAAACAAAACAAAACAAAAAAACAGTGATCCCAAAAGTGAGTGCTACAACCCCTTCCGGACCGGGAAGACTTCAAGGGGCACACTTGAAGGCAAGGGGGTGTTGCATGATTGTGAAAGAGACAAGAGGGATAACATCAGGCTCATTTTTTTTTCAGTAAAATTCTATTCTCAATGTATCATTTTTGCCCAAACGGGAGGCGCTGATAAAATATATGCTCTTAGACGGTGTGTGTGTGTGGGGACACACACACACACACACACACACACACACACACACACACACACACACACACACACACACACACACACACACACACACGCGCACGTTGGAGCAAATAACGAATCTACTTATATAATAGAGACGTGTATGTCTATATTTTTTGTCTGTTACATCTGTCAAGTGTGATAAGAATTAAATGCTAATTATAGAGTAGTCTCCCTTACTTATCTTTTTTTTTTTTCTTTCGCAAATGCATAAAAATCCGTGTTCATTCTGGTCTACTTATTCAATACTTTACGTGTATGTTTATATTTTTTGTCTGTAACATACGTCAACGGAGATAATCAAATGTTAATTATAGAGTAGTCTCGCTCAATTATTTTGTTTGCAATTCGTAAAAAATCCGAGTTCACTTTTTTTTTGTTTTTTTGATTGACCAAGAAAATTCAGAGCAGTATAATGTGTTTGACATTTACAAGTACATTTTAATTGCGAGATAATTGAAACTAGTTGGCTTTGTGGGGTGGTAACTATTTCATTTCGAAACCTCCCTTTCGTTCCATTGGGTATGTATACCAAAGTTGGTTGAGCGAACCAGACTTTTAGTATTATGTAGAAATAGGGGGAAATCAGATCATAATTATCGGGATGAGAGCGAACGCAGACCCGACAATTTTTTTTTTTGCGAAAGGGGAAACTATGTGTGAATTTTGCACACGTATGCAACCTATTTAGGGCCAACGGGAAACGTCCTAGGCACTGGGTAAAGTCGAAAATTGAAAGTGTGAAGGAGTGGTTCAACCAAAAATAGACCATTGTGGAATAATTTTTATAGTCCAGAAGCCGCAGCCAATAACTGATAAACAATTGCGTCAAAAATTGAAATCTCATAAAAAAGATTCCCCTGAAGAATAAATATGGACAGAATAAATTCTATCTATGATATCACTAGCGTTTTCCACCGGAAAACATCTAAAATAGAGTAAAAATATATATATATATATCTAGAAACATATAGATTCTCGAGAATCTAATAAAATCTATAATCTAATAAACGCATTAGAATTAGCCCCACCCCAAAGATTCTTTCCAAAAATTAAAAAAGTAGAATTTTTTTTAGGCGGGATATAGTGGTGTACTGATGACAGTTTTCAAGTCTGTGGACATAACAGTATGGCCAGGAGTGCTGGAACACACAAACACAAATACATGCACACATAAAAAAAAAGATAGAACCTTTCGTCAACTTTGGAAGCTACGGTGGTTCGATTGGTTTTTCCGTAAAAAGATTCGATACAGCGAAATATTTTCTTGAAAGTGGCTTTTCTCACACCTTTTTCACAAAACTTGATTGTTCACAAATATATAAGTAAGTAGGTAGTTTTACCCATAGATGGAGAGGGAAATGAATTTATGTCTTTTACAAGAGGATTAGTACGAAGTGAAAAGAAGCTGTCTCAGCCGGGGTTCGAACTTATTGTCAACGATAACCATTTTCCGTACCATCAACCATTCGACCACCTTTCACAAATATATTGTGTCATGAATTTTAAATTGTTCTGCAAGCACTTAATCAAGCGAAAAGCGCCTGGTATCAAAACTCAAGTTTAGAAGCGGGTGTAAAAATTCTGTTAGTCTTTGTGTGCATACGCAGACGCCCAGGGTGTAATTTTTTTTCACCGATCCGTACAGAATTCAGCCAGGATGCGTATTTTTAATCTCGAAGCGCTTTTCTTCTTGAAAATGCCACCCTATACTTTTTTTTTGAGATGGGGAAGGGTGTAAATTTACAATGTAAAATAAGGCCAAATCGGTCCCTCATTTCGTGTCCAGCAACGTTCCAGATTGCTTTTCAAAAATTCGGACATTAGTAACTTATTCATTGATAACCCCTTTAAAATAAAAATTAAAATATTTTTCCATTGTCACTTCTCTCTGTTCAGTAGCACACCTGCTTGATAACTTTTTCCTTACAAATATTTTTGAACAATATTTTCTCTGGGGCCAACAGAGCGCTCTTTTACCTCGAGCTTAATGGCGATGTCATCTCTATGATGGTTCTGGGCGAAAGATGTTATTCTGAAGATTGTTGAGGTCATTCTTGGAATCTTCCAATTAGAATGTTTAGGAATAGTCTCACAACGTAAAGTAAGTCATATAATTTTTACAAACATTCAAATATTGATATTAATGTTAAAGGGATTGAAAACTTTTTTTTTTTTTTACCTCAAAATAAACGAAACAGTTAAAAATACAGAAAAATATACTAAAACCTGTCTCAGACATAGAATACTCTAGCGTAACTATAGATAAAAACAAACGAACGAACTGAAGCATTCATGTTACTAAAACAACATATAAAGCACAGAAATATTATATCTTTAAAAGTGAAACTTTTACAACTCCACCAATACTACGAATACCCAAGTGAATCCTGTGATCGAATATGTATCTAGGGTTTTAAATCCTTGCACACAATCAGACTGTTCGAACTTAGAAAATATAAATCGACAAGTAGCCAGATTAGCCAACAATGAATATGACTCCGAGCTTGGAGCAATGACTCCATTGTTAAGAGAAAAAATGTCCAACGCTGGAGAATGGGTTCTCTGTAAACAGATTAGGACAGCAGCACAAAATCATCTACATAAACAATCAAATAGTTGAATGAGACAAAGTGTTTCTTTTTTACCAAAAGCCAAACAAATACTCTGCCCCCCCTCAGCAGAACGGTATTACGTAGTACCTCATTTTATCGAAGATCGACTTAATAGTGGAATTTGTTGCCCCAGGGGCCGGTGGATGTAACTGACAACAAGATATTCGGGTAGAGAAGGCAGCCTTGACTGACGTTCTACAAAACGCAGTTTGTGCACTGAGAAGAATATTTGTTTACTTGCATGACTACTAATATGACAAAAAGTCGGATTAAGGTGGGGTCCCACACGATCGAAAACGTGCGGGTACAGGGAGCAATGACCCCGAGTCCTTACGATGATTTCGCAAGGACGTCGGGGCAAGCAGGACTATGCGAACAGGACGAATCCTATTGTGCAAGTCTCCCTAAGTCTCGACGCGTGATTTCGCGGAGTCATTAGGACAGACTTGACTTGGTTCACAGGACGGATACTGTTGATGCTCTCACGACGAGCCTGAGCATGCTGGTCAGTGATTCCAGGATGGAGGACGATTCCGGGCAATGATCAACTTCTCGGGCTGAGGGCGTCAAAGGACAGATACTACACTCTGATCTTAGCCAAGACGCCGATCTTTTTATTTGCATCCCAGCGGCTGCAAATTTGACTCGAGGTCTTTTTGATGTGGGGTCCCATTTCGAGCAGTTAAAAAATAGCACCAGTCTCTACAATGTGAGTCGTAAAGGTGTCGAGAGTTACCCGACCCACCCCTTTTGTGCTGCCCCGGGATGGACTGCTTCCCTGAGACTGGGCCAGGTAATTTTATGAGGTCTACGACGAATCCCAAGCCCCATATGCTAAGCAATGCCGAGCCTCAGTGGCCCTTCATCGGCAACGACATTGTACCAGCACGTAAAGGCCGACAAAGCACAGATTAACTTTTCAGCACGAGGACGTGAAGAACAGATTCTCCACTTTGATCTTTGCCAAGAGGCCGAGAAGAATGTTGACTCAATAGATGGTGTGTCCTATCACAGTGGAGAAAAAATAGATAAAATCTTTCTATTCCAAGAACGTCCTGATATTTGATGTAATAGCAAGTGCTTAGTCAAATAAATTATTTGATTTTACTCTACTTCTTTATAACTTGAAATCTTTCGTGCATAATATTTTTTCAGTAATAATTTTGGATAATTTAGTAACAATCAGAAATGTACTAAGCTTTAATATTTAAAAAAAATATTTTTGAAGCGGGTTAAGTACTTATTTGTTTCACAATATCTACAGGTGTTTCTCGGGGGTTGATACAATCTGGCATAAACGATTAGGCAGAGGCGTTCTGAAGGGAAATGGCGACTTGAAAATGAAAAATTCATAATAATAATTAACTATCCTTCAGCTACTAATTAATAGATAGAATCTGTTAATCCCATGAAATGTCGTGTAGTTTTATTAAGACCAAGGCATCTGAAACTTCTTCCATTCACGGCCTCTTCTAATGTGAAAAAAATTTACGTAACTCTCCATCCACTGAAAGCAATTGGTATCACTTGGGCTGTATATTATTAGTCATTACCTACAATTTAATAGTAACTAAATATAGGAACTAATAACTACAATAATACCAAAAATTGCAACGAATTTATAATCTATATAATGCTTTAAGAGAAAATAAGACTATTTAAAAAAATGAATTATAAAACATTACAGAAACATTATTTATTTAAAAGAAATAGTAAATTCCAAGAGAAGACCTGATTTTGATCAGTTATTTAGTTACCATGAGAAAAGCTTTTGAGACATTCTAAAATTCGTTGAAAATTTGATGAATTTTCAAAAAATCTTTGAAAAAACAGTATTTTTTTTACCCACGAAAGTAAAAATAAAAGCTAAAAACTTGACAAATAAATATCATACTTAATTTAATACGTTCTTAACACCATAACTGAATGCATCATTTAAAAAAAAAAAGCCTATTAATAGATAAATTCGATTGCAAATGTGATGATTACTGAAAAATTTAATAGTTTTCAATAATTATTTGAATTTCAGAAGATATATGAAATGAAGGTTTTTTGGGTGTTCAAATTTTCTATGAACTGAGAAAAATCCAACCAATTATAAGCGTTTCTATAATTGATTATGATTCATCATTAAAATAAGAATTCTTTAAAACACTTTGAAACTCAAATATAACAGGTAGTCGATGGCATAAGATTTTCAAATCAAAAGAGCAGTTTCATGAATCCTTTTCTCTGAATCTTATAATATTAAACAAAATGATAAAATATCCCTTATTTTATTAAAAAATACCATTACCACGCAACATTCGTTGGTATTTGACGGTTTTTCCTTTTTCAAAATTTGAATTCATATTTACTTTTTTGTTTATTTGTTTAAATCAAGTTATTCTGATTTTGTAATAATATTTTTGTGATATTTGAAATTTGGATTTAAAATTCTTTATTTAATGTTATGTGTTTCCTTTTTAATTTTTTCATTTTCATCCTTTTCAAGATTGTTTATAATTAAATTTGTTATGGTATTTGTAATTGTTTTAGAAAGTTATTGTTTCTATTTTTCTATCTTTTTTAAAACTATTTTGATTAGGATTTATCTATTCTCATTTTTTGTTCTCGTTGTTTTCATATCTTCAAGTATTTTGATCTGTGATGATAATCTAGTCATTAGAATTTTCGTTGTTTTTTATAGTAGTTTTTAAACAGATATTTCGTCTTGTGTCTTTGTTTAACATTGGTTTTTCTGTTGTAAATTCTATGATGTGTAGTTTCTCTTCTGGGCATAATAGGTATTTTTCGGTGTTTCTTGGGATGTTGTTGATTTTGAAAATTCCCATTTTATCTCGGGTGTTTCATTCTATTTCATTTTGAATCAATACTATTTGGGCAATGTTAGTCGTATCTTCCATTGTTGAATGATTTTTGTGGTTATTGAAGTTGCTTTTGAAACTAGTACATGATGCTCCTATATAAAATTTGCTATTGTTTGATTCTTCACCGGGATTTACGTTCACTTTGTAAATTACGTTGCGTTAGACGAATTAATTAGTTGAAAATACAATTTTTTACCCACTCAGATTCACTAGATACAGAAAATAGCAAACATGGGAGACAAGAGTCTATTTTGTTTTATTTTATTCATTTTATCAGATGGAATATTGTGAATTATCATTATCATTTTTGCTACCATTCAGAAAGGGACCCAGTCTGAGTTCAGTTGCGACAGGAAGAAACAAAATTAAGATGGAGGTAAGTAGAAGCAAAAAAAAAAAAAAAACTAGAATAAAATAAGTAAATAAATAAAATATAAAATGAAAGCCATACAAACATTTTTCTTGTTCCTTTACACAATGGATGCTGCAAAAGTTCCAGTGTTGGTCTACCAATTTGAATTATTCCACACATCTCTTCGGAAGGAAGTTTTGAGAATTTCTAAATACACACACCGTCACTATTTAAAGTCACAATGACCACACACTTGTCGAAAAATTGACACCCATTGATAAACGATCCAATCACAAGCGATTCAATCACATATAACGGTTCAATCAATTTTCATAAAATTCACATCACTGGAAAAAGAGTTGATGGAGAAAAAACTATGATATAAAAAATATTTTCATCCATTTTATAGAAACGGAGTTGATTGTTTTTGAAAGTTGTGTTTTCATTTGAATAAACAAACAAAAAAAAATGCCATATGTGTCTGTCAACAAGTATATCGAATCACCGTAGCCCTACGAATAGCTCATCCGACCAACCAGTCAAGTGAGCTATAGATTCCTCTCACTTTTCTTATTTGTGTAAGTGTGTGTGTGTATGTATATATGTGTGTGTGTGTGTGTGTGTGCGTGTGTGTGTGTCAGGGCGCTCCTGGTCATATTCCCGACACCACGACATTGAAAATTTGCTTAAGTACACCATTAGCCATCTAAAAACGTTTATTCTCTGTTCTTTTTTTCTTCCAAAAAAGTCCTTTTATGAGCCACTATGGTCATTTTGGACCAACAATGCCCAAATTCTGTGTTGATTGATATTTTTCTAGATAGAAGATCTATTTTTTTTTAGATAATTTTTCTTTAAATAATCAGTTTTGTATTTACTTATGCGAGGTACAGATATTTAAACTCAGATTTTCTTAGTAGATTTTTAACTACGTTATTCATTGCGTGAAGAGGCATCTGTAGATGCTGATTAACATAACATAAATAATTAAAAAATCTTTTTTGAAAAATATAACAGGCTATCATATTTGGATAATTCTTGTATTTCTAGTTTACTAAAAACAGTTATTATGTTAAACCATTTAAGATTTCACCGTAAATTTACAATATATTGTCACAAATAAAACTGATAAAAGTTGCAAGACAAAAACGTACTTTAGTTTATATTCGAGTTTTAAATGTTTTAAACTGTGATGTTATAAAATTGGATTAGCGTAGGGTTTTTACGCATCTACTTCTCAATCCCCATTCTACGGCATAAATGAGATGAATTTATTGTAGCGAAAGGTAGGATTTATTTTGCTTTTCTGTTCCGTTATATTGTGTGGCTACGAGCATTGTTCACGTATATCTTACTTAGTCACGCATTATCTATAAACCAATGCAGAAAGTCACAAGCCATTACATCCTATCTGATTATACATAAACCAAAGTAGAAAGGCACTGACGAATTCTAAGATGTAAATAATAAAGAAATTCTCATTGAATATTGAATTAAATGCATCAAGAAACAAACTTACTATGAATTGGAAATCTTTTGATTTCTTTTATATATATTAATCAAACTATGATTTTTTTTCGTTTCTATGACTTTTATGTATGTATGTAAGTACGGCCAGATTGTATTGGATACACCAGTTCTCGTAAGATCACCCAAATAAGCGATGTCGAGCCAGGTCATTTCTCAGATGGCAAATGCCATATGTAGCAACAAGATTGTTCCCCAGCGGTCGTCTTAGCCTATGTTCTGCAGCCGGTTATCTTGCCAAGCTAACCCCGGCCCCTTTCTCAAGTCCCAGTATCCCCCTAGGAACCACCGTACTTGCCATCGAGTAGCAATAACCGAGTACGTTCGGATACATCTGAAACCCTCTATTAATACGGTACGTAACGTTCAGGTAGCAAACATATACAGAATAGATGGTAGATTTAGTAGTTTAAGAGAAATAAATTATCCCCCCTCCTGCCATACAACTCTCTTTACTCATTTCCTCCTCCGGCTTAGCTTTCATTACCTAAATCCTGTCTTTAAGTTTTCGTTCCGTTTTCACACCGGTTTGATTCACGCCGACAGACGATTGTGGTCTCGTAGGCATTAACTCTTGTTAACCCGGTAACTCCTTTAATCATACAACCTCCTTTAAAGAACGAAGGAGAAAAAACAAAGAAAAGATTTCCAGGGTTATAGATTCACTATTTTGTCAAAAGCCACTGGTTGTTGTGTTTTCTTTTTTTTTCTCCTTTTCTCTCATATTCATCAATTCTTTTCCCATTGGATTGTTCGCAAGTGTCAGGAATGATCTCTATTCTGGACGATTATCTGCCTTCCTCCACGGCTGGTCTGGGACTCAGCCACCTATCGGAGTATTTTTGTACGTGTCTTTATAGCGTAGTTTCGGTGGCCTAACAGATCAAGTTCCATCAGTCAATTCACCATACAGTAAAGCTTTTTATGAGACTGTCATTTAACAGTAATACCTTTGAAATATTTTATGATATTGCGAAAGAAAAGTATACAATTTGTATATGAAAACACCCATCAAATAGTGATATTCACGTAATATCTACCTTATTAAACATTAGTGTTAGCGGTGGTGCAGTAAACATTATAATTCTTTTAAAACTCATTTGAATTTGTTGATAGTACTATATATTCCGATAATTTTATCCATAGTCCCACCACTCTATCGCTGAAAAAGAATTTTCTGATATTCAATCTATCCTTATTCACTCACACCGTATATGTATGACCGCTCAGTCACTTATATTCCTTTTTCGTTGAAAAAAAACAAAACATTAGGATCTATTCCATTGACGTATAATCTTAAACATTTCTATGAAGTCTCCCCGATCTCTCCTTTTTTCTAACAATGTCAAATCGGTCAACTATCTACATTAGTCATACTTAAAAACAAACAAAAAACTCTGGTACGAATTTAATCGCTCGTCTCTGAACCTTTTATCAGCATCTGTCTTTTAACGTCCGTCGTTGGACATAGACCTTCCCCAGGATTTGCCACACCTCTCTATCATGGACGTCGCGGAGCCAGTACTTCCCGAATTTGTCTAGCTCGTCTCTCCATCTAATATTCTGCCGGCCTCGGTTGCGCATGTGATCTCGGGGGATCCATGTCGTAAGTTAAAAACTTTATATATAAGGGAGAGGTATGCCCCCAGTGCTGCCTCACTGACCCCATCAAGTAGGAGAGAGAGAGAGAGAGAGAGAGAAAGAGATCTTCACCCATGGAATTAGCATCCAATTCTTTTTTTTCGAAAAGTAAGAACTTTTTATAAGATACTTTAAATCCTTTTCCAAGTACGTCGACTAAGCGTGCTCACAGCATTAAAAGTGCCGGCTTACATCTTATGTAATGCAAAGAAAAATTCCTTTTCTATAAGTGGAAGTATTCTCAAACAGTCCTAGAAATCAGTTCGCCTTAGTAGCAGCACTTGCAATATACTTGGAAAATAATAGTTCATCAGTTATCATGATACCAACATCCTTTTTATCATTCACAATATCTAGTATATCTTTATTCATACAGTAATAATATCATGGATAACTATTTCCTATACGCTATGTGTATTTATTTATTCGTCCTCTGTCACGCCATGTGTATTTGTTGATATGTTTTCTGTCATGCAAAGGGATGCAACCCATGCCTGTAAAATGCAATGTGTATGGAAAGCTTTCTCCAAGCTCACTGCAATACAAATCTCTATTATCCACGAATATAAAATGTAATTTGTATACAAGGCTATCCTCCAAGCTCACAGCAATTAAAATCTATAATCTCCATACATAAAATGCTATGTGTATAGATGGCTATTCTCCAAGCTCACTGCAATACAGATCCTTGTATATAAAATGCAATGTGTATAGAAGGCTATTCTCTACGTTCACTGCAATGCAAATCTCTATTATCCACGTGTATAAAATGCTATGTGTATCGATATATTTCGTATATGCCGCCATTTTTTGACAACATGTGTAAACTATTTGTCTAAGAATTAAGCCAATATATTCATTTTATGTATAATTCATGGACCCTTCCCTCCTATTGTACTTACCTGTTTGAACCTGCATTTCAGGGTTTTAGGTTATTTTGAATGAATAAACATTCGTATTTGTCTTCTTATGAAGAAAGGTCGATATCAATGCTATTGTGTGTATATTCTATTCTCCGAGACGTTCTTTTCATGAAGTACTGCAGATATTGTGTGTTGCAATATTTTACAATGTCGCGATATTGAGTTTAATTTTGTAAATCTTCCAAAAGATACTCTTTTGTAGCCAGTTGAACTACAGGGATGACATTCTTTTTTCGGCTTGGCTTACAAAACTTGAGCAATATGTCGCCAAAAATGCATTTCCCAAAAGTGTGTCACCGATAGAAAACGTTCGGAAAGTTCTGAGGTAGAGACAGGAGCATTTTGCGGGCGTAACTCGCCCAGAGCTTGTTGTAAGGAGTATCCGAGAATCTCCATAATATAACGATATACATATCATTACCATTTCTTTTGTATAGATCTCTGTTTTTAAACTGGCATTCAAAATTAACACGTACCACTGTGACTCGATCGCTTGACATAGATCTTTGTAGACAGATGACATACACATGAAGTACCTCTACAGAGATGAAATGGACCGGGATTTCGAGTCTGAAATATTGTCAGTAAGTCAGATGGGTAAGGGGAAGTGGATAACAAAGCAGTGGGGGTCACTAAACGGACGGTCTGATAGAAAAAAAAGAAGAAAATCTTTCACCAAAATATCGTAAATCACTTGACAAGCAAAGGTTAGAATGGGTCGTGGAGGCAAGCAGAATATTTATTAATCTAATATTTAATTTGATCTTTATCAGATTAAGAAAAATCAATAAAGGCTGAAGCCACATCCTTAGGAAGAAGTGATTTCATTTTGAAGCGGGTCGTGGAATTTGTTTTTGATTGAGTGATATTCTTGCACCTTTTCATACATATCTGTATCAGCCCCTCTTTGTCATAGCAATATCTCTAAAAGTTCTCCATAAATTTCAATGAAAAGGTAGTCTACGGAAGAAGTGATTAAATTTTGGAACAGATTCATACACAATGACGTAGTTATAATTGAAAGAAATGTACGTACACAGTCATCCATTTTGAATTTCAATATGGCCACCTTCAAGTTCATAGAAAAACACGCAGCAATTTTCTTAACGCGGATGTTTTTTTTAGATACGATTTAACTTCGTAGTCAAGATTCCACACAAAAATATTTTCAGTCATATACGTTAAAAAGGTCAAGACTTACCGTTTAAAAATGGAATTTTAAGATAAACATCGCTACAACACAAGACAGACAAATATCAAAATAAGCGACACCTTGAAAGAATGGAAGTTTAAAAGATATTTATAATTACGATACGTATAACTTGAGCTTCTGGCTCCATTTTGCGTTGATAAGTTTACGTGAAAACAAAATCTTGTGGCAAATTCTAGATAACTGAGCAATCAGCGACGGGGAATATTTTTATTTTACACCGTATAATTCAAACAACTGTAAAATGAATTCACCAAGAACTAAACGGGGAGGCTTGTAGTATCTTAAAGTTCATAGAAATTTCCTCTCCAACGGTACCGGACATGTCTTTATAATAATTTTTTCAAGGTTGATCCCTTTTGGGGGCTAATTTGCTAGCACTATATTGAGAAGAGCTGGTGTCTTGCTACAGCTGTTGGGGGTATAAAATAAGGAATACGAATCAAATGGGTGAAACTTCAAACGAAGGCCGCTTCGGTGGTGTGAAATCAAACAAATCACTTTGAAAAGAATACATTTCCTGATGAATACACTTGATTGCATCTTACCTACACTATCGATCTCGAACTGTGGAAATCGATAAGGCAATATCTATGTATGTGAGTGGGTGTGTGCTTCAAGTGAGTGTGTGTGTATGTGTGTATGCTTATTTTATACTATGTATATGCATAAGTACTTACATGTATGTAGGTTTATGTAGGTTTCTATGTAGGTTTGCTAGACTTAGGGAGTTAGGGGGCCTTGGGAAGTCAATTGGGGTCTCGATGTTTTTTTTTTGTTTTTCTTTCTCGAAATCGAGATTTTTTTTCCCCCATTTTTTAAAGTCCAGTCTTGAGACTTCTTTTTTCAATTTTCTGAATTTGAGAGTGACCTCGAAAAATTGAGAAGTGACACCTAAATTGGCAACCTTGGCGAAAAGTGGGTGTTCGCTTTTAGGTTATGTCTGCGTATGTTTATATTACATTATGTAGGCAACCATAGGCCTGCGCACAATATTTGGATACCAACAAAATTTTATGTGGCATTTGATTGAAATATTGCATAATTTTTCTCAGAAAGTCAATTTTATATCTTTTATTGTGAAATTACAATTCTTGGGTTTTACAAATCAATAAAATGATAATTGTAATTTATGTTCGTCTAAAATAGAGGAAAGATTCGCAACGTTTTAGACTGTTCCAAATTAAATTGATTCGAAATCTTGGTCAGATCTTCGGCTAAATCGGGTGTACCATTCTTCTTCTTCTCTCCCCCTTCTCTTCTCTACCCTCCTTTCCCCCTCTTCGGTTGCTGACGAAAGTCGACAGCCAACGGCATACGACTTTTGTTAAAAAATATCCAAGACGATGTTTACATTTGCATCTGGTTATTCTATATTGCACTTTTATTTTTTTTTCTTTACTTATATTTCCATGCATAGAAACAAAAGTCACTAACTGTTATAATTGCTAATTACTGGGCATCGCTAAGAAGCCTTGCTAAAAAGTGTGTCACTAATTGTAAGTTGCTGTTCATGTATCCTACCGATAGTCACCTATGGAGCTGAAACATGGAACCTAACCAAAAGATTGACCCTCAAACTAAGAACCATGCAACATGCTCATGAGAGAATCATGCTCAACATCACACGGAGAGATCATAAGACAGCACAGTGTATCAGAGACCAAGACATCATAGAAACTGTTAGAAAACTCAAATGGCAATGGGCTAGACATGTTGCAAGAACGTGAGACAACCACTGGACATCACGTCTCACAACGTGTATCCCAATGTCCTAAATGCTGTTTAATTTGGAAAAGAAAAAAAAATACAAAAAACGTCAGAAAGGGGGGAGCAATTTTCAGTTTTGTTTTTGTCTCTTTCAAATTTAACAAATATCGTGAAGTTCCACCGGAGAGACCCTGGGGAAAAATATTGTAAACAGGGCTGGTCCGAAAGGGGGCCCTCAACAGAATTGGATTTTGGGGTCCTGCCAATATTGGGTGGATCTCTGATAGTAAAAAAATGTTTCATCGAATCCTTAGCAAAAAACTTCCCCTCCTATCACTTATGTTTTAAAGAAAACTAAACAACCAAATTGTATAGGGTAAATTACAATATTAGGAATGACATATCAGTGGAAATGAGGAAAAAAAAAACTGATTTCCCTAATCTAGACTAAATACTAAAGGGTGGAATTAATTGGTGTTCAGAAAAAATGAGTTTATAAAACAGAAAGATTGATCGATGGAGTCCAGGTAGCATCTAATCTTGAAAGAAGAAAGACAATCACTGAAAGAAAAAAAAAATTGAATAAATCAATTTAAATTATATCATAATTATTTTTTTCTATTAATTACACCCATGTTAATTATTGTCGCTTTTTATCACAACCAAACTCAGGCTCAGTTCCCCTCAGCAATGAGTAAATAAATCAACATTGCAGACTGGGATAAAAAATATGTTCCAGGTGAGACGAACTCACGACCCTCTATGCCGGAGAGCGTCTAGCTTAACATGCGACCGTTCTTACCACTGAACTATTGGAACTCAGTGGCAGCATCTAGTCCAATCCAATTTCATTTCATCTTTATTTATTTTATTAGATGAAGTATCGTAAAAAATGAATATATTTTTTTGCTAAAATTTAATTTCATCGAGATGAATAGAGATAAATAGATAGTGAATTTAGATTACAGGTTGTTGAGTTCGATTCCCATCGGGAACTTATTCTTTATTCCGATACTCGCCGTTAATTTGTTTACTCATCACTGGGTGGTATCCAGTCTGAGTTTAGTTGCGTCAAAAAGTAACAGCAATTAAGATAAAAGTAATCTGTAGGAAAAAAAAAAAATTACGGTATAATTTTGATTGAGGTCTTTACTTCTAACTTTTTCTAATAATTCTCTTTTAAAAAAATAAAATGTTATCTGATTTCCCTCAATCTATCTAAACATTTATTCATTATGCCCGTTAGGGCGGGTATTTGATTTAGTTAAATCAAATTTTTATTGTTTTGAATTAATCAAATTGTTAATTTCTATTATTTATGTGCCGTTTATAATATTGATTGGGCAAGGCTATGAAACCTTAGTATCGGAAAGGTCAGTTACTTCTAAAAATATGAACAAAAAGTAAACGAATCAAACTTTTTGACGATAAGATATATAAAAATGATATACGTATATTGTTAGATTTGAACAAATTTCATGCAAACATTCCACGTATAATATTTAATAAATATGACCATTAAGCAATCTTATAGGTCATTTCTTAAACCGGAAGTTAATATTAAGATGTACGTAAGTTGTTTCATTCTAATGAATTTATTTAATTAACTTTAAATTCAATTTTGTCTACACCAAATGATATAATTGTTATATGTCCAAACCACATGGTATTGCTAAAGGTTCATGCCTGTCCACACAAAGTTCTCAAAGAATTCCAATTAAAATTTGGATCACTTCTTTTACAACTTTCGATTTTACCCAGGGTCTGAAATGGTTGCTGTAGCCCCACCCGAAATAGGCTGTGTATGCGTAGAGGACTTCATGTATGGTTTCACCAATTTCTTGAGGTTCAAGAAAGTGCGTAGTTCGATTTTGAATGTCTTTAGGATATTTTTATATTATGTTTCAGTGAATTTAGATTTTTTACAGAATTTTTGCTTCAATCTCGGATCAAAAAATCAAAACACGTTTGCAACGATATCTTTGCCCGACAGCAACATGAAACAGATAATATACATTCATTATTAGAAACCACCAATCAAAACTTTTAACATTGTCTGCATCATTTTAGGTTTCTTCAGTTTTCAAGTTGGTCTGGCTGGCTGGCTATCTATCTATGTATTACGCGCCCAGGTCACATAAATGAAGCTTGAGTGCTGAAAATTTAAAGTGGGGGGATTAAACAATAGAATTTTTGTCGAGGGAGAACTCAGTTTGAAATGTAAGTTTATACTTAATTGGTCTGCAAGTTAGTGTTTGACAGGATCTACGTTTGGCTAATATGCATACGCAACATCTCTCTATCTATCTACTTCGATTGAAACCCGCCTTGATTTTTTCCAGTCATAAAACCATGAAATAGAAATTCCTTCAGGACACTGTGTCATAAGGCGTTGCGTAATACAATATCGAGAGACCCAGATGTAATGAAAACCGCTTCTAAGACATTGATAAGACACAACTTAGAATATAATAGCTAGCCAAAAATATGAGATAGGAAATGGAAAGATTATATTGTATACTGTGGGAGTTCAGAGAAATTTTACTGGATCATAGATGATAGGGATGATTTGAGTTTTAAGGAAAGATTGGTAAAACTGGGGCTTGCAGCCGTACTTGAAAGTAGACTGTGCGGAGATTTAATAAGAACTTTCGAGATATTAGATAATTATAATGATTACAGTAAAAAAACTTTACTCTGTCTCATAGAACAAATAATGTAATAGTAGGCCCGAATAAATCTATGGATCTCTTAAAAGCAGTTGTAACAGTTTTAAAAAAGTATTGATAAATTTCGAGAAAATGTCACAAAATGGATTAAATGGTTAGTATTGGCCTCCCAATAGTCACTTATGGAGCTGAAACATGGAACCTAACCAAGATACAGACCCGTAAATTGAGAACCATGCAACGTGCACATGGAAGAATTATGCTGGGCCTCACATAGAGAGACCACAAGACAGCACAGTACATCCGAGAAAAGACAAGAGTCGGGGACATCATAGAATCCATTAAAAATCTCAAATGGCGGTGGGCTGGCCACGTTGCAAGAATGGCAGACAACCAATGGACATCACGACTCACGACATGGATCCTCCGAAATCACATGCGCAACCGTGGCCGGCAGAATATTAGATGGAGAGACGAGCTAGACAAGTTCAGGAAGTACTGGCTCTGCGACGCCCATGATAGAGAAGTGTGGCAAATACTGGGAAGGTCTATGTCCAAAGACGGACCCTAAAAGACTGATGATGATTATGATGATGATGATGATGATGATGATGATTGGGAACTCTCTGAGGGAATCTTTAAAAGAATTTGAGTTATTTAGTACACAGTATAATAAGCTAATGTTTGATGAAGCAATTTTGATTCGCTCTTGAGATTTTTTAATGTTGATAAGACAATGTATCATAATGAAATGCCCATAGGGGCAGTATAGATATATAAATAGATAGAGGCTACATGAAAGCATTAATAACTAATCCAAATATTTTGAATTCAAGGCAGAGAAGTAAGCAAAAAGAGAATTAATTCATAATACTCTGTCTCTTTCTCTATCTCCGGGCGCTCCTCGTCATATTTTGCGGCTACAACTTATAAAATTTGCATGTGTACACCACAGGGATTCATTTATGCAAACTACGGTTATTGTGGATACATTTTTGTGAGACACCCTGAACATACTCGCCAAGGTTTAGAAATTCCCTGACGGCGATTTCTTAATTCCCACCGCCAAAGTTGCTAACTATGATCAGAAACACGTCAAAAATGGCAAAAATGTTCAAGTATGCACGCGCTTATTTAGCAACTTTTCGCTCTGCCAAAACAAGAAACGCTCTAAATTGCCAACACTGATTTTCAGTTGCAATATGTAGGAGGTATGTCTGCAAATTAGAGAGAAACATTTTTTTTGGAGGGAAAATTTCTCCAAGCGGGAGATTCGTACTAATTCATTTACGTCCGGGGTAGACAGTATCTGGGTTCTAAATACAGGAGTCTTGCCCGTGTGCGTTACTTGATTTTCAATTCGATCGTATGATTAATACCTTTCAGTATTTAAATTGAAAAAAGGTGAGACCATCCTAAATGCCGCTCTCCCTCGAACACCTGTATAATATGCAGTCTAGAAATGTTCAGATTATGCTTAGATATGCCATTTGAAGCCATAGCATAGAATGTTTCTCAGACAATCTAATACATATGAAAAGACGGTTTTATTCCCCTTTCTTTCATTGATACAACGTACGACTTTTAAATAATTCACGAAGAACCTTTTCTTTCACTAAACTTGGACATGCTTGCGTTGAAAAGAATTGCGGGCTTGTTTTCCCAGAATATTCAGTTTTCTGTATATATATATATATATATATATATATATATATATATATATATATATATATATATATATATATATATATATATATATATAAATATATATATATATATATATATATATATATATATATATATATATATATATGTGTGTGTGTGTGTGTGTGTGTGTGAGTGTGTATACATGACTGTTCATGTGCAACAGATTGTGATAATTGCAGAGACAACTTATTAGGAACATATCCAGTTACGCGGTTGGCTGTTCGGTTTGCTACTTGGTTAATTCCAGTGCCGGACGAAATCGGTTTCCAAATAAATTGTCACACATACACACACACACACACACACACACATATATATATATATATATATATATATATATATATATATATATATATATATATATGTGTGTGTGTGTGTGTGTGTGTGTATGTGTGCGTGTATAGATATTTTTCCTATGACTGCAGAGTAGAATGATGGATGGTTCAAGTGCGCTATTTTGAACTCTTGTTTACTGGAGGCGTTTGTAGCTCAGTTAGTAGAGTAGAGTTACGTTAAGACTTTTTCTACGATGTCCCATGTTCGTGTCCTGCACGATGCTCATTTTCTTTATTCACTTACGTGGTTGGTTGTTCGATTTGCTACACAGAGAAATAAGCGATCCCCAATTAATTCATAACACTAAGTCATAGACGCTCAATGAAAGCAAATTAATGAGATGGTTCCTGTAGCCCCACCCGAAATAGGCTGTGTATGCGTAGAGGACTTCATGTATGGTATCACCAATTTTTAGAGGTTCAAGAAAGTGCGTAGTTCGATTTTGAATGTATTTAGGATATTTTTAGATTATATTTCAGATAGTGTTCTGGAGAATTTAGATTTTTTAAAGAATTTTTTGCTTCAATCTTGGATCAAAAAATCAAAACACGTTTGCAACGATATCTTTGCCTGACAGCAACATGAAACAGATAATATACATTCATTATTAGAAACCACCAATCAAAACTTTTAACATTGTCTGCATCATTTTAGGTTTCTTCAGTTTTCAAGTTGGTCTGGCTGGCTGGCTATCTATCTATGTATTACGCGCCCAGGTCGCATAAATGAAGCTTTAGTGCTGAAAATTTAAAGTGGGGGGGGGATTAAACAATAGAATTTTTGTCGAGGGAGAACTCAGTTTGAAATCTAAATTTATACTTAATTGGTCTGCAAGTTAGTGTTTGACAGGATCTACGTTTGGCTAATATGTATACGCAACATCTATCTATCTATCTACTTCGATTGAAACCCGCCTTGATTTTTTCCTGTCATAAAACCATGAAATAGAAATTCCTTCAGGACACTGTGTCATAAGGCGTTGCTTAATACAATATCCAGAGACCCAGATGTAATGAAAACCACTTCTAAGACATTGATAAGACACAACTTAGAATACAATAGCTAGCCAGAAATATGAGATATGAAATGGGAAGATTATATTGTATACTGTGGGAGTTCAGAGAAATTTTACTGGATCATAGATGATAGGGATGATTTGAGTTTTAAGGAAAGATTGGTAAAACTGGGGCTTGCAGCCGTACTTGAAAGTAGACTGTGCGGAGATTTAATAAGAACTTTCGAGATATTAGATAATTATAATAAATACAGTAAAAAACTTTACTCTGTCTCATAGAACAAATAATGTAATAGTAGGCCCGAATAAATCTATGGATCTCTTAAAAGCAGTTGTAACAGCTTTGAAAAAAGTATTGATAAATTTCGAGAAAATGTCACAAAATGGATTAAATGGTTAGTATTGGCCTCCCAATAGTCACTTATGGAGCTGAAACATGGAACCTAACCAAGATACAGACCCGTAAATTGAGAACCATGCAACGTGCACATGGAAGAATTATGCTGGGCCTCACATAGAGAGACCACAAGACAGCACAGTACATCCGAGAAAAGACAAGAGTCGGGGACATCATAGAATCCATTAAAAATCTCAAATGGCGGTGGGCTGGCCACGTTGCAAGAATGGCAGACAACCAATGGACATCACGACTCACGACATGGATCCTCCGAAATCACATGCGCAACCGTGGCCGGCAGAATATTAGATGGAGAGACGAGCTAGACAAGTTCAGGAAGTACTGGCTCTGCGACGCCCATGATAGAGAAGTGTGGCAAATACTGGGAAGGTCTATGTCCAAAGACGGACCCTAAAAGACTGATGATGATGATGATGATGATGATGATGATGATGATGATGATTGGGAACTCTCTGAGGGAATCTTTAAAAGAATTTGAGTTATTTAGTACACAGTATAATAAGCTAATGTTTGATGAAGCAATTTTGAATCGCTCTTGAGATTTTTTAATGTTGATAAGACAATGTATCATAATGAAATGCCCATAGGGGCAGTATAGATATATAAATAGATAGAGGCTACATGAAAGCATTAATAACTAATCCCAATATTTTGAATTCAAGGCAGAGAAGTAAGCAAAAAGAGAATTAATTCATAATACTCTGTCTCTTTCTCTATCTCCGGGCGCTCCTCGTCATATTTTGCGGCTACAACTTATAAAATTTGCATGTGTACACCACAGGGATTCATTTATGCAAACTACGGTTATTGTGGATACATTTTTGTGAGACACCCTGAACATACTCGCCAAGGTTTAGAAATTCCCTGACGGCGATTTCTTAATTCCCACCGCCAAAGTTGCTAAATATGATCAGAAACACGTCAAAAATGGCAAAAATGTTCAAGTATGCACGCGCTTATTTAGCAACTTTTCGCTCTGCCAAAACAAGAAACGCTCTAAATTGCCAACACTGATTTTCAGCTGCAATATGTAGGAGGTATGTCTGCAAATTAGAGAGAAACATTTTTTTTGGAGGGAAAATTTCTCCAAGCGGGAGATTCGTACTAATTCATTTACGTCCGGGGTAGACAGTATCTGGGTTCTAAATACAGGAGTCTTGCCCGTGTGCGTTACTTGATTTTCAATTCGATCGTATGATTAATACCTTTCAGTATTCAAATTGAAAAAAGGTGAGACCATCCTAAATGCCGCTCTCCCTCGAACACCTGTATAATATGCAGTCTAGAAATGTTCAGATTATGCTTAGATATGCCATTTGAAGCCATAGCATAGAATGTTTCTCAGACAATCTAATACATATGAAAAGACGGTTTTATTCCCCTTTCTTTCATTGATACAACGTACGACTTTTAAATAATTCACGAAGAACCTTTTCTTTCACTAAACTTGGACATGCTTGCGTTGAAAAGAATTGCGGGCTTGTTTTCCCAGAATATTCAGTTTTCTGTATATATATATATATATATATATATATATATATATATATATATATATAAATATATATATATATATATATATATATATATATATATATATGTGTGTGTGTGTGTGTGTGTGAGTGTGTATACATGACTGTTCATGTGCAACAGATTGTGATAATTGCAGAGACAACTTATTAGGAACATATCCAGTTACGCGGTTGGCTGTTCGGTTTGCTACTTGGTTAATTCCAGTGCCGGACGAAATCGGTTTCCAAATAAATTGTCACACACACACACACACACACACACACACACACATATATATATATATATATATATATATATATATATATATATATATATATATATATATGTGTGTGTGTGTGTGTGTATGTGTGCGTGTATAGATATTTTTCCTATGACTACAGAGTAGAGTGATGGATGGTTCAAGTGCGCTATTTTGAACCCTTGTTTACTGGAGGCGTTTGTAGCTCAGTTAGTAGAGTAGAGTTACGTTAAGACTTTTTCTACGATGTCCCATGTTCGTGTCCTGCACGATGCTCATTTTCTTTATTCACTTACGTGGTTGGTTGTTCGATTTGCTACACAGAGAAATAAGCGATCCCCAATTAATTCATAACACTAAGTCATAGACGCTCAATGAAAGCAAATTAATGAGATGGTTCCTGTAGCCCCACCCGAAATAGGCTGTGTATGCGTAGAGGACTTCATGTATGGTATCACCAATTTTTAGAGGTTCAAGAAAGTGCGTAGTTCGATTTTGAAAGTATTTAGGATATTTTTAGATTATATTTCAGATAGTGTTCTGGAGAATTTAGATTTTTTACAGAATTTTTTGCTTCAATCTTGGATCAAAAAATCAAAACACGTTTGCAACGATATCTTTGCCCGACAGCAACATGAAACAGATAATATACATTCATTATTAGAAACCACCAATCAAAACTTTTAACATTGTCTGCATCATTTTAGGTTTCTTCAGTTTTCAAGTTGGTCTGGCTGGCTGGCTATCTATCTATGTATTACGCGCCCAGGTCGCATAAATGAAGCTTGAGTGCTGAAAATTTAAAGTGGGGGGATTAAACAATAGAATTTTTGTCGAGGGAGAACTCAGTTTGAAATCTAAATTTATACTTAATTGGTCTGCAAGTTAGTGTTTGACAGGATCTACGTTTGGCTAATATGTATACGCAACATCTATCTATCTATCTACTTCGATTGAAACCCGCCTTGATTTTTTCCAGTCATAAAACCATGAAATAGAAATTCCTTCAGGACACTGTGTCATAAGGCGTTGCGTAATACAATATCCAGAGACCCAGATGTAATGAAAACCACTTCTAAGACATTGATAAGACACAACTTAGAATACAATAGCTAGCCAGAAATATGAGATATGAAATGGGAAGATTATATTGTATACTGTGGGAGTTCAGAGAAATTTTACTGGATCATAGATGATAGGGATGATTTGAGTTTTAAGGAAAGATTGGTAAAACTGGGGCTTGCAGCCGTACTTGAAAGTAGACTGTGCGGAGATTTAATAAGAACTTTCGAGATATTAGATAATTATAATAAATACAGTAAAAAACTTTACTCTGTCTCATAGAACAAATAATGTAATAGTAGGCCCGAATAAATCTATGGATCTCTTAAAAGCAGTTGTAACAGCTTTGAAAAAAGTATTGATAAATTTCGAGAAAATGTCACAAAATGGATTAAATGGTTAGTATTGGGAACTCTCTGAGGGAATCTTTAAAAGAATTTGAGTTATTTAGTACACAGTATAATAAGCTAATGTTTGATGAAGCAATTTTGATTCGCTCTTGAGATTTTTTAATGTTGATAAGACAATGTATCATAATGAAATGCCCATAGGGGCAGTATAGATATATTAATAGATAGAAACTACATGAAAGCATTAATAACTAATCCAAATATTTTGAATTCAAGGCAGAGAAGTAAGCAATCCCTAATTAATTCAAAACACCAAGTCAGAGAGGCACAATGAAAGCAAATTACTGGAACAATCACGACAAAGGCATTTTTCCCTCAAAATATTTTACTTTCAAATTTTAGATTTCCAAAAAACAAATCAACGAAAAAAACAAAACAAAAAAAACAATAACAAAAACGAACCCAAAATGACGGCGGCAAATTGCAAGAAGATGACAATATATGAATTATAATATGAATTTTTGCTCATCAAAGTCCGCCAGGGTAAAGGCTCAGTCCCACCAAAATAACAGACTAATAAAAGACCTGATTAATTTCTGACATGGTCAGATTATCTTTTGTTTTACATTGTTTCTTTCGTTGTGTGTTAGGTAACGATATGATAGACAAATAGATATATGAAATAGATAGATAGATAGATAGATAGATATGTATATACTAAAATATACAGAGTGATAGATATGGGCAGAGATAGATAAATAGATAGATGATAACAGACTGTGATTGTGTTTTCATATCATTTTCAGCTTGTCTTTTTCCAGTAAACGTTCGGTGGCCACGAGGCACTTCGCGCGAGTGCAAGCCCCGACGTAAAAGTTGCCGATGAATAAGGTTTATATCCACGTTTTGAAAAGAATTCCACCAGGAAATTCCGATCGTTCCCAGATAAAAGATTCCATTCCATGAAGATGTGGCTGATGTAAATTGCGTCGAAGAATTTCTGACCGCCACGGATAATCCTTCCTTCATTCCCTTCGACATCGATGACCATAATCGCTTTTTTCCGAGGCATCAAATCGATGAGGTCATCTAACATCATTGTTGTTTTGTTCTTTGTCTTGTATCTTTTTTTGTCTAATGCTTTCAGATTTTGACCGGCGTTTACCAGTCTGGACATACCGAGATTTGAAACCCCAGCGGTTAGCTGTAGCGTTTCATATTTATCGGATAGAGGTCTTGTCACAAGGGTAATGAGTCGTTCGAAATGGTTAATTACGATAGATTGGTGAAATTTTTCAATGTTAATATCCATCGCTTCTACAGCAAGTGCTGGTCTTCGGAGGTTAGCGGCCAGAAGGCCCCACATTCCTAAATTGGCTCCAATGTCAAGAACCCCGTAATCCGGATTTGCAACGAGAATATTTTGAAGACTCTGTGAAATATGGTTCTCCCAAGTTCCTGATCGTCGAATCTCGTTAGTGATGTATTCGTTCGGATTGTCATGAACGCAGATAGGTATTTTCCCGAGGATCGTACTTATTGGAATGCATTGAACGGGTGGACGAATTTGCTGACTGTAGTTCAGCACGTATTGAGACTTGATTGCACTGGGTGAATAAGGTACCGAAGCATAGTTTAATATAATAGGTACTTTACTGGAGCATTGCATTTGTGAACAATCTCTACTTCGGATATGATTAAGTGCTAGAAGGAACATTAACGAGAATCCGAAGATAACAAAGAAAATTACGAGATAGTTTTTCATGATGTTCGTACGAATGCGCAACAAAAATAGACACACAATCCACAAGTAAAAAAGAAAGAATGAAATAATGAAAATACTTGGTGCATAAAGTGCGTGTTCTGATTGGCTGTTGGTCGTCATAGTAATAGTCTAGTGCAGAAAAAAAGAACACTATGACTTATGAACAAAAGCTGGTTTATATCATTCAAAAAAAAAGGAAACATCTGATTGGAATTGCAAAACCACTGTGGGCCTCATCAGGCGAATCTGAATTCGCCTGACGAGGCCCAGAGAGGGCAGAGACATAAACTTGTTTGTGAAGCGAGCCCACATCCTATTATATATTTCCAGCTCTACCCTAAAACAACTTGACTTTTGAAGTATAAAGTTGATTGTATCGATCACTCTATGAAATAAATCCATCACATATCAGACATTGCTTTATTTTATGCTATATTGCTAATCTGATCGGTACCATACACACACACACACACACATATATACATATACATATATATATACATACATATTTATATATATATATACATATGTATATATATATATATATATATACATATGTATATATATATATATATACATATGTATATATATATATCTATATATATCTATATCTATCTATCTATCTATCTATATATATATGTATATATATATATATATACATATATATATATATATATATATATATATACATATATATATAGATAGATAGATAGATAGATAGATAGATATAGATATATATAGATATATATATACAACCCAGGCAAACACCCTGACCAGCAGGTAACCCCTACATCAACTCACACACACACTCTACCAAAAAATGAGGAAAGCCCCCTACCACTAAATATGGAAGGGGAGTTAGAAAACCTGATTCCAACACTAGTAAGCAGTTTAGAAAACTTACTAAAACACTACTACACACCATCAAAATACTAAACTGAACAACCCTCACCACACAGAACACTAATACACACAACTCCTACCATTAATATCCTCACACCCACATCTTAGCAACATTCAATAATGGAAGCTTCAAAGTCACTTAGACCCATAGGAAAAACTTCACCTTAGCCTGTTATAACCCCTGTTCAACTCATAGCCTAAACATTTTCAGTAACTTTTAAGGTTGATACCTATGTAGCTCCATAACCCCACCACCCCTCCTACACTACCCCAAACATACCAGAAAATCCACCTCCACAACACTACCCCCCACCTTGACACACTCTGCCCTCCCCAAGGCAAACTGCTGCTGCTTTACCAAAATCCCAATACCTGCTGGTCATTCTTACATTCAGCAGGAGGCATCTAGTAGCCCTGACAACAAAACTTACCCACAATGCACAGTCCCTAGCAGTGGACTCTGGTTCCACATGGTACATTTTAATCCACACTCACACAACACGCACCACTGACGATGGGAGAAATCCCGAAACATGTATGGACTATTGACATATAAGGATTAATAAACCTTACCACCAAAAACTTCACTCCCGAGTCTGTCTCACTCTCTAAAGTACACATTATATATATATATATATATATATATATATATATATATATATATATATATATATATATATATATATATATCGTGCGTGTATCCAAAGTCAGATATTCATTTTTCAACATAATCCCCATCCTTGCCAATAATTCATTTTTGAATATCAATCACATAAATCGAACATTATACAGGGAAAACTCCAGATCAAAATTCAGCTAGGTGTCAGGCTACGGGATTATTTTTCCGTCCCTCGTACGTACAATTGACTGCCCAGCAGTGTCGGGTTTAGTGATTTTGGTGAAATCCTATATTATATATAAAGAATTAGGACGCTTTGTTTTAAAAGTTACACCAGAATACCAAACAAATGTTCCAAAAACTCACGCCAAAACGTACCAAATTATCGATAAAAGTACCATACGAAAAAGAAACTTCTCAAATAATAATAAATCAAAAGAAATAAATTAAAAGAATTTAACCGAACTTCATTCAATCATGACATACTCGTTCAAAAGGTATATCTGGCTTCTTTAAATCTCCTGCGGGTTTAAAATTGAAATAAACACACGCTCTCCTTTACTCACGATCCAGTTGATAGCAATCATATTCTAATTTTCTCTGCCCGTCTGTCTCTGTCTGTCTCTGTCTCCAGGCGCACCTCGACATATTTTGGGGCTACAACTTAGAAAAATTTGCATGCGTACACCACAGGGATTCATTTATGCAATCTACGGTTATTGTGAATACATTTTCCTCAGACACCGTGTTATGTCCGTGGGAGTATTATTTTCTATTTTTTCAATGATAGTTAAACTAGCGTCCGTGGCAAAATTGTGGCCGGGTGGGCAAAAGTGTAGTTCTACGAGAAGCGGGCTTCGATTGTTTTGTGATTTAATATTTTCTACCTCCAAACATGCCCAAGCAAATTATGAATTGAAAATCAAGAATAATAATATCTACTAGAGCAACAGAGGATATCAACAGGGGCAATAAAACCCAATGCCAAAATACCAAGGTCAAGATAAGAACTACCCCCGAGATAACTACTAAGCTTCCTTGCAGAGATGACTCCTAGATCAAGCTCCCACATTCTACTATATATATATATATATATATATATACATATATATATATATATATATATATATACATATACATATATATATATATATATATATATATATATATATATATATATATATATATATAGATAGATAGATAGATAGATAGATAGATAGATAGTAGAATATGGATTCGCTACACTAACTAGCTCATGTTTCTACCCTCTCCAGGCCTCATCAGGAAAATGATTATCAATGTTTTTGTATTCTAGTCTTGGGGAATTTGTTAAGAAGGTTGTGAGTGTGGTAGTGATATATATATACACACATCTGCTGTTACATGTTAACTGCCCAACAAAGGATTTTTATCTCCAATCTGCTTCCACGATGAACGTGAATGTGTAAATCTCTGTCGTATCTCCCTGGCAAACTTTTCTGTGTCTGGTTATTCTTACAGCTACCCTGGGTACCAACCAGTCGACCTTTTGCCCCATCTATTGTTTATTCATATTGATTATATCTTATACTAAGTTTAGAAGTTGCAGTTTACGTATTAAGATACAGATTTTTTTTCATGTAAGCGTATATCTGCACGCATGCCTATGTGTATGTGTGTGTGTGTGTGTGTGTGCGTGTGCGTGCGCTATGTTATTGTGTTCTAAACGACAAAAGGTGTATACACTGTACATTCAACTGCGACGTACGTCAGTTGCTCAATAAATGGCTAAATTTCTCCTCAAGACCGAATTCAAATCGATTAACAGCGTTTGTATGGAATTGAGCGACCCAGAGAGAGAGAGAGAGAGAGAGAGAGAGAGAGAGAGAGAGAGAGAGAGAGAGAGAGAGAGAGAGAGAGAGAGAGTATTTGTATGTATATATTCATAACTATTATATTTTGGACAGTATTTTTTGTTTTATTTTTGATGCGACCATTTCTTTTGTTTCAGAAATTATAACAGGGATTAGCTTTAAAACTCGATTGGAAATGAATAGTTTTATTACAGACACAAATGTAAACAAACTCTGTCAAAAAATGTATATGCAACATCACAGTTTTGAAACAGAGTCTGTTCTCATTCATGTTTCTAGACTGACATTGAGAGACAGAGAGAGAGAGAGACAGAGACAGACAGAGAGAGAGAGAGAGAGAGACAGAGATAGAGAGAGAGAGAGAGAGAGAGAGAGAGAGAGAGAGAGAGAGAGAGAGAGAGAGATTAGGTGAAAAGAAAGAAGAAAAAAATAAAGAAAGGGGCATAGAAAGGTAACCCGGGTCGAGACGAAGTGAACGGTCGCCGTCCGTGTTATGTATACCGGATAGCTTTAAACATCTCTAATAAGATGTTACGAGTGTGTCAAGTGAAGTATTGCAACTTCTTTCCTTTCCTTTTGCGTCACACTACGTCATAATATTCCCTTTTTTTTTTAGATCAATTCTCCAAATGAAAAAAAAAAGAAGAAAAGAAATTATAAGAAAAATGAGAAGAAGATTCTACATTGTTTATAACTAATGTATCCAATTCACACATACATTCAAAACTTTTCCATTTTCCCCCAAAATAATGTGGCATTTCAGACAATATTTTTTTCTTCATTTTTCTTGCATGATGATTTTTCTTGTTTTGGACGGTTTAACGGGATTAACTTGATATGTCTATCGGAAACAAATAGTTTTATTACAGAAACAGTTGTTGCTGAAAATTGTGTAAACTACATCGTTGTTTTTTTGGGTTTCTTAAACTGTGTCTGTTATTTTTCTTATTAAATTCTCACAAAACTATTGTTCGGGATTAGTTTGCAGTAAAAGCGTATTGAAATAATATCGCCAAAAGTAACACAGACATCAGAAAGGATATATACTCTTCCATAATTTTTTGGATTGAACCTTTGCCTGTCCAAGGCATTTTCAACGAATTTACTGATATGTTCAACAAACAATTAATTACATACTACCATGTATATGGTTAATGAAATCATCATCATCATCATCATCATCATCATCATCATCATCATCATCAGTCGTTCAATGTCCGTCGTTGGACATTGACCATCCCCATGATTCGCCACATTTCTTTATCATGGGCATGACGCCAGTACTTTCTGAATTTGTCTAGCTCGTCCCTCCATCTAATATTCTGCCGGCTTCGGTTTCTCATGTGATCTCGGGGGATCCCTGCCGCAAGTCACGATGTCCATCGGTTGTCCGCCTGGGCAGCCCACCGCCATTTGAGTTTTTTAATGGATTCTACGAAATCTCTGACTCTTGTCTTTTCCCGGATGTACTGTGCTGTTTTGTGGTCTCTCCATGTGAGGCCCAGCATGGTTCTTTCATGTGCACGTTACATAGGATGGCAAGCCTTTGGCAGAGCAATAATAATAATAATAATAATAATAATAATAATAATAATAATAATAATAATAATAATAATAATGATAGGTGAAAGAGAGAGGAGACGTTAGCTGAGGACCTGAGGAGACTTATTGTCACTCAGCCTTCAGCGATAACCACTGGGCAACCGGTGTGAAACTGTAAATCGCAGAATTACTGCGACCTATGAGTACTAGGAGAGGAGGGCTGGAGACTTGAGGAGACTTGCTGTCACTCAAACTCCAGCGGTTACCACCAGGCAACTGGTGTGAGATTCCAAATAATAATAATAATAATAATAATAATAATAATAATGATAATGATAGCCAACTGGAAAGCACCGGGTCCCGACGGGATCCATGGGTATTGGTTCAAAAAATTCACCACGTTACACGGCAGACTCACTCACCTACTCCAAAATTGTCTAAACGAAGGCAAAGCACCAGAATGGATGACTAAAGGCAGAACCACCCTCATCCAAAAAGACCCAGAAAAGAGGAACATAGCAAGCAACTATAGACCAATCACGTGCTTACCACTTATGTGGAAAATCCTGACCGGGCAAATAGCAGAGAGAATATACATGTCAATGGATAGAAGCGGACTACTACCAGAAGAACAGAAAGGGTGTAGGATAGGAACCAAAGGGGCAAACGATTTACTCTACATAGACCAGATGATCTTAAGAGAAGTGAGGAAAAGGAGAAAGAATATCGCAATGGGATGGATTGATTACAAAAAGGCATACAATATGATTCCACATAGCTGGATACTCGAATGCCTTAGAATGTTCAAAATTAGCGAACCGGTGGTTAAACTCATTGGTAATTCGATGGAAGACTGGAAAGTAGATTTGACAGCCGCAGGGGACAAACTAGCAGAGGTAGGGATAAAAAGGGGAATCTTCCAAGGAGACTCGTTGTCCCCACTATTATTTGTTCTAACAATGATACCGCTTAACAGAATCCTGAAAAACAGCAAAGGATACCACTTCTCTAAAACAAAAGGAAATGTCAACCACCTAATGTACATGGACGATATTAAATTGTTCGCAAAAAACAGGGGAGAGCTTGAGACTCTGTTCAACGAAGTAAGGGAATATAGTGAAGACATAGGAATGGAGTTAGGAATAGAAAAATGCGCCATCATGGTGATGCACAAAGGAAGGCTTTCAATGACTGAGGGAATTGAACTCCCGGACAACAGCAAGATTAGGGCATTGACCGCACAAGACCGATACAAGTACCTAGGTGTCCTTGAATGTGACACGATAAAACGGGAAGAGATGAAGGAGAAAATAAAGAGAGAATACCTGAGAAGGATAAGGAAAATATTAGAAACCAAATTAAACAGCAGAAATCTAATAAAAGGAATGAACACCTGGGCTGTGTCAGTAATTAGGTATACAGGACCATTCCTAGGATGGACAAAGGAAGAGCTCCAATCAATGGATAGGCGAACAAGGAAACTTATGACGATGCATAAAGCATTACACCCTAGGGATGATACAGATAGACTATACGTTAAGAGAAAAGAAGGTGGTAGGGGGCTCATCAGCATAGAAGATTGTGTCCAGAGAGCTAAAACAGTCCTAGAAAGATATGTGCAAACAAATAGTGAAGAAATCATAAAGAGCGCGAGAGATAGTGCAACAAACAATAAAGTAGAAAACAATGGAACAGTACAGCAAACAAGAAAAGAAAGATGGGAAGGGAAAAAATTGTACGGCGAGTTTAAAAGACAGATACAAGATATAGCAGACGAGAAATCATGGACGTGGTTACGAAAGGGGAACCTTAAGAGAGAAACAGAATCGCTCATCATGGCAGCCCAAAACAAAAGCATAAGGACAAACTACATAAAAGCAAAAATCGACAGAAAACAGACAAACAGCAAATGCCGCATGTGCGGTGAAAGAGATGAGACAGTAAACCACATAACTAGTGAATGTAGTCAACTCGCCCAGAAGGAGTATAAGCATAGACACGATAGAGTAGCAACGATGATACACTGGGAACTAAGCAAACGAATGGGATTCAACCAGGTGGAAAAGTGGTATCAGCACAAGCCAGAGGCAATCTTGGAGAATGACAACCACAAACTACTGTGGGACTTTGACATCCAAACTGACCACCTCATCCAGGCAAGAAGACCGGACTTAGTAATAGTAGACAAAAAAAAGGAAGGCCTGCCAAACAGTAGACGTTGCTGTACCTGCAGACCATAGAGTAAAAAAGAAGGAGGGTGAAAAAAGGGAAAAATACCAGGACCTAGCAAGGGAGTTAAGGAAGATGTGGAACATGAGAACCAGGGTAGTACCGGTCATAGTGGGAGCACTAGGAACTGTCCCCAAAACGCTGAGGGAGAGACTGGAGGAGATCGGGATTAGGGGGAGGATAGAGACCGTACAGACCACAGCACTACTGGGAACTGCACGGATACTGAGGAAGGTGCTAGAGATATAAGTACTGCAACGAATTGTAGCTCTGTCATGATATGCGAAAGAGGGAGGAGACGTTAGCTGAGGACCTGAGGAGACTTATTGTCACTCAGCCTTCAGCGATAACCACTGGGCAACCGGTGTGAAACTGTAAATCGTAGAATTACTGCGACCTATGAGTACTAGGAGAGGAGGGCTGGAGAATTGAGGAGACTTGCTGTCACTCAAATTCCAGCGGTTACCATCAGGCGACTGGTGTGAGATTCCAAATAATAATAATAATAATAATAATAATAATAATAATAATAATAATAATAATAATAATAATAATAATAATGTTTTCTTATTCATTCAATTTATTTGCAGGTCTATTACCCGTATACAGGCATCAGATTGTAGGTGGATAATTAAAATATATTTTTGTCTGTATTTTTGGTGACTCATGCGTTCCGTATAAAATCCACCTGTTGTAATGACTGATTCGACATAACAACGAATTTCTTAAAAATTTCTCTTGAGTTTCCAGGTTGTCATAATAACTGCAGTCAACAATATTTGGACGACAAGTTGAAAAAGAAGTTAAAAAAAAAAAAAGATTTAACCTAGAATTTGTTATGATTCAAGGAAAGCAACTCTTTTTTTTTCAATTAAAGAGTTATTTCTCTTGGTAGAATCACATTGAAAAAAATGTTATTCTACCATTTTGAATATTTGCCTTTTGAAAATAAACGAACAAATTATAAACGCGTAGAAGAAAATACGCACTGCAATACAGTTATTGTGAATACATTTTCCTCAGACACGCTGTTATGTCCGTGGGAGTATTATTTTCTATTTTTTCAATGATAGTTAAACTAGCGTCCGTGGCAAAATTGTGGCCGGGTGGGCGAAAGTGTAGTTCTACGAGAAGTGGGCTTCGATTGTTTTGTGATTTAATATTTTCTACCTCCAAACATGCCCAAGCAAATTATGAATTGAAAATCAAGAATAATAATATCTACTAGAGCAACAGAGGATATCAACAGGGGCAATAAAACCCAATGCCAAAATACCAAGGTCAAGATAAGAACTACCCCCGAGATAACTACTAAGCTTCCTTGCAGAGATGACTCCTAGATCAAGCTCCCACATTCTACTATATATATATATATATATATATATATATATATATATATATATATATATATATATATATATATATATATATATAGATATATAGATAGATAGATAGATAGATAGATAGTAGAATGTGGATTCGCTACACTAACTAGCTCATGTTTCTACCCTCTCCAGGCCTCATCAGGAAAATGATTATCAATGTTTTTGTATTCTAGTCTTGGGGAATTTGTTAAGAAGGTTGTGAGTGTGGTAGTGATATATATATACACACATCTGCTGTTACATGTTAACTGCCCAACAAAGGATTTTTATTTCCAATCTGCTTCCACGATGAACGTGAATATGTAAATCTCTGTCGTATCTCCCTGGCAAACTTTTCTGTGTCTGGTTATTCTTACAGCTACCCTGGGTACCAACCAGTCGACATTTTGCCCCATCTATTGTTTATTCATATTGATTATATCTTATACTAAGTTTAGAAGTTGCAGTTTACGTATTAAGATACAGATTTTTTTTCATGTAAGCGTATATCTGCACGCATGCCTATGTGTATGTGTGTGTGTGTGTGTGTGTGTGTGTGTGTGTGTGTGTGTGCGTGCGCTATGTTATTGTGTTCTAAACGACAAAAGGTGTATACACTGTACATTCAACTGCGACGTACGTCAGTTGCTCAATAAATGGCTAAATTTCTCCTCAAGACCGAATCCAAATCGATTAACAGCGTTTGTATGGAATTGAGCGACCCAGAGAGAGAGAGAGAGAGAGAGAGAGAGAGAGAGAGAGAGAGAGAGAGAGAGAGAGAGAGAGAGAGAGAGAGAGAGAGAGATTAGGTGAAAAGAAAGAAGAAAAAAATAAAGAAAGGGGCATAGAAAGGTAACCCGGGTCGAGACGAAGTGAACGGTCGCCGTCCGTGTTATGTGTACTGGATAGCTTTAAACATCTCTAATAAGATGTTACGAGTGTGTCAAGTGAAGTATTGCAACTTCTTTCCTTTCCTTAAAGAACATGTTGGAAATTTCAAACTCAGTGGAATAAGTACGTTTTAAAAACGGAAGCTCAGCAAAACCTTCAGTGAATCGCCCCCTCCTCCTCCTCCTCCGCAAATAACCCCCAAAACAACGAAAAAAGTGGGTCCAGACAAAATCTCAATGGAAAAATATTTGGTTGGGCTTGATATTCGGTTCAGTGGACTAGTGTGTTTCATAGAAAAAAAAAACAAACAATTTTCCTTCGCAGATTTATCTACTTGGAGTGAATATCACCACTTCTTCCAGAAAAGGTATGAATGCTAAAACATCTTTCTTTCTAACCAAAATGAAAAAAGCTCAAAGCGTTCATAAGAAAGGAAAGCGAGAATGAGGGGACAAAGAAAGAGGAATATTTTAAAATCTTTTTTTGCGTCACACTACGTCATAATATTCCCTTTTTTTTTTTTTTTTTTAAATCAATTCTCCAAATGGGGGAAAAAAAAAGAAGAAATTTTAAGAAAATGAGAAGAAGATTCTAACAAATTATAAACGCGTAGAAGAAAATACGCACTGCTGAGTGAGGTAAAGAGCCGAAAAAGCCCCCCCCCCCCGCAGCGATGATTGAACCCACTCTCACTTGAATTATGGCCATGTGTTTATAATATCTTTTGTAACATTTGTCAAGGAGATTGACAGTTAGATACTAACTATCGAGTAGTCTCATTATTCATTTTTTTTGGGAATTGCGTAACAAATCTACGTTCATTCCGGTAGGACATAACAAAATGCGTTGTGTTTTTGTCATTTTTTTGAGTAGAATTCAATTGCAAAAATACTTGAATTCCACCGTATTTTGACGGCGAGGGTAAACTAGTTTACGTACGTCTTGATAACTTTGTACATCAAACAGTTTTAAGTCTGAATATAGAATCAGGAATTTTCTGGCTAGAGTAATAAATAAAGAGGATTCCGCTTAATAGGAACAACGTTTTTTAGAACCAGCCGCCCAATTGGACCAATCTTGTAAGAAACGATCATTGTTGATTTGATTCGTTCATATTTTGACAAAGCGTCAGTGCTACCGAAATTTTGAATAAAATCTGATAGAATTATTAGAATACATTCTTTAGTGCTCAAAACATCCAGATATTTTTGGCTCATGACTCTAATTTTCAAAAATAAGGAAAGGTAGAAAGAAGGAATCTAAGTCGTTGTGGTATTTATACGAGTTGTATCCTTTGGAAAAAAACCCCAAACAAAACAAAACAACAACAGGGTGTTTTTTGCTTAAAAATTATCAAGTTGTTCGGTAAATCGTCACAGCCGGTTATTCGGGCCAATGCAGTCGTATAAGCCGGAATCCAATGGCCTCTAATCCGTCTTTAATTTCATTTCATTAGGGCTAGTCCAAGCTTTTATAGGGCCCTGAGCAGATTTTGATTTGACCCCTAACGCCCTTTGAACCCTCATCACTTTTGGGGACCCTCTAATGGCCACGAGGCTCCAAGAAGCCACTTACTCTGCTTATGCCTGGGGTCAGCTCTGATTTTATTTCATTTTAGCATCTAAATCGGCGTTACTCAACTTCTTCCTTATATCACCCTTTTGGTTATTTTTGAAAGATCTATCACACCCTCCCTCCGTTTCAAATAAACTTTCGCTCCATCGGGGGCGATATTACCCTCCTTAATTATAACTACTTATCATTATCTCATATTTTTTCATCTACGACAGTATAACGAAACAGCGTAAATGGTGTATTTGGAATTTAATTTCCTGATATTCCAATGAATATTGGAACGATGCCGTTTGTATATAATGGAAGTAAATAATCATATAATATTTTTCTCCACACAGGATTATAACTCAGACCTACTTTAGACTATCTAGTGACAATGAAGTCCAAGGCCAACCAGTGTACGTCCATGAATTTCAGTTATTTTGAGTTTAATACAAAATGAATATAAATATTTTAGTTAATAATACCTTGCGTTAACCCTCCAAATTACAGTGTAGACTCAGGTTAAAGCTTTAGGTATACTGTCAGTAAAGCTGTGGGAACTTATTAGTATATTTTGGTATTAATTTGAAATATGACAATATTTGATGCTATTAATGGATTATCCCGATTATTTAATGGATTATCACTGGTATATGTGTTTATATATATATATATATATATATATATATATATACATATATATATATATATATATATATATATATATATATATATATATATATATATATATATTTGTGTGTGTGTGTGTGTGTGTGTGTGTGTGTAACATATAATCCCGTACTATTATCCGACACAATAGATTTAATATTCACATGAACACTCAATAGAAGTGACATAAGTTTGATATTAGCTCCATATTAAAATAATAGCTGGAAAGGGGGTGTTGTTTGATCAACACTACTGGGGTGCTATGTTAATACAACTCTTTTATTTTTAAAATACCTGAAATGGTTACATGGTAAACAACTGATGATCCCAACAAAAAAAAATGCACATTAATAATAATAAAGTATTTGTAAAATAGGGAAAAAAGACCGAAGAAAAAGAGAAGGAAAAAGAAATGCCCCCCACCCCTCCAAAAAACTTTGGGAAGTTTTTTTTAATGTTTAAAGCCGAAAAGCTTTCTAGACTATATATGTATATATATATATATATATATATATATATAATTGATTATTTTTTCATTCACAGACAGATGTTTCGTTGTATTACAACTCTCCAGTGTGGCTATAGACTATCCAACGTACCATCCCGTACCATGAGGTACGATCGAAACCTTTGCTTCGGAGGCTAGCATTTTACCCCTGTCCTACGCAGAACTTGACAGTCTAGTGGACCGAATTTAAGTGATATATTTTACATGTGCAAAATTCCCAATCCACCAAAGTGCTCTATTCCAGAGTTGGAAGAGCACTGCTTACAGTGCACGAGTTGCCTAAACTAAAGAGTGCTCAACCCTGGAGAAGGAAGCGTTAATCATAGTAATAAGTAATAATTGTGTCATCCAGACAGCTGTTTCGTTGTATTACAACTCTTCAGTGTGGCTATAGACCATCCAATATCCTAACCAGTACCGCGAGGTTGGATCGAAACCTTCACTATATATATGACAGATTTGATCTGTTTTGGATTTTTAATCTCAGTGCTCAATATTTAATACCATGAATAGAGCTATTAATTTAAGAAAATAGGAACCGAAATATATGCACATTTTGTTAGACTTTAGTGGTAAATTTGGTGTTGTTATCGTGGTTATGAAACGGGAAAATGTTTTGCCCATTTGACAGCGATGATCTTAGATATATAAACATATATTGTGTTTGGTATGAGTAAAAACCAGTTTTCAAGTACGTGATCAAGCTCTTCTTGATTTGCGACTTAGGTTTACGACTCAGAGAACGAAATCATGTTCAGACCAGACTTGAATAGGTTAACAGCGTGAGTAAGGAATTAAGTGACTCGAAGAGTGAGTGGTTAAAGAGAGATAGACAACGTTCCCAAGAGAGAAAGAAAGTTGTGATCCTAATAAGAAGGGGTATTATTATGCGTGTGTGTGTGTGTGTGTGTGTGTCAGTATGAAATGACAATATCAAAAGGTTGACTGCACAAATGATTTATTTCGAATTAACTAGTGTCCATACTGATACACACACACACACACACATATATATATATATATATATATATATATATATATATATATATACATATATATATATATACATATATATATCAAAAATATGTATTTTGGTAGTAATTTTTCTTTCAAACAAGTTTCATTAAACACGATGGATAGTCTCTGCAGATTCAACCCTTTAATATCTTTTTTCAAAAATTAACTTTTTTCGTCTGAGAAAAGTAAATAATGATAAAAATGTCATATATATACGTAGACTAGAAAGCTTTACAGTTTTAATCATTAAAAAAAAACTTCTACAAAATTATTTTGAGTCACTTCAGTCACTTATTTCCCAATATTCGTCTATGCAATTTATTAAATTTTCCTCTGTTTTTCCTCTGTTTTACTTATACTTTGTTATTATGGTACTATGTATAGATTGTCTCTTGTTGGGATCACCAGTGGTTTACCATGTAACGGTTTCGGGGATTTTAAAAACAATATATATGTGTGCAACCGATAACTTAGTCACTTCAACGTAGCATCGCTCTTAAGCACTGAACTAAACAGCTCGACGGAAAGGTGAAGGTCAAAATAACTGTTTCCTTCACACTCCTCTCATCTTCTTCATTCACTGCGCATGTCTGCACTATTTGTTTTTAACGCCGAAAATTATATTATTAAGAAATGGATATATAATCCAACAGAATATTCATGATTGCGTTATTATATTTTAACTCTATTTGCATTGACCTCCCGTTATTACACTTGGTGTAGACAGCGTGAATAGAATAAACAATTGAAAAAATGGGACTGCTGCAGGAATATTCTATTTACGTTGTATAGGCCAAGCGGCTCATTCTCCGTGTAATCATCATCAGTCTTTAATCGTCCGTCGTTGGACATCAACCTTCCCTGGGATCCGCCACAATTCTCTATCATGGGTTTCGCAGGGCCAGTATTTTCTTAATTTGTCTAGTTCATCTCTCTATTCTGTCGGCCTCAGTTTCACATATGATCGCTGGGGATCCATGTTGTGAGTCGCGATGTCCATCGGTTGTCTGTCATTCTTGCAACATTTTTTTGATGGATTCTATGATGTCTCAGACTCAAATTTTCTTCCTGATATATTGTGCTGTCTTACGATCTCTCCATGTAAGGTTGAGCATGATTCTCTCATGTGCACGTTGCATGCTTCTCAGTTTGCGGATCTGTTTCTTGGTTAGGTTCCGTATTTCAGCTCCATAAGTGACTATTGGGAGGATGCATTGGTTGTATACTCTTCTTTTTAGGATTATTGGGATCGTCTGGTTTTTGAAAGATGAACTTGCTCTGCCGAAGGTTTGCCATCCTTGAGTGATAATTCGCTTGATTTCCACTTCTTTTGAGGATCTCAGGGAAATTCGTTGTCCTAGGTAGAAGCAGTGGGTTACTTTACCCAGTTTTGCATCTTCGATTTTGACAGTTATGTCCTCATTCTCGATGTGATTGTTGCACATGAATTTTGTTTTACTGACATTCACGTGTAGGCCGACTTTTTTGCTTTATTCGTTCACTTCATCTAGCATTGGTTGGAGGTCGTATAGGTTCTCTGCGAAAAGGACGATGTCGTCTGCAAATCGGAGGTTGCTCAGATATTCGTCGTCTGTTTTGATTCCTCTATTCTCCCTGTCCAGGTTTCGGAAGATCATCTTGAGACAGGCTGTGAGAAATTCAGGTGAGCAGGTATCACCTTACCTTACTCCTTTTTCGAGCTGGAAGGGTTCACTCTTTACGTAGTCCGATGAAGGAGTTGCTGTGATTGTATATATGTTGGAGTACTTTGACGTATACAGGGTCTACACCTTGTAGGATGATGGCATTCATAACCACAGGAATTTCTGCAGAGTTGAATGTCTTCTCGAGGTCTATAAATGCTACAGTGAGTGGCATTTTGTATTCTACTGCTTTTTCTTTCAACTGATTCATTGAATGGAGATGGTCTATGGCCGAGTAACTTCTGAATCCATCCTGTTTCCGTGGTTTGTTTTCATCTTGTATTTTAGTGATCCGGTTGGTGATGATTTTTATGAAAAGTTTGTATATGCAAGTAGGCTTATAGGTCTGTAGTTATTGAAGTCTTTGGGGTTTCCTTTTTTATGTAGAAGCATTATGATTGCCATGTTCCAGTCTTCCGGGACTTTACTCTGTTTTATACACAAGTTGAATAGAATAGTTTGCTAGCTTTTTGTTGATGCTCTTTCCAACTTTTTTGAGTAGAGCGATGGTGATGTTATCTGGTCCATGGGCTTTCCTTTTTTTTGTTTGTTTGATGATTGGCTTTACCTACCATGGTGTAATTTCTAGGAAGTCCTCGAACTGATTGTCAGCGTCTTGTGTATTCAAGTCATTGTTTTGCTGCCCGTGTTTTGAAGAATACAGTTCTTGGTAAAATTTTTGGGTACGTTCGGCAATTTTGTCTCTGTCTGTTGTTATTTTTCCGTTTTCTTTGAGTATGCTAGCTATTTGTTTCTGTCCTATACTGAGAGCTTTGTTTATTGCTTTAAATCCCCAACGTTTTCAAGAGTGGTTTCGATGATTGCTGTCGTATACCTTCTTTTGTCTTCTCTTAGTTTCTTTTTTCATTTTTTGTTTAGTTCGGTCTCTTCTATTTTCTCTTTTTGTCGGCGGTTTAAGGTTTCTGCGCTTTTCAATAAGTTTCCTGGTTTCATCTGAGATTTAGCTAATGGTCTGTGTGTTTTTTGGTTCAAATATACTGGTAGCTTCTATTAGGGAGGTTGTTATTTTCTGTGGAGTTCGTTGACATCGGTGTCGTTTTCGTCGGTAAAGATATTAAATCTTTTTTTAGTTCTAGCGTGAAGGGTTGGGTGAGTTCATTTGGTACGTTTAGTGGTTGAAGTTTGGTGTGGAACATTTTCCTGCGTTCTTTATTGGTGAATCATTTCAATGAATATTTCATATAATAACCAAGTATATGTAAATCATAATGAAAAAATACTGAAGAAAATTACGTAAATTACATCAACAAATATCGGGAAATAAGAGAAAGAAGTGACACAAAAGAATTTTTGAAAACATTCTTTAATGTTCGGTGTTTAAAACTTTCTAGAATATATATATATATATATATATATATATATATATATATATATATATATATATATATATATATATATATATATATATTCAATTAAAATAGATCAACGACTTTTTTAATGGATATAATTAGTGTTCATACAAACAGAAAAACAGAATGAAAAGCAACAAGAACAAATACAGGTTTGGTTAGTCACTCAACAGACATCGTCACGTGACCAACGTCTTTTGACAGCATGCCGTGTTGGGACGAGCAATAAAATAAAAATAAAAATTGGAAAAGGTGTGATCAATGAATAAGTTATTTTTTTTCTACTTCTGGAAACTAAACATGTCTACGCACGCATAGCCAGCTAGCCAGCCAGACCAATGTGAAAACTGAAGAAACCTGTGGTGACAGTTCGGGTGACAGTTTTGATTGACGGTTCATAATAAAAGCGTTTTAGCACTGAGTGAACATCCCAAACTAAATCTTTTCCTGGCCTTCAAGGTTATGAATTTGTGAATCACTCCATTGAAATCAATGCTTTCCGCTCTCGAAAACAAGAGAGTGTGCAGCTGAACACACAGCAAAAAAACGTTTTATATTATAATTTCGGTGTTACCCTAACCCTGATGGTGTCACCTGGTGCAGTCTGCATCCCCTGCACCCCCTGTGCTCCCTAGTAGCACCACTGGAAATAAGCAAACATATATATATATATATATATATATATATATATGTGTGTGTGTGAGATAGAGATAGATAGATAGAGAGATAGAGAGAGAGAGAGGGAGAGAGAGAGAGATACATGCATTGAGACGAGAAGGAACCATATAGGTCGATATATCTAAAATTGGGACGAAAGGGATATATACATATAGAGAGAGACTCTGGTGAGTGGGGAATATATGCTAAATAAATATATCGCTTAAATTCAACCTTACTGACCGTCCAGTTCCATAGCCTAGAGGTAGGATACCGGCCTCCGGGTCTGAAGCGAAGGTTTCAATCCTGCCTCGTGGTACTGGATGGGATAATGGATAGTCTATAACCACACTGAAGAATTGTAATACAATCTATCTGTAATTGAAACAAAAACTTGGGTATAGTGTTGCTACTATAGCAATGCTCTTCCAACTCTATAATGGAGCACCCTGATGGATGGAGAATTATGCCTAAGTAAAATATGTCGCTTAATTCGGTCCTACTGACCGTCCAGTTCCGCGTAGAGCAGGGGTAGAGCAACTGCCTCTGGGTCTGAAGTGAAGGTTTCGACCCTACCTAGCTAGGCATATCGAGTCTATAGCCGCACTGAAGCGTTATAATACAATGAAACAGCTGTGTGTGGATGACACAATTATATATATATATATATATATAATTGGGAAAGCGAATAAACAATGAGAACACTTTGCCGCTACTTTGGATGCAGACATGATTGGCTTACAAAGGCTTAAGGATAGGGCACCCAGTGAAGATCAAATTCATTACAGGATTAAATTTAATCACTCCTTCCTTAACCCATGGCCCACTCATCCAAAAATATCATTGAAATTTGTTGAGAAATTTTAGGTATATTGTGTAGAGAAATAGATAAACAAGAGTGACTCCACATTCCAAACTTTTTCCTTAATATATGAATGATATAATATATGGAGAAATATTACTCAATTGAAAAAAATCGTGGATCCGTACTTAAATTTAAGCAGTTCTTCAATAACCTATGATTCGACCCTCCACTAAATGCCGTTGAAATTCATTGAGAACTTTTGGAGGTACTGTGTGGAGAAACTAACATGATTGAATAAGTATAGATATGCGAAAAAAAAAGAGGAAAACATCTCTCAATTGTGAAAAAGAAAAAAAAAATTCTTGGATCCTTCCCAAAATTTAATCGATTATTCCTCATCTAATG
Source organism: Thysanoteuthis rhombus (assembly GCA_963457665.1). Lineage (NCBI taxonomy): Eukaryota > Metazoa > Mollusca > Cephalopoda > Oegopsida > Thysanoteuthidae > Thysanoteuthis > Thysanoteuthis major. Next base: position 37,111,166 of record OY735238.1, on the reverse strand, counting down.
GACTACCGTTTCAAAAAAAAATTTAGTTCAAATGGACTGAGGTCCTTTGGAGATATTTTGTGATGAAAAAAAAAAGACAGACAGACATGAGCGAATACGTATAGCTCTTCCAACTTCGTTGGCTGAGGTGGATAAACTTCCAATTGTCAATAATAACGTTGTGAACTAAAAAGCGCAAGTCGCTAACTCCGTCATGTGGCGTTGAGCAGGTATTTTTAGAGCGGAGAAGAGATGTTGTTTTGAAAACAACTCACTGGTGGGGATCGATGGAAGAAGTACCTCATCGATCTTCGCCCTCGATTATTGGATTTGATTTGGCTCAACACGGCGCATTTGCTTTGCCTTGAAAAGAAGCTCTTTTTTCTTTTTCAACCCGCTGTATTGGAAAGAAACATATTGCCGAGATCCTACATTTGCTAAAAGTCTATATCGATTGTACTTTAAGCAAAAAAATGAAGAGAAAAGGAAAAGGAAAAATAGATGTGTCTTTGGTAAGGACTCACGATTTTTTTTTTCGGTTCGTATATCATTTGCAATACATTGCGAATGATTCACTATAGAAGTGCATTACAAATGATTTACTATAGAAGTACATTGCAAATGATTCCCTATAGAAGTACATTGCAAATGATTCCCTATAGAAGTACATTACAAATGATTTACTAAAGAAGTACATTACAAATGATTTACTAAAGAAGTACATTGCAAATGATTCCCTATAGAAGTACATTACAAATGATTTACAAATGATTCCCTATAGAAGTACATTACAAATGATTTACTAAAGAAGTACATTGCAAATTATTTACTGTAGAGAAGTATTGTTTGTGATTAATGGTAAAATATATTGCACACGATTTATTATAGAAATGCATTGCAAATGATTCACAAAAAGAAATTCATTGTAAAAGATTTACTATAGAACTACATAGCAGATGATTTACTATAGAAAAGTAATGCTTGTGATTTACTATAAAATACATTGCAGGTATTTTACTATAGAAATTCATAGTAAATGATTCACAAAAAAAATTAATTGCAGAAGATTTACTATAGAAGTACATTGCAAATGATTTACTCTAGAAGTTCATTGCAATTGATCTACTATAGAGAACATTGCTTGTGATTTACTATAGAAATGCACTGCAGGTGATTCACTATAGAAATGCATCGCAAATAATTCATTATCGAAATTCATTGCAAAAGATTTATTATAGAAGTACACTACGAATGATTAACTATAAAAATATATTACAAGAGAGACACTGCTTCTGATTTACAACGGATCTGTGTTACAAATGATTCATTGTAGAAATGCATCGGTGAGATCCCGAATTTGCAAAAAGTCAGACTAAGTTAAGAATGAAAGCGAAAGAAGATGGAGAAATCGACGAGAATCAAAAAATTACATCCACAAGTTGTTTTTAATATCCGAAGAAGAAAACTGTTTAAGTGCTTTGTCATCACGGAATCGGATTTTGGTAGATGATTAATAGGAAACGTTATACAGAGTGTGTAATTGAGGATGCAACCGGCTTTTTGACAATTTGCAATTAAAATTAATTCGAATCTAAAAACTACTTTAAAAACATGAATTACAAAAAGATGCTAATTACATCTAATACATTTTAACTTTACAATAGACTCGTCATTACAGTCAATAAATGAACAACAATAGCATTAAAATTTGAAGTCATGTAAAAAAAATTCGATCGTAGAATAAATGTGGTCAGAATAAATTCTCTATATGGCATCAGTGGCGTTTTCGACAGGAAAACATCTAAAATAGGGTGAAGAAAATCTAGAAATATCTAGATTTTGGAAAATTTAGTTGTTATAATTAAACCCGTCAAAACAAGGCCCCAAAAAACAAAAAGTAAAAAAAAAAATTGAAATAGATTCAAAAGAAAAATAATTTTAGAAGGTGTCTAGTGGAGTACTGATGCCAATTTTCAAGTCTGTAGACGAAATGGTATGACAATAAACACAAAAAAACGCACACATTTCAAAAAGGATAGAACCTTTCGTAACTTTTGATGGCTACGGTTGTTCTAAGTCGATAAACATTTTATTACATTGGTATGACATAGCTTCTACGGGAGAACAGAGAAAACTTAATTTCTTTTCCCTTTTTTTTTTTTTTTAAGATGAAAGAGAAATTCTCCGATTTCTCTCCATTTTCCAATCGGAATTTTAAACTCAGATGAGGCAATTCTTCAAAAAAGAAAAAAAAGGTTTCTTCTTTTCCACATTTAAAAAAGCAGATTTTCTTTTTTTTTTTTGAAGAATCAAATTGTAATTAGCCCATCTGTCAAATAAATGAATTGATAAAAATGTCTTTATATATTCCCCTTGGCCATTTTTTAAATTCAAAACTAAGGTTAATATAAAGATATCCATAATTCACATAAAGGAATCATCGTAGCCTATGCATGTACGAGCACTAATAAGCTGAAAAAATCATCAAAAAAATTATCTTAAAAAAGTAGATACATCATTCAAAATTACCAAAAAAAATTAATCTCTAATCTAGAATTATCTAAAAAATGTTCGCGCAAAAACGTTTTAGATGGCGCCAAGTGGTGTATTCATGCTGATTTTCAAGGTTGTAGCCCCCAAAATGGGACCAGGAGCGCCTCGAACCCCCCTTTCACACATAGATACATGTAGACGACCAGCCAGACAAGGACAAGAATCCGTAAAAAGAAAAAAAATTAAGAAGATTTATTTTATTTCGATTCTAATCTATACATTTAATTATAACATGAATTATAAAAAACAACAGAAATATCTTTCCTTCTTTCCTTATAATGTATACGTTTATATTCTTCCATAGAAGATACAACCAACAGTTTTAACATCTGAAAACGACACGGCTGTCTATCCCGAAAGATAGCCCACAATTGTTTCATGTATACTCCCGTGCAGTTATTCCTTGATGAACCTGCTGGCAGGAGAGAGGAATTTATCCCCACCCCTTTCATCACACAATGGCTGTGAACCAATCATGGGAAATCGTTTACACTATATAGAGCCACGTGACCATTCAAACAATAAACCAGTCATAAGCAAACAATTTCAGTCCCTGTCACTTTTTCGTATTAAGTTGTGAATTCTCCACCCTTGAAGTAAACAACGTAATTCAGCCTTTTGATCATCAACAAGAGAAATGGACGTAAACAAATATCTGACTGTTTGGATAAATAATAATTTTTTGATGTGTGAAATAAAAAATAAAAATAAAATAAAAATAGAGCAATTGAATGTTTTCAACTCAGGGATGTAGCTGAGCAGGGGGTATATAAAAACGACCCCAGGGCCCATTTTGAGAAGCCCGCCCACCCAAGCTTGCAACATTTTATTTCATCCAATGTATTTCTACAAACATTATACAATAACAAAGATAAGTTTTAGTGTGTTTATTTAATACTAATTTTCCGTTTACGTCAGATCTCACTGAAAGGTAGAGGAGGCCATTTAAAGAACCAAGACCCCGGGTCCACAAATCTCTAGCTATCTGAAGCTACGTCACTATTCCAATCATTACTGCATCCCTCGAAAGGTCACTAGCTTTCTCTATCATTTTTGAAAAATATTTTGTTTATCCTGTTTGCTACCACGGGCGATAAAACTCGTTTGAGCTAGTTGTCAGTCCAGGGCCATGGACAAAATAGCGATTTGTCTATCCAGTGCCATAGACGATATAACCCGTCTTAGCAAGTCGTCAGTCTAGTGCCATAGATGAGATAAATCGTCTTAGCTAGTCGTCAGTCCTGTGCCACGGAGGAGATAGCTAGTCTTCAGTCCACAGAAATTGACGATAAACCCGTTTTAGCTAGTCGTCAGACCAGCGCCACAGAAGAGGTAGCAAGTCGTCAGTCCAGTGGCTTTGACGAGATAGCAAATCGTCAGTCCAGTCCCAAGGACGAGATAGTAAGTTGTCAGTCCAGTGCCATGGACGAAATAATTCGTCTTAGCTAGTCGTCAATCCGGTCCCATGGACTAGATAGCAGGTTGTTGGTCTAGGGCCATTGGCAAGGTAACTCATCTTTTGTTAGTGTGCTTTACCTTTTTTTTTTATCACATACACTTACTTATGTATATATCATATTTATTAGATATCCTGTCATACATATTGCCATACTATACGGCATTTACGACACAGGGCCATATAAGACGCGCTTCAATGTTTGCAGGTATATTCCTGAAACAAAAAAAATGGAAATAACCCCCTTTTTCTCTGATCTTCATAGCCGTCCACACTATCGGGATAATGCTCTGATCTATCCAACTCTATATTAACCCCTGGCTATGGCAATGGGCAGGCCATGCTGCAAGAAAGACAGACAACTGTTGGACATCACGACTCACCACATGGATATCCGGAGATCACACGCGAAACTGAGGCCGACAGAATACAAGATGGAGAGATGAACTCGACAAAACTAGAAAAATACTGGCTCTGCAACGCCTATGATTGATAATTGTGGCGGATCCTGGGGAAGGTTTATGCCCAACGATGAACGTTAAAAGACTGATGATGATGATGATGATGATGATGATGATTTCCTTGGGGCAGTAATGTCAGTAAACGACCGTTAAAGCGACCCCATCCCGTGGCGGAACTGGGAAAAGGTACGGCTTCTGTACGCTGTAGGATACAGTTGTTAATAAGTGCAGAAAAAAAAAACAAAAACAAAAACAAAAATAAAAACAAAAAAACAAACTGTTTTAAACATGCAATGAAGACTTTTTTTTCATCTTCATCAAATTCTACGAGAAAAAAAAAGCAGACACAGGAATTATAATCTCTAAAATCCTTTTAGTGGGAAACAGGTTAAACTTGTTTCATTTGTTTATCTCTTCCTTCCTCTTACTTCTCAGTCCTGTTAGAAACCGTCAACGAAAACTGTCATAAAAATTATCAGGACTGTCTGGATGTCTATGTATGTATCATGGGCGTCTGCAGTCACTTTTCAAAATAGGGACAAAAGTACATGGTCTGGAGTGGGGGGAGGGATGAAGGATAAATTCGCGAGGTGGGTGTCAAGTATGGGACAAGGGAGTGCCTAATCTATGATTCGTTCTAAGCTGTCACTGTTGGTGGTGACCCCTTGATACCCAGCTTCTGTAAAGTTCCAACTTTCACACCGGCTCGGAGGGAAAGCCTGATTAAGGGTAGGGCAAACATGCCCCTTCAGCACATCCCATCGGACGGCAATGGTATGTATATATTACGAGTACAGGTTGCACCAGCGTAGGTGGAGGGCTGAAAATTTGAAGATATACTCCTTTTTATGTCTACAAAACCCTTTTTTTTTTCAAATCTCGCCCCCCACCATAGATCCTTAATGGGATGGGGGTCAATTTACAATGTAAATTTATTGATCTCTTAGTTTGTACTTGCTAACTTTTTGGAATTCCGGACTTTTCAGTGACCAGTGCCCGACAAAATGTGAGCTAAGTAACTTATTCATTTATCAGTCCCGTCAAGCTTTTTTTTTTTTTACCTTCACGGGGGTTACCCTGACAGGTTTATCAATAAGATCTAGATTCTCTTAAAGAAAAAGAAAAATGAAAAAATAAAAAAATACTAACTTTTGTCTCTCTAATTAAAAACAACTTGGTTATTTATGTGAGATGGACGCTGTTTGATCAGTAGTCATTAATGTGTCCGTTTTCCGCGGTAAGCTTCGTTCTAACTTCTCCATTAGAACATGTGTTTCTTTTTTTTTGGGGGGGGGGGTTATACGCATTCAGATAATTCCATAAATGAAGCCAAAATCTAATAGTTATAATAAGCATATATATATATATATATATATATATATATATATATATATATATATATATATATATAATGTGTACTTTAGAGAGTGAGACTGACTCGGGAGTGAAGTTTTTGGTGGTAAGGTTTATTAATCCTTATATGTCAATAGTCCATACATGTTTCGGGATTTCTCCCATCATCAGTGGTTTGCGTTGTGTGAGTGGGAATTAAAATGTACCATGTGGAACCAGAGTCCACTGCCAGGGGCTATGCATTGTGGGTAGGTTTTGTTGTCAGGGCTACTAGAGGCCTCATGCTGAATGTAAGAATGACCAGCAGGTGTTGGGATTTTGGTAAAGCAGCAGCAGTTGGTCTTGGGGAGGGCAGAGTGTGTCAAGGTAGGGGGTAGTGTTGTGGAGGTGGATTTTTTGGTATGTTTGGGATAGTGTAGGAGGGGTGGTGGGGTCAAGGAGCTACATAGGTATCAACCTTAAAAGTTACTGAAAATGTTTTGGCTTTGATTTGGACAGGAGTTGTAACAGGCTAAGGTGAAGTTTTTCCTATGGGTCTAGGTGACTTTGAAGCTTCCATTATTGAATGTGTCTAAGATGTGGGTGTGAGGATATTAATGGTAGGAGTTGTGTGTATTAGTGTTCTGTGTGGTGAGGGTTGTTCAGTTTAGTATTTAATCCATTAGGATATAGGGTTTTAAGTTTGTTGATCCACCCCAAAGTGGGCTCTAAGTTTGATCCTTCTGAAGAAGTCATAGAGATCTTTGTTGAGGGTGTGATTGTTAAAGTGTGGGGGTCAGGGACAGAA